>JABTXL010012406.1:16590257-16651165 GCA_025134845.1 Neodon shergylaensis
CTCACACTCCAGAACATCTAGGGATTGTATTGGAGACTCACACTGCAAAGGACTGGAGGAATCTCCCTCCCCTGACAGCTGTGGAAAGCCTCGTACTGTTTGCCGAATGCTGAAGATCTGATAACAAGCAATTGTCTCAAAGAATAGAGAAAACAACTAAAAAAAATGTCATGGACATAATTCCAATTAATAGGGAAAAAATGAAACAAATGATAACTAAAGCCTGGGTTTTAAAATCAGATGGGCTGGGTGTGGGAGAATTGTCTGTATTCTGTCAATCATGTTATAAATAAACGCTGATTGGCCAGGCAGGAAATATAGGTGGGAAAACCAGACAGGAAGTAGAAATGATGTAATGAGTACAGGAGAATTCTTGGAAGGAGGAAGTTGATTCTTCCCACTCCTGCCCAGACCACCAGAGCAGCAGGATGTGATCTGCCCCACTGAAAAAAGGTACTGAGCCACATGGCTAACATAGATCAGAAAAATGGGTTAATCAAGATGTAAGAGTTAGCCAGTGAGAGGCTAGAGCTAATGGGCCAATCAGCTTATAATTTATGGAGACCTATGTATGATTTTCTTTGGGGCATGACAAAAACAGAAACTCAAACAAACAAGCCAGCCTGTTTGTGTTACAGCTGGGTTTACATTCTTGGCTTTTGTACCGATTGGTGGTTTGACCTGACTCTGGGTTAGTTCACGGGGAGTGTTATGACCAGACTGAAGGATGCCTGGAGAATTGGTAAAGCTTGCTCTTAGAGCATGTGTATGAGGGTGTTTTCAGCAGAGGTCGGTGTGGGGGCGTCACTGGACTAAGTGGAGTAGGTTCGCACTCAACATGGGTTAGGAAATCATCCAATCATTCAAGCGCCCAGATGAGACAGGGGAGCAGGAGGTGGAGGCACGAGTCTCTCTGGTTGCTCTTGACTGTGTGCGTTGCCTCCTGATGCCTAGGACAGAAGACCCCAGAACCTTTGTCTCTTGAATTCTGGAACTTGCACTCGTGTTTCCCCAGAGGGTCACAAGTCTTTACCCTACATGAAGTCCGTATCTGAGGCCTTCTGGTTTTTCAACTTTAGGCTTCTTGGACTGAGCTGTTACCAGATTTCTCTTGAAGATGGAAATTTTCAACCTCTTGTGATTGACTATATGAGCCAGTTTCCTTCACACACACGCACACACACACACACAACCACACATACACATGACACACTACACAGACACACACAACATATACACACAGACACATACACGCACACATAGACATATATACACACACCACACCACACACGTGACACACACACATACCACAGACACATACATGCACACATCACACACATGACACAACAGACATACACAGACACACACACACAGTGTTTCTTCAGAAAAGTCTAACTAATCCAGATTTTAATACGAAGAATGGTTTTATTTTATTTATTTATTTGTTTTTTTTTTATTTTTCGAGACAGGGTTTTGGTTCCTGTCCTGGAACTAGCTCTTGTAGACCAGGCTGGCCTCGAACTCACAGAGATCCACCTGCCTCTGCCTCCCAAATGCTGGGATTAAAGGCGTGCGCCACCACCGCCCGGCTATGAAGAATGGTTTTATGGCCATAGAACTAGCTTGTTTAAATAACATCCCTTATTTAGCTTGGAAGGTTCTGGAACTGACATTGATTAAACATAAAGATGCTTCTGGGGCTATTAGTACAGTGTGTATTCATAGTCCATGATTCAAATTATGTGTAGAGATGTGTCATGTGAACTGATTAACCTCTTTTATCAATTTGACTGGATGAAGAGGTGCCTAAATCATTGAAGCATCTTGTGAGCATGTCTGGGATGTTTCCAGACCATGAGCCTCTGACTTGTCAGTGGTTTAATACGTTGGTACCTTTAAAATGTGAATGGACTACTGAGAGGTGGCAGAAGTGTGGGAGGAGCAGCACAGTTGGAGGAAGTGGCACCCCGCAGGGATGCTTTTGGATAATGCCCCGGTCCCTTCCTGTCACCCATTACCTCCTCTGCTTCCTAGCTGCCCTGAGGTGAACACTTCTACCACACACCTCCACCAAGATATTCTGCCTCCTCACTAACAGTGGATCCAGCCAACCATGGGCTGCAACCTTTAGTAAGCTATAAGGAGGCTCTCATCTTTGAAGCTGATTTTTCTCAGATGTTTGGTCACAATGATGGAAAACTGACTTATACAAAATGTATTAGTTTTCTAGTTATGACTTAAAGGAAGTGCGGAGGGAGCTAGGCAGATGACTCAGTGAATGAGAGTTAGTCAAGGAGCTGAGTTTTAATCCCTGCCACTCAGGTAAAAAGCTAGCATGGCTGAGTAACCTCAGGATTGAGTGGTGTAGACGGGTGACCTGAGAGTACACTGACCTGATCATACTTCAAATGGCAGAGCCCCAATTCAGTGAGAGTCCTAACTCAAGATAATAAGACAGAGAGCCATAGAGGAGACATCCAATGCCCCACTCTGGCCTCCTCATGCGCAAGTACATACACCAACACACCAGAAAAACAAACAAAGAAAACAAAACAAAAACCCCAAGAGACAGGGAAGAAAGAAAGGAAAGACAGAGGAAGGAAAGGAACAAAAGGAAGGAAAGAAGGAAGGAAGCAAGGAGCAGTATTGGGAAAATGGTCCAGCTTCTTTCTTTGAAAACATCAGGATGTTTATGGTTGTGAGCCTAGCCTTTAACGGCTGAGCCATCTCTCCAGCCCTACTTCAAGTTCTGGCTTTGTGGGAGCCTAGCCAGTTTGGATGTTCACCTTCCTAGACATGGACGGAGGGGGGAGCACCTTGGACTTTCCACAGGGCAGGGAACCCTGACTGCTCCTTGGACTGGAGAGGGAGGGGGAGAGGAGTGGGGGGAGGGGGAGAAGGGTGGAAGGAGGGGGAGGGAAATGGGAGGCGGGGAGGAGGGGGAAACGTTTTTTTTTCTCTCAATAAAAAATTAATAAAAAAAAAAAGAAAACATCAGGATGTGAGTTAGATCCCTGCAGCCTGTGTAAAAACAGTCCGATATAGTTGCATGTGCTTGTAATCCCAGTGTTGGGGAAGCAGAGATAGCTGGGTTCCTGGGGCTCACTGGTCAGCCTACATAGTAAGGTCTGTGTGTGTGTGTGTGTGTGTGTGAGAGAGAGAGAGAGACCCTGTCTCAAAAGATAAGATAGACTGCCCCTGGAGAACAGCACTGGACGATAACCTGTGACCTCCACATCAAACTCTCACACATGCACTCATATGAACATAGGCTCACACTCACACATGTGCACATACACTTTCACACACACACACACTCACCCATAAAGAGGAAAGGAGTTTAGTGACCTGATGTGTAAGACTTTGAACATGTGGGGAAATGGAGGAATCTAGCAACCTTGGTGTTTGCTTCAAATGCAGCTAGTCAGAGCAATAAGCGAAACAGATGAGCTCAGGGAATCAAATTCCCAACTCCAGATGTGCATAAATAGCCTGAGCACTTCAAAGTGTGCCTGGCAGGACACCCTCTTTTTCTTTAGCACACAAGCTGAAACAAATAAAAAAAAATCACAAATCTCTAGGATGTGATTGTCTGAATCACAGGAAAAGTTCCATCCTCCTGGGATACCTACTGCTAAAATGTGCTCACTGGTTGAGAAAGAATAGGCTTGTGTAAGTTGGGGTGGGAATGGATTGCAGGACTCTGATAATACTGGGGACCCTGTGCTCTTAAATTCTGCTGTGATTATTTATTTATTATTTATTTATTTATTTGCTGCTGAAGGAAGTGACAAAATCCCTGCTTCAGCATTTGCCTTGCCAAAGGAAGCACTCTGGATAGCTATAGCTTGAAAGTGCAGTCATTCAGGTTTTCCTGGGTGTGCCTGCACTCCTCTCTTTGTGTAGACCGTTCTCTATCGTTCTATTACCCATGTAGGTCTAGGTGTAGTCAGTGACTGCTTGTTCATTTCCTGGCCACCCAGACCCAAAATAATCACACAGAAACTGTATTAATTGCAATATGGTTCGACCAATCACTTAAGCATATTTTATCTAGCCCTTATATCTTAAATTAGTCCATTTCTATTATTTTACATTTTACCACGAGGCTCGTGGTTTACCGGAAAGTTCCTGGCTATCTTCAGTGTTTACATGGTTTCTCTTTCACTCTGCCTATTCTTTCCTCCTCTATCTGCTTAGAATTCCTGCCTTGCCCTACTCTCTGCTGCAACAGGCCCAAAGCAGATTCTTTATTAATCAATGGTATTCATAACATGCAGAGGGGAATCCCCCATCAATTACCCTTTTCTGTCTAAATAAAAAGGAAGGTTTTAACTCTAACATAGCAAGATTACATACAACAAAACAGTTATCAAGCAAGAATTACAGTTACAATATTTATATTTACTTTATCTTTTATCAAAACTAAGGAAAACTATAATTATAGTTTTCTATTTTTAACTCCATCAAAGATTCCAGAAGGCTATAATAAGTGTATTGTAAGCAACTTCCATAACTCTAGAATTGATAGAGACGCCTTGTTGCCTGGACAGTCACCCAAAGTTCTTTTGTAACATTGAGGCATCCATATTCAGCCTTCAGGTCCATAGTATCTGGCAGACTTTTTCATGAAGCGTGAGATTTCCAAGACTACCTATATTGGCAGTTTGTCAGTCACTTTTTTTGTGCCCTGCAGAATGTCTGGCAGACTTTTTATGAAGCAGGAACCCTGAAAGACTGTCTCACCTTCTTTAGGCAACTTTAGCAGTCATTTTTTCTGTAGGTCCTGAATGTCCAGTTCATTCAGCATAACATCAAGCAGTCCAGGCAAGAGCAGTTTCTTGCCCAAATGGCTAGAAAACTCCATAAGGAGCCTCTTCAATACTCATCTTTTTATTGAAGGAATTGGTACTACCAGGAGCAGATGTGTCTCATTGTCATGCAAAGTCCTAAGTTTTTAAAACATTTTTAAAAGCCATATTCTGTTAGTCTTTGAAAGGTTTGAAGAATAACTATCCATCTGAAATATATCTCTGTACACCTAGAAAACCTAACATGACTACAAGTTTTACTATTTAAATGACTATCTATTAACCTGTATTTTTTAAACTACATGTTAACATTTTTTTAAATAAGGTGCCCAAAGAAAACACCTTAATCAAGAGCAGAAAGATACATATAACAAAATTGACCTTAAATTTGTATCAATAAACCAAGATACATACCAATGCAATGTATTTCTCTATAGCATATTCCTCTTTAAATATAAACAAACATTTATAACAATATTGGGAATTTGGGCATAGTTCTCTCCAAACTGCCTTTTGCTTTTTGTTGGAAGAAGTAATTTTGGGGGGTGTTCATAGTGACCTTTTAGAGGGTCTTGGTCCATCTAACCACATTAGTCTGGAAGGAATCCACAGGTTCTCATCCTCTGTGGAAACACAAGCAGAACCTCTTTTTTAAAGCAACATAGCCTTAGACCCAAATTTTGAAGTCAAGATACCTTTAAAGTATATATGTTGGTCTAAATTAGCAGCCTGTACAATGAAATGTCTTTCTGTACTTAGTTTATTTACAGTAAAAATTCAAAAAAAAAACCCACAATATACGTAATCTAGTCTCTCTGTGTATATTTTATCTCTGTGTGGCTTATTTTTCTTTACTCCTTTAATCTATGAATGTCTGTATTTTGTTCCTTTAAAGAGCTTGTTTTATTTTTTTAAAACCACTTACTTTTTAATGACTTGATGTGGGATTCCCCTCTATATGCTGTGAATACTATGGGTTAATAAAGAAGATTCTTTGTGCCTATAGCAGCACAGAATAGGGCAAGGCAGGACTTCCAAGCAGATAGATATATTTAGAGAGAGTAGACAGAGTCAAAGAAAAGCCATGTAGTCACCACAGGAGACAGATGCTGACCCTGGATGGATGGAATCTTACTGGTAGCCCATAATCAAGTGGTAGTACACAGGTTAACAGAAATGGGCTAATTTAAAATATAAGATCTATCCAATAAGAAGCACGAGCTACTAGCTCAAGCAGTGTTGCAATAATACAGTTTCTGTGTGATTATTTTGGGTCTGGGAGACTGGGAAATGAATGAGCAGCCTCTGACTACAGTGACTACTTTTTTTTCCCTCCTAAGCCTGTGTACATTTATCCAACACTGTGACCTATTTGGAGGTCTTTTTTTTTTTTTTAATCTGAATCTGCCTTTTGTATATCTGTAATCCTTCTCTGACCAGGACCACTTCTTGAAATGCTAAGCAGGATGGCTAGGACTAAGGCTGCTTTGTCTTTTGGCTCTGCCCAGTCCAACATGTGGAGGGATGTTTACTGCCTCTGAGAACCATGAACACCACCCTGGCTCCAGGGTTGCAGCAGGTCTGTATCACCATTAAGCAGTTTGAAACATGCTACTCACAGTCCCCATTTAAGTGCTCAGCCTCCTGAAAGAGCCAGAGCTGTTTGTATAACTAGCACAATCCAGGAAGCTGCCATTTCTTAGAGAAGCCATGTTTTTTTTCTGCTAATATTGAATCAGGAAGGCCTCTCTTAAAGGAGCCATGATGTCCCTGCTTGTCCCCAGCAAGCAGAGCCCATCCAAAAAAAAATGCTGGCTACTAAAAAGTCATACTTAACTCTGTTCTTTTGTGTCTAAAAGATTTTTCAAGCTTTGTTAGGTTTTATTTGAATGTAGTCAGCCCCACATTGGGTGCCAATTAGTAGTTGGACTCTCTCTTCCTCTATCTGCTTAAAATTCCACACTGCAACAGGCCCAACACAGATTTTTTGTTAACCAATGGTATTCACAGCATACAGAAGGGAATCCCACATCATTCAGGGACTGATCAGTTCTAACATCATTGTCTTGATCTTTTCTGTGGTCCTTTTGTAAGCACCCCCATTTGCCACCCACTCACTCGGGCTCCTTATCCCTGTTGACTAGCTTACCAAGCCTGTTTGTTTTAAAGCAAATAGAGATAACTGATAAAGTCAGCCACTTTATTTATTTTGTTTGTTTGGTTCCTCTGCTTCGTATCTCACTGTTTCTCTTTCATGCCTCCTACAGGTTATTTGAATTGAATGATGTAGAACTCTTACTTCCATTTATGTCTACTTTCCTTTTCCAGGTTTGGGTATCACTGCCTTATGTATCAAATGGAGTTATCTTTTTTTCTTTCAATCATCAAACACAGTTCATAAAACTCAAGAGGGAGAAGATGGCTCTCTAAGGGTATACATACTTCTCTTCTTATTCCTTCTTTCTTTTGATGCTCAGTGATGTCTGATTGTGTGAAGAACTTCTTTTACTGAGTCCTTAAGGACACGTCTACTGAAAATGAATCTTTCTGGTCTTCTTTCGGCTAAGAATGTTTTTATTTTATTTTCTCTCATTCCTGAAGGCTTTTTATGAGGCATACAGTTCACAGCTGCCAGTTTTCTTCTTTGGACCATCGATGAATATCATGCCTTCTGCAATCTCCTTGTTTCCAGGGAGCTGTGCATCATTATGCAGGCTGTCACTGCTCTTATGTATTTCATTGCCTTGCGAGACAATCCAATGACAATGGTAATCCAAAACAGTGCAGTCAAGACATCTGTCTTTTCTCACTTTCAGTTTTAATGACTGTTTCTTAGCTTGAATTTCTTTGTTTGTTGTATTTGGGTTTCACTAAACTTCCTGTATTTTGTATAGATTTGTGACTTTTGTCAAATTTAGGAAATTTTCAACCACCATTTCCTCAAATACTTTTTCTGCCTTATTGTTTTTCAGGAACTCTGATAAAACTAATACAGATCCTGTTACTATCTTAGCCAGTGGCTGAAGTGCTACATCAAATACAAAAAAATAAATTGGCCTTCTGTTCTCAGGCCAGTTTGATTCATTTTTCTCCCATCAGGCTTGTGGAGTTTACCCTCTGCCGTGTATACTACCGAGCCCCTAGTGAGTTCCTCATTGCTATTGCAAACTATGTTGCTGTGTTTTTCAGTTCTGTGACTTGCCATTTGCTTCTTCTCCACTATAATGTCTACTTCTTGCTGCAATTTCTTTTCTTACTCAAGGGAATTTATAATTGACTGCTGAAGCATTTCTCTGTGGATTACTTTCTCCATATTTGATCTTTCTAGGAGCAAACACCTGATAATGTTTTTGTTTGTTTGTTTGTTTTTGGTTTTGTTTTCAACCCAGGTAGCAATTTTCTGGATTCTGGGTCTGACAGGTAATTTTTCTTTTGTATCCTGGGCAGTTTGCCCACTTAGTTGGGCAATTTGGTCTTATTAACCCTTTTCACATCAGCAGCTGTCTGTTTGGGGTCAGCACTGATCCTGGCCTTTTCTGAGGGACTGTTAATCTATTGGCAATGTACTTTATATAACTTTTATGGTTTAATTTTGGTCTTTTTTGTATATCTGATGCCACTTTGACTGATTAAATGAGGAGAAATTTGGGGTTGGTAGGGTACTCTCTTACTGTCTAGATGTCTGTGAAGGGTGAGGAGTCTCAGATGTGTGATGTGATAGAGACACATCCTGAGTTCTTCTGCCCAGCTGGCCTTTATTGGGCTCCACATCTGTCCAACCTAGTGTGCTTGACTGAGGAGGGAAAGTCCAAGATTCACAAAGACAGAGAGGCTGTGCATTCTAGCTGCCAGTGGCTGGGCTTCTTTACCTATATCTAGACCCATTACCCACATAACTTATCCCTTAAAATTTGATATTCATGCTGTTGTTTAGGAAAAACTATTTTAGCATTGGTTATGTCCACTTTCCAGGATGTACTTGCATATTTGGATTTTTAGTACATTTCTTAGAACCTAAACCCTACAGGCTTTTAGCAACAAATCTAATATTTTTTTAAAGATGGTTTTGCCTGCTGAAATAATAATATCTAAACTAATGAGGTGTTTGAAGATAGGAGGTTCACTGAGTTTAAGGGTCAATGACCTTAGCCAATGGACTTTTTTTTTTGCAGACTTCGACATGGTAGACAGTGGAGACCTATTAGATTTGAAAATGAGACAAAACAATAGGATTGCTAATTCAATGAATAAGTGAAATCAGAATCTCAGCCAGATGGAACCCTGGACAGAAAGTAACTAGGACAGATATGACTTTGTATTGAAGCACTTTTTATTGAATCTAATTTCCCTTTGAAACTATGGAATCACTCCCTACTTTGTTGTAGGTGTTTTGTTTATGTGCTTATCATCAGTTTAATTTTGTTTCAGAAATAAAATGATATGCTTGAGATCTTGTTACAGGCCCACAATCTACACTGAATTTTCCATGTTTAATTTTCTTTTTCTTAAGACAGGTTTTACTATGGAGTTTAGCCTGGCCCTGGACATTGAATCCTTTTGTCTCTGTCTGTTGAGGGATTGGCTTAGAGTCATATAATACCATGCTCTCATAGGTTCAAGCTGGAATGCTTGATCCTCAGTTAGTGGAACTCTTTGGAAATGATAAGAGAGAGGTATGTGTGTCACTGGGGGGTAGGTTTGGAGGCTTCAGAAGACATGCCCTGACCCAGTCATCTCCCCTACTCCTTCTCTCTGTGCAAGTTGGTGATCGGATGTGGGCTCTCAGCTACTTCTCCAATCACCAAGTCTTCCTGCAACTCTGCTTCCTGCCATGATGATCATGGACTGACTCTCTGAAACTGTAGGCATGCTTTTTTTTTTTTTTAAAAGAATTGCTCTGGTCATGGTGTCTCCTCACATCAATAGAACAGTAACTAAGACAGCATATGATTAAATTCAGATAGATTATGGTAAGGAAAAACCTATATAAATTAAATCTACCAACCAAACAGAAAATGTCCCTTTAGTAACCCAGTTCTGTCATTTGAATCCCATGAAAAGAAGACCAAAACAATATTCAGGTCCTCTAAGTGTCCTCATTCATGTGACCCATTCTTAAGAGTGACTGAGCATTTTCTTTTTGATCTGTAAGATTATTTTTCCTTGAAGAATATGTTCTTGCTATTTTACATCTGTATGTGCTTTTTATTTCATTCTTGAATAAGATGTCAAGACCCTGGAAATGCCAGGCCCAAATCCTGTATCATGGTGACCCCTGAATACCAGGAATCCAACCAGGAATCAAGATTAACATATGAATCAAGCCAGTCGGGCTGGGTAAAGTTGCAGGCTGCCATGCCTGACAACCAGAGTTGGGTCCCTGGGATCTACATAGTAGGAGGAGAGAACCATCTCTCACAAAGTGTCCTCTGATCTCCACACATGCACCATGGCCCATGCCTCCCCCCCAATAAACAAACAAAAATGTTAAATCAATATATTAAAAAGAATTTGGTTGACCAAGGAATACTAGAAGCCCCGCCCACTACAGAAAACCCCTCCCACTTCAGGGTACAACCATCAAAACCAAGTCAATCAGAGGAAAGGCTCTTGGTATCTGAACGCATGAAAAGGTGGGTGCTATCTAAATATACTATACAGAGTTAAGATGTTGTAGGTTTGGAGACTGCTAACCTTGGTCCTGTGCCAGCTCTCCTCCCTTAATAAATGTCCCTGTCACTATCATTTTCCACGTGTCTTTGTGACCTTTGTTGAAGGAGAGAAAAGCATAGAAATCTCAGTACATGCCCTCAGGACTCAGCTCATCACCTGGGACATCAAGGCTTTGTACCCGCTGTGCAAGCTATATCCCAAGGGTTAAGTTTTCCCCAATCTTTTTATTTTGAGTCAGAGTCTAATTGAGTTGTCTAGACTGGCTTTTAATCACTCTCTAGTCCTGGTAAGTCTTGGGCATGATCTTTTCCTGTCTTACCCTGGGACTGTAGGCCTGCCCCACCAGGACTTCTTGATGTCTACCAGAAGCTCGGAATTTCTACTAGCGTGGAAGCCTAGCAGTGTGGCTGAAAGTGTACGTTTAAATTTGGACTGTGATTCTGACTTCATCACTTATCAGCACAAACAAATGAATAAGGCTGTAAAATTCTCCAGGACTACCACTGATAAATTTGAGCTAATAATGGGCCCTATTTCACAGGCACATTGTGAGTGATTTATAAGAAAATATATGCAAAAAACTGCATAGTATCTGGGACATGGACATAACTGTTACTGTTAGGGGGACAGTTGGAAAAATCTCAGGTTCTTCAAACTTGGGTCCATCCTTATAGACATATGAGCTTGCTTGTGGAGTCATCTTTATTGGTGATGTAATGAGGAGGAGGAATGAGGTCCCTAAAGGTTACTATGAGAATATCTGTGTGAAAAACACATGCTAGTCACTGTGCCTGTCTTATACGCACCAGTCTCTCTGATTTTCAGGTGCTGGTCCTATTTTAATCTACACTCACATCCATTCCTTGAACTCTACATTTTGTAGAACCCCATGATGAATGAATTCCTGTTTTTATGTTTCTATGTTACTAAAGCAACTTCATGTTTTAGAAGTTAATGTTTTAGAATTAAGTTTAGGTTAATGCTAATAAATAAGACATTTGAGTGTTTCCTGTATACAGATACTAGACTACGTTTTATGATGTCATCTCACGTAACCTTCACCTTTGTCTTGTAACATATCTTATCTTGATGTTAGAGAGAAAGTTGAGAACTATGGGGGTAAGCTGACCCAAACCACACATTTTGTAAATGAGTGTCAGGGTTGATTTGAACCTAGGTCTATCCAGTTCTAAAGCTTAGGCGTATATGTTCCCCCGTCTCCATTTGGGAACTACCCAAGCCACAGAGCCAGGAACATCTTTGGTCATGCACTAACTCTCCTGCCTCACCATGTCTTCCTCTTCCAGTGCTTCACAAAGCCTGTGCTGTCAGCTGTTAACTGGCTTTCCTCAACCTTTCCCTTTTGCCTCTTCTCTATAACTACTACCCATTCTGGGTCCTTTGGTCTTTTCTTTTCATCATAGAGCTTCTCCCTGTCCTTTGTCCATGGTGTCAGCTGGGAAACCTTACCAAGATGACAATTCTCTTCTAGTGGTTCACCTCCCGTCCTTCCAGACCACCACACATGGTGCCTTCTTGTCTATCTTAGGCCTTTACCATCCTTTTCTCTATCTAACCTGTCCTTCATGCATCAGTGCCTTTCATGTTTCCCTTAATTTCCTGGTTTGTGACTTCAGGTGCTGTTCCTTCTACCCAGAATGTCTCCTTGACTCCACCCCATCTTTCATACTTCTCCAGAGAAGCAGTATGAATACATACTGTATTCCAAATATCATGTGATATCAAATGTACTTCAAATATCATATTCTGTTCCTCTCTTTCCTCTTATAAAATTTGAAATCTCCTTCATGTTTCCCATTTTCCTAAAATCCATCTAAATAAAGGCCAACCAAAAGTAATTTGTGGACTTTATTATTTTGATACTGATTTTTAGAATTTAGTCTAAATTTTTGAAAAATGGTATAAACTTGAATATTTACTAAACGCTAGATTTGATTTTTGTTTGTGATGTATGAGAGAAATATTCTAGATATGGAATTAATGTCTCTTTTATATACAAATGGAAATATTTATGGTTAAAATAATATGATGGCTTGGATTTTGTTCAAAAACAACCAGGAAAAAAATTAAGGAACTATTGAAGTTGGATAGTGAATACATGGGAATTCTGCTTATTGCTTACTTTAGGTTTTTAAATACCCATAAAAAGATGAAATTTCGAGTCTCTTAATCAAACCAGACTCCTAGAGTTCAAGATCAGGATCCACTACAGTCCCAATTTCCTAGGGATTTTGTGTGCCTCATATCTCCGCCAGGAAGCCATCACAGATCACTAGGAAGCTGCATGAGTGCCTGTGGTGGTGTCTATCTTTGACCTGGCTGGGACTGAGGTTTCAGAAGAGCCACGTTGTTCATCCTTTGGCCTGACACTGTTTCATCTGCCCCCTGACTCTTGCACCATGTCAATCTTCTCTTCAGGCTGTCTCCTGTTTTTCCAACTCATTCCCAACAGATGGATGCTCCTCCTACATCACAGGGCAGACTTCTTTACTCTCCTCCTCTTTTATTTAATAGATAAATGAGTTTATAATATTGCTGTTGCTAGGATATGATAAAATTGAATATCCATGGGGTTAAGCAGTGTTTTTCTGAGCTTTAAAACTTGAGACAGAGTTTATTCATGACCTCTGCATTTAAAATATCTCTATCCATTGGTCATTCAGACAATTATTACACTGTTTAATTCAGTGTAGATGGTTATTGAGCTTCTAGTGTTGTAACTGTCTGCAAGAAAGAATAAATAAACATTCCATTAAAACAAAGCATTAGAAATGTCAGAGAGGCCACCACATAGTCCCTTGGTGTGTTTCTTTAGTTTATGAGGGTAACTCTGGTGTCCCAAGTTCCTTTATGTAGGGAATGGGCCATTTTTTCTTGGTCAAGATACCAATCAACCGCTTGAAGTTCGCTTGCAACTGTTTTGCATAGAGTAACAAAAGACCTATAGGATGTACTTGGAAGGCCTGTCAAACAAACATCCCCAGTACTAACTTAGTTTAAAGATCTAATCCTGATCTTTGTACAAACAGTAGGCTGGAAGTGAAAATTTTATTTAGAAAAAAAATAAAGGTGTTATTAAAGAAATGTTTTCTATAGTTCTTTTCCCTCAATAGTAGTTACTCCAAAACCCAATGACTATTTTAGGGTTTGACCTAGAACTTTGGCTCTCTCACCTGGGAAACATTGGCTGTGTCTCTGGTGATTATAATCACTCATACATTGGAGTTGAAGTGTACCAGGACCTCCTGCTGCCAAAAATTAATTTGCACATGCATCAGGCCATGCACCAAGCTCATGGCCTGGATTCCAAGGAAATGTGCCCCTGGTTATTTTGTGAGCTAATGTGAGATTCTACATCAGCACTGTGCCTGCCATTGGCTGAAAAACTGGGCCATGACTGAGAAAAACCCCCATTTCTATTTTCGCCTTTTCGCTGACTTAGTGTGTGACCTCAACCTTTTAACCCCTTTCTGCCTCGGGGTCTTCACCTGTGCTATGGTTTTAAACTTCAGAGAGGAAAAAGGGAAAGTAGTGAAATGGCACACAAGAGGAAAAATAAGTATTTGGTTATAGTGAAAGCAGTCATGGCTGTAGATCAATTCTGTAACTGATTCTTCCTTTGTCACATAAAAAATGAGATCTAATGAGGGAACACGAGAAGAGAGGACCTGCCAAATCTTATTGGAGATAATCTAGCTAGTCACTGTGATAGCTACCTTGATCTTATTAATACTTATAATGCTGAATTCATAGTGATTAAGTACAGAAATGTCAGTTTGAATTTCTAATTAGATATATCGCTCACATTGCCACGTAACAGGGAGGAAGGAAAGATCCGCTGTTAAATTATGTAACTACTACAGAGAAAGGAAAGAAATCTCACCTGCTGGTGCTCCCAGGGCGTAGAGGGAATGCAGTAGTAGCCTTCATGGGGAAGGGGAAGAAGGAGTGGCCGCCCACCTAACACATGAGTGCTGTTCTGAGGAGGTTAGGGAGTAACAGGAAGGGCCTTGAGTCACTCTGATTTCTCAGGGGCACACATGAGTCTCAGGATTTCTCCTTCATTATCTCTGCCTAAAACATGACTCTGACCCTCCATTATATACCAGCTGGATACCTTGGAAATGGCTTTGTAGATGGTTGTGAGCTACTCTGTGGGTGATGAGAATTGAACCCGGGTTATCAGCAAGAACGACAGATCCTCTTAATCACTGAGCCATCTCTCTAGTGTCCCCTGAAATATTTTTAGACCGGTCCAGTAAAATCACACAGATAGCCTTTAAATTCGTTCAAGTTCTAAAAACTTGAGCTATGTAAATGGCTCCTTGAAAATAGAATTCATGACATGGCTGCTGCTTAGGTGAACTCTGGGTGTTCCCTAGGCAAGACTGCTCAAGATCAAGCCAATTCAAAATCCCGACATGAGGTAGTGAGGGGCTACTGAGGCTGGAACCTTAGCTGAGAGGCTACTGACTGTCGCTGGCTGTTGAGGAAAGCAGAGTAACTTTTCTTTAGGAGTGTGGCCACTGGAAGATTACTCATATCCCAGGGGATGACCCTTCATCCCTGTGCATGTGGGCATCACTACTAGGACTGAGTGGGTTCTAGATAGATAGATAGATAGATAGATAGATAGATAGACAGACAGACAGATAGATAGACAAATAAATAAGGACTTGAAGTTGGGAGGCAGATGAGATGGAGATATTCTCTGGGGAGCTGGAAGGAGAGAGTAAGGGGTGGATATCATCAAGATACATTATGTACTTGGGTGAAATTTGCAAAAGAAGTACATTTAAAATAAAACAGAATTCAGAGGGCTGGTGAAATGGCCCAGTGGGTAAAGGTGCTTCCCACCAAGCCTGATAACCTGAGTTTGATGCCCAGGTTCCCCAAGGTGGAAGGAAAGAAGTGAGTCCTATGAGTTATCCTCTGACTGCTACACACATGGGCTGTGATACGTTCTACCTCTCCAAACAACGAAATTAAATGAAAACAAATCGAATTTGAAGTCAGAAGTCATGACTTCGAGAAACGTGAATGGTTCCTCGAATGCTTGCATAAAACATGCGGCTGATTCCAGAGTCCAGTCCAGAGCAGATGTGCAAAGACTTGTGGACAGCACCAGGAGTCTAAAGTTGAAACAGACGGAGAATAACTTGAGGGACAAACTTTCGGTCAGAATTCCATTGATTGTTTCTCCTTTTAAAACACCCCAGCATCTAAACCCATCTTCTAAACTTGTATACTTGGCCTTGATAATCTGCTCCTCTGCTTTTCTGAACACAGTCGCATGGCAAAATGGGCGAAGACAGCCTCCCTGCAGATAAAACAATGGCAGGTTTTACATTTCTCCACTGTCTTCTCTGTGCGGGTCTGGTATGTGAGTCTTTTGTCACAGGAGCCAGTTCTGGGTTACAGAAAGCAATCTGGAAGCTGCACTGGGAAGGAACTGCCCTGTTGTCCTTCACCTCTCTGACATGCTTTCATTTCCTTTGCCAGGCTCATGTGATTCAGTGTCTCCTGCTCTCGTCCTCTCTGTGGGAAGTACATCCACAGATCCGAATTGCGGAGTGTGCAATAAATCTGAGGCTGCACTCTGCCCTCGTTATCTTTTCTAGTTCTTTCACCTTGACCACTTCAGAACCCATACACGAGTTTTCAATACAAAAATAAGTGCGCTCCGGCCAAGACAGTCACAAATTAATTATGTCCATGGTTCTTTGGTCTGTTGTATGACTTCCATCTATAAGTAAGCATACAGCCATCTAAAAATACTTCTCATGGTTTTCTTCATTAAAAAGAAACAGAAAATTGCAAAATGTTAAAAAGCATTTAAAAAGTTTACTTTGTATTTTTATTTTATTTTTCCACTTCGCTCTGAAAGTTGCTTAGTAATTTCTGCCATTCATTTTGAAATTATTTCTCTAGATAACAAATATGAAATAGTGTATATTTTCCAGTAAATCAGAGTGGATGTTGAATGGTAACAAACAGTATTTTATGAAGGTGGTACACTTTGGGCCTGTGAGTCAACTCTTTAGATATTGCCATTTGAGACTCTCAAAAACTATTGCCCTCATATTAAATGCTGAGCCCATGCAGTTATCACTTAGTGCCTATGGGGAATTGTTTCTATGGCCCCACAGATTACAGAATCTAAAGTTCTTGGTGCAAAATGATGCATATAATCTGTATAATCCTCTCCTGTATTTAAATTGTCTCTAGATTACTTGTAACACCTAATACAATGAAATGTGATATAAATACTTGTTCTGCTATATTATTTAGGGAATAATGACAAGAAAATAATCTGTGCAATCTCAAATGTAAATGCATTTTTTTCTAAATATTGTCAAGCCATGGCTGTTTGAATCTACAGATGTGGAAGCCAGTATTGATGTACAGCATTGACTGTATTCCACACTTCTTCCTTCTTCTCGACCCTTATTTTGCACACTTTTTCAATCCAACTTCTTAAACAAAGCATGATAAGTAAATGTGCAATGAATGAAAAAGTTTCTCCACATGACTATCAGTTCATTCTGTTCCCACCTTTGACTTTGAAATGAAACCACTAGCAACCACATTATGCTTGGTAACAACATAGCTCCCAGTACAATCAATACTAAATCTGTAGATGTGCTTGTTGGATTCTTGTGTTGTAACAAATGCTGATTTGCACCAGTGGTTTGCTGCAAACACAGTTCCCAGACCCAGAGGACACAAGTCTGTTTAATGACATTTTCTCTAATTAATCACTATAGTATGAGCAAGACTATTTTCTCATCAATATATCTTACTTAAATATATGTTACACTAATATAATATGTCTGTGCTTTCATTTATGGTAAATACACACACACACACAGAAAGAGAGAGAGAGAGAGAGAGAGAGAGAGAGAATTTGTCTAGCAGAATGCAGCATTCTATAGAAGTTTCCAGTTTCCAACAGTCTCCAGGATCATCGTCGATGCAGGGACTATTGATTGCAAGTGTGCCTTCACATCAGCTTCAAATAGGTTTTATTCCCCAATGCCGGAACTGTGATGTGATAAAATGTATTTTCTTCTGCTCATTAGTAGAGGAGTTTTCTCTAAGGGGTGATGGGCCATATCTACCACATTATAAATCATAGTAAACACTTAGCTGTTAAATTAAATCACAAAGGTAGGTCATTGTGTGAGAGAGAGAAAGATCTGTGCATGCGTACACATTTACATCTGTGCCATCAGACTCATAAATTGACAGCAACTTGTAAAATCCTCATTATCAGAAGCACACGTTTCACCCCTCATCTTCTTACTCTTTTCCTCCTCATTAGAGCAGTTTGCTATCTACTGGCTCTGGACTGAGTGGGTTGAACAGTCATAACAACACCTGCCTCTGAATGCTGCTCTTAAGAGCCTTTATTAAAGATGTAATCGGATGAGGCACTGTGACCTGCTGTGTGGTAAGAGTCGCTCACACTCAGGCCACCCTGCTGTGTATTTCCTTCCTGGAGGATATTCTCGTACTTTCAGACTATAATACTGGGTGTTTGTTTATTTATTTGATGGAAGGTTGACACAGTACATGACAGCTTGTGTATCTTTTCACATGAGCAATCACGTGGAGGTAGCTTTCCCAATTCTTTTATTTTTATACTAATTTTTCTCATCTCTTCTTTTACCCAGAGTCTGTAAATACACAAATAGTTGAATAAACTTTTATTTTTTAATTCAAATGATATTAGATATCAGTAGATTTTTATGTAACTTATTTGTTCAGATGCAGCTAAGGAAAGTTCAATGTTTAATGAACACGTTTCTAGGAGACATCATTGTAGCCTTGTTCCTCTGACTCATACTTAACCCATTGTCTAGAGGACCCTGGTGACCTGTCTTTGCTTCTGGCTCCCCTCTGTTTCCAGTCTGTCCACTGAATGCCCCACCCATTCTAAATCAACATGGCTAATATTGACTGTGAGTTCCTCTCATCATTATCCTATTTTTTGTTCTTTGAGTCCTTCAAAATTATCTTAAGGTCCTTATTCTTGTTACATGTCCAATTAATCATAAAAAATGTATTGATTCTGTTATCAAAATAGCATGGCTATCCATTCAGATATGTTTCCTATAGGTTCTGATGGGCTTTCTTTTCCTTGTTTAATGGGGCTTTTTCTTTTGCCCTGATCAAAACTCCATGCTCAAGTCCTTCATAAATCATCTGGTTACCATAACTCAAGGGATTTTATTTTTTCCCTCCAGGTTCTCTAACTATTCTGATGAAAATTAGAAAATTATTTTCTAAAGTCATCAGCAAAGGCATAAGGTCCTTGAGAGCTGGGACCTCTCTTGATGGATCATATGCCAATGCACACCCAGCACAATTCTGTTACCGAGTTCCACTCAGGAAATGAGGTCTTGTTTTCTCCTGAGTGCTAAAGGCTGATCCTCATTACTCTTCATGTATACCCGAGAGCGTCAAACACAGTAATCATTGGTGACATGCATACCATCAAATCTTTCTTCACTTCTTATCATTCTCTATTATTTGAATCTCTATGCAGATAACCAGGTTAAAAATTTTGGACTATTCTTAAATCATCTTCTGCCTCAGACCCCAAGTGCATTTATGTATCAAAATCTTCTAAAAGGGTCAAACATTCTAGCCCCTCAATGTTACCAGCCTATACTCTAAGTTTTTCACCTGCCATACTGCAATGATCTCAATGATTTCTCTTCTCTTCATCTTTTCCTCTTCAATCCATTTTTTTGGTGCAACTTGTGACCTTTATTGATAGAGAAAACTGAAGTAAATCTCTTTGTTTCAAGGCTAATATTCAAACTCTGTAACACGGCATAAGAGACTGGCTTGTTTAGTGTAGCAACCATGGAAATAAGTTTAGAAGTTCTCTTAAAAAAAAAAAACAAAATTTGAATCACCATATTACCCAGGTATACTGCTCATAGGTATATACATACAAAAAATACCTGCACATTCAAGTTTATTGTATTCACAATGGCCTAGTTATGGGAGGCAGAGGCTGGAGGATCTCTTTGAGTTCAAAGCCAGCTGGTTGACATAGTGAGTTACAGGACAGTCAGAGCCATATAGTGAGGCTCTAGTTCAAAAATAAAATAGCTCAGTTATATAAATATTCTAGGTGTCCAACTAAAGGTAAATGGATAAAGAAGATGTAGTGATATGTATATGTGTCTCTGTATGTGCATGTATACAATAAAGTATTGTTCTGCCATAAAGAAGAATGAAATCATGTCATTTGAAGAAAATGGATAGAACCAGAAGTGATCATGCCACTTGAAATAATTGCATGCTTTCTCTCATATCATCAATATGAAGGAGAAATGGCCCAGTTTTTGCCAATGAGATACAAGAGGAATTGTGCTGGTGGTATTCTAGAAGTTTTTCTAAGAACTATAGTCAAGAGGAGAACAACTTTTCTGTTCTGAATATTGGCATGCCTAGACATGGTACCTACTTCACTCATTTTGCTACACCTATGAGGATAAAGCCAGGATACAGAGGTAGGAAAAGCTTGAAGGATGGGCAACGTTTGGAGACCATCAGGAGAGCACTTAGAAAGTTGATGCACTGTTACTGGATGTCCTCCTCACTGGGTTTCTTCCAGATGAACAGAATTATTTCCTTATTGTCAAAACCCCTAGAATCTGAGTTCTCTCTGTTTGAGTTTGAAGACATCAGGCATGATAGGTAGTTACCTAAGCTGCCGGCTTTCTTTTTTCTTCTGATCCATGTATACAAACCCAATGAGATTGTCTTCTCTCTAGCCTTTAGGTTAGACTTTAGTAAAAGAGTCAATTTTTCTTTATTGGCCAGGTACATAGTGCAACTAAGCCACACAAATCTGAGATCTCAGGAGTCTGTAGCTCAGGGTTGGAGATGCTTTCTTAGGATGCCTCAGGCCATGGGTTTAATTCTTGGCAAAGGCAAAAGGAAGCAAAAAAAAAAAAGCCTCATAGCTGCTTTTAAGATTGCTCCTCCATCTCCAACAGGAAACTTGCTCTGTTCATGTTGAATCACAATCTTTTCATGCTTGTGGTGCCTTCTAATCCATTCTCTTATACTTTAGTTTGACAATTATATATTGCACACTTACTTTGTGCCAAGTATTATTGTCATTATTGGGACATAAGAAAATAAAAATCAACCAATTCTTTGTCACTGTGGATTTTGAATTCAGGTCAAAAAGGCAGCTAATAAACACAAGATCAGAAAATCAAAGCAATAAAATGTGTTGAGGGAATAATTTAAATATAGAGTCAGAATAGGCTTGAGAGAGAAATTTTTATGATTGTGTGAAATAACCAGAACATCTGTGCATGTCTTGAGAAAGAAAAATTCTAGGCAGCAGATGTCTTACAAGACAGGACCTAAGGAGGCAGCTGGGTACACTGAGTATCAGTCAGGCAAAGGGTGTGGCTGGACCAGAGTAAGAAAGGCAAGGGTGGCTGGAGACATGATCTGAGATGCTGATGTGATCTGAGATGCTGATGTGATCTGAGAGGCTGATGTGGGATCTGGTGGCCACAGAAGTCTGTCCTTTACAGCAGAATGGTGACTGTGAACTGGACTTTTACATGTATTCCCCTGGATGATGAGTAGGAAAGTGCTATAGCAGGAGAAGGGCAGAACCAGGGACTACTCACCACCACTACAGTCCAGAAAAGAGATGGTGGTACAATGGCCAGGCCCAACAAGCATGGCAGTTTCTAATAGCCATGGTCATGATCTCTTCCTTGCCAAATAAAGCAGCCCTGGTTCTGGATTAGACAACTCTGTTCCCACCAGCAACCTGTTCTACACCTAGATACTGGGTATTCCACCCCAGGGCAATTTATTCATAAACTGTACAATATGAAGTGACCTCAAATGGAAAACACCATAAAGATGTAAGTGAGACACGTGGAAGCTGAAGGAGGAGGAAGTAAACTGTTACAGGAAGGAGGTAGGCACACAGCAAGTGATTTTTGTATCAATGGCATAACATTGAGTAGGACCCACACATTGAAACTCCTCTATAAGGAGCAAGTTGGCCTGGGCCCAGAGAAGACTTGAATGCTGAATGGGCTTTGAGTTCCACTACTATGGAGGCCACAATGGGATTTCTATTATCAAAGCTCTGCCTTTTTCCTATGATCACCTTCTATTAATGCATGCAGGCGTTTGTCAAATTCTTACTAACAGGAAAACAAGTGAACCTATGTTCTCTGTGTGCAAAACAAAAACAAACAAACAACAAAAAATAGGCACATAACTATTTGTAGTATATGGCACACTCTGCAAGGGAAGTTTCTAGACTCTGGTTCCAAGCCTGCTGTGGATGTGAAACCCATATTTTTCAGTGGAGTCTAAAGTACTTGACTGTGCCCCCCTCTACAAACCCCAAACATATTCCCTATGAAAGTAGCACTTCTCAATAAATTGGATGCTCTTGTGTTTGAGAAATGTCAAAGGACTTAGATTTCATCTAAGATGACAAATGATTTTCCCCTCAGCATCGGATACCTTTATAAACAAATATACATGCTCTATCCAAGGTTGCTTACTTAATGGCAGGTGTGGAACTAAAGGGCTATTACAGCACCACTGTGAAATTAATTTCCTGCCGGCATGCATACTACCTAAGGCTTGAATGTTATACTGAGAAGGTGGCTTTTTGCTATGAAGAAAGGAAGGATCAAGCACACCATGTTTCTTGTTGATTTGTAAAGATATCAACTAAGAAATGGTTGTTGCGACAGCAGTGGGAATAGAAGTTAAGAGGATGCACGGGTGTCTTAATTACTTTTCTACTGCTTTGAAGAGACATAAGGACCAAGACAACTTAGAAGAGAATGCAGTTAATTTGAAGGCACATGGTTCCAGAGAGTTATCATGGTCATCCTTGAAGAGATCATGGCAGCAGGCAGACATGCATGACATTGGAACAGTAGCTGAGAGCTTACATCTGATCCACAAGTTCAAGGCAGAGAGAGAGAACTAACAGGGAAGGCCATGGGTTTTTGAAACTTCAAAGGCCACGCTCAATGACCTCCTTCAGTAAGGCCACACCTCCCAATCCTTCCCAAGTTAGTTCACCAGTTGCAGGCCAAGCATTAAAATCTTTGAGCCCACAGGAGCCATTCTCATTTGAACACCCACCACAAGGCAGGACCATGCTCAGATTAGTTATGAGTAAGAGTTACCGAATAGAATCTAAAAGTCAGAGAAAAGAGGATGGGCAAAGCTGTCACAAGCGACAGTTGTCACCGAAACAATTTGGGAAAAGAACCTGCCACCATGGGGAAGGAGGAACAGCTAAAACATTTTGCTGAGGGACAAAGCCACATATACCCACACCTGGGTTCTTTTTGCTCCCAGATAACGGTGAGAAAGTCGACCTGTACAGCTCTCCCTGGGTTCCAAGTTCTTTCTTCTCTCTAGCAAACATGAACCACAAAGCCGTGTCCCACACACAGCAGCGAGTTCTGTGAGGGAAAGGGGTCAGCCCTGTAAGAGTGCATTGCTTTGCATGGTGCCTGATTAAAAACTAGCATCCAAGACGTGTATGGCTGATAAGGGTGAGGAAGAAAAGGAAAGAGCATTCATTGAGTGACACATGCAAATGGATAAAGTAAAATTCCGAAAGCAAGGAGAGATTTTTTTTAACCACTTCTTTAAAAGCCCACTCTTATAAAGAAAACCAGCCACATTCTTTCAAGAGCCTCTGTCATACAAATGTATTTCCAGCATTGCAAGAATAAGAGCTTATGGTAAAGCAAACACCTTGATCCACAAAGAGACTCATGCCGTGACTTTAACCTGCTCTTTATTGCCAGAACTACACTTTCTGAATTGCTTTAAAGCTCATAATGAGGTAAATATGAGACGATCTTAAGTCATTACATCTGTTTGTCAAATGACACAGGAATCCCAGAGCAGCACTTCAGTCAACAGATTTAGACAAGGTTCCTTGGTGTCTGTACACAGCTAGAGGGTGTCGTGTCCTCTCCAAGCTGATGGTCCACTTTGGTTGCTGCTTCATGGGTCTACACATTCTTCAGTGACAGTGGAGATTATCAAAGCCTCAGTTCAAATGTGTGAGTCATTATCTAATTATTTAAATTATCCTAACTCAATTATCTACATTTCAAGACCCAGGGTGCCTTGTGGTTCATAATGGATGTTTGTGTTCTCTTTAAATGACAGGTCCCATTGCCAGAATCTGAATGTCGTGAGTCAGCCTCTGGCAATGGACAGTAAGTACAGGAGCTGTCTGATGCTCTGACTTTCTGTGTGACAACACCTACAGTCACCAACCTTTTAGAACCATGATAGCTGCTAATAATAATAATGACCTCTCTCATATAAAAAATGACCTCTCTCTATTAGCACAACAAATACAAAACATTTTGAAAAATTCAAATCTACTTCAGAAAAACAGTCAAAAGATGAAAAAAAGCAGAATTTTCCCAGTAAAATGACTTTTATTGAACTAAAATAACTTAGAATCAAATCATCTGTGAACTATGTTGGTTTTGAGCATATGGAGTATCAAAGGGAAAGGCCACCCATGGCACTAGAGTTGAGCAGTATTGGGTGTCCCACTGTGTGAGGTTTATGCTAATTCAACATAGGGTTAGGGATTTTTAGTAAAATGTAACTACCTTTTTTTTAAGTACTGAAAACAGGACACAATACACAAACAAACCAAACTCCAAATGCTCAAAATTGAAAGAGACATAGTTATATATGTGGCATAGTATCTGAGACCTTCTTCCCCATGCTGGAAAAGCCTTTTGTGGTTAATAAATGTGATGTTGCCATGTGCTCCTCACTGTCTGTGGGATATTTGATCTCCATGGGGACAAGAACTCCATGGCTTTCAGTAAAGACTAACAAAAGGAATCCTGAGAAAGGAATTGGTGTGCACGGGCTACAGCCTTTTTCACTCTGGTAAATCCTCAGCAGACCTGGAAAGGCAGACGTGAATAAAGATGCGCTAGCAATTTAGTAAGATTGAGTGACAGGTTTAATAAATGGTTGGTGTGCTGAACGTGGAGAATCTAGGAAAATCACCTTGTCAGGATATTGCAATAATCTTCTTTCAGCCATTCTTCATCACTTGCACCATCCTCCTCAAGGCAGGACTTTAATGAGATGTAAAATGGTCTTCTAATCCTTCAAGTTAGCTAAAGTTATTGCAGGAATAATGGTATCATATGTTACATGTAAGTACCAAAAAGCTCTGATTGTCTCAACAAGGGATTTGCAATGTAAGCAAGTGGGGATTAGAGCCCGCATCTGCTTGCCTCTCAAATGTGTTCTAAAACCCACAGCACTCCTTTTTCTCCAGGTAACATTGTTTCTATGTTCTAAATACTGTCTGCTTGACTCTCTGAAGGAAGGTGGAAACACTGCCACCAAGAGCACTCTTGTATAAGTGAGTACTGAGGCTTGAATGAGCATCCCCCAAGGTTCAGATGACGAAGGTTTAATCACTTATGCAGAAGTTGTGGAGCCTTTAAGAGGCTAGGCCTTTTGGGAGGACTCTAGGACACAGTAGCTTGACCTTGAAGGTGACCATGGTGCTTCCATGACTTCCTCTTCCTCCTAGCTTTCTAACTAAGGAGGCCAGTATTCTTTTTCTTCTGCTGCTATTTAGAGTTAGTCCTGCCAGAGGAACAAACAAATGAAGACACCAAATCTTGTACTGGAAACTTCAGAAGCAGGAGCCAACATAAACCATTTTCTATGTGTAAGTTAATTGGCTCAGGTAGTTCCTTCAGCGACAGAAAGTCAATATAGGAGGCAATGTGTATTTGACAGCTCATGGACAACTTGAAAATGCAGCTGTTTAGACAACAAAAAAGAAAGCTTTAACGTTAACATAGCAAAATTACATATAACAAAACAGTTATCAAGTAAGAATTACAGTTACAATATTTCTATTTTATCTTTTATCATAACAAAGGAAAACAACTATAACTATCTATATATTCTTCAACTCCATCAAAGACTCCAGAAATAATATTACCTAAGTAAACAAGAAGTAAGAAACTTCAAAAACAGTAGAAGTGACAGAGACATCTCGCTGCCTGGACAGTCACCCAAAGTTCTTTTGTACTGCTGGCACATCCATCTTCGGCCTTCAGGCCCATAGTATCCAGAGACATTTCCATGAAGCATGAAATTTCAAAGGCAGTTCAGTCACTATCTGCTGTGTCCTGCAAAATGTCTCGCAGACTCTTTCATGAATCAGAAACCCTGAGAGACCATCTCACCTTTAGGCAAGTTCAGCAGTCCTCTCTCTGCGAGTTCTCTGTGTCCAGTTTATGCAACAATCCAGGCAAGAGCAGTTTTTTGCCCAAATGGCTAACCAACTCCATAAGGAGCCTCTTCGATGCCCATCTTCCTCTTGAAGTAGATTGGTGCTGCCAGAAGCAGACATATCTCATTGTCATGAAAAGTCCTAAGTTATTAAAAAATTTAAAATGACATATTCTGTAGTCTTTGAAAGATATGAAGAATGCCTATCTTACTAAAATATATCTCTATATATCTAGAAAATCTAACTAACATGACTACAAACTTGATTATCCATTAACAACTTATATACATTACATTTTTACATGAACTACACAATCACAATACCTTAGTCAAGGTCAGAAATACATATACATATAACAAAATTGACCTTAAATTTATATCAATAGAGTAAAATTTATACCAATGTAAATTATTCATATCTATATCATTTCCCCCTTTAAATGTAAAAGAACACTTATAAACAATACTTGGGAACATTGGCACAGTTTTTTCTCTCCAAACTACTTCCTGCTGTATGGGGGCGCTGTTAATCAGGTCTTTTATGGCATAACCTGTGTGCCAGGTTCATCTCAGTCAGCAGTTGAGTGAAATATTTTTTGAAGGTGTTCACAGCAACCTTTCAGGAGGACTTGGTCTATCATACCATATTGGGATAGAAGCAATCCACAGGGTCTCATCCTCTGTGAAAACAAAAGAAGAAACTCCTTCCCAAAGCATCATGTCCTTCGATCCAAATTCTAAAGTCAAGGTATTTTCAAAATATCTATCTTGGATTAGTTAAGCAGCATTTATAAACAAATATCTTTTAGCAGCTTTTGCTCCTTCCTCAGCATTCAAACAATTCAAAGAGAGCAAAATAGCATATAGTATCAAGAGTCTCATTGTATTTTCCATCTTTGTGTGGCTTTATTTTAACCTCTATTTTGTTTATTTTTACTCTTATTTTTTGAGACATGTTCTCTATATATCTTTGTCCTGGAATAACTTTGCAGACCAGGCTGACCTTGAACTCACAGAGATCCACTTGCCTTGGCTTCCCAAGTGCTGGGATTAAAGGTGTATGCTACCACACCTTGAACTCAACAGAGATCTATCTGTCTCTGCCTCCCAGGCATTGGGATTAAAGGTGTGTCCTGCCACACCTTGAGGTCACAGAGGTCAATCTACCTCTGTCTCCCAAGTGTTGGGATTAAAGGTGTGTAACACCACACCCAACTACTCTCTTTCTTTTTTTTAAAGAACTTTAACTTTTAGCCTGCATATATTTTTTAACACACTGTAAATCATTTAGAGGTTTTCTTTTTCTTTGAACCTCTCTTTAATGTATCTCTCTCTCTTTTTCTGACTACATGAGTCTTTAATTTACTAAGCAATATGGAGAGCCGTGGCTTTGATGGCTGGATCCAGCCCATTCCTTAGCTTTCCAGCCTCATGGCGGAGGTACCACCTGTAGCCATTTTTATTGCCACAACTCTATAGTGTTTCAAGGTACTTGCCAGCAAGCAAGCTGCAGCACTGCACTCATAAACCACACTCAAACACTCTGTAGTTGGATTGCCTTCCTAAAAGAGTCAGAGTTTGCCCTGGCAGGACAGACCAGAATGCCAGCATTTTAAAACAGCACAACTTTTTTCCTGCTAGGGCTGAAAACAAACGAGCATGCAGTCAGCTTTTATCAACACCATTTAAGTGTTTCATGGCAGGGCCTCTTAAAAGAGCTGCAGGGTTTTGCGGCTAAAGCTGAGTCAGGAAGCCTCTCTTGCAGACCCGAGAAATTGCTGCCACCAAGAAAACATGCTTTACTCTATTCTTTCCCACGCTTTCTCAGGCTTTCTGTGGATTCAGTTATCCACGTGGGCGCCATTTTTAGAAGGAGCTGCAGCAAGCCTGTTTTTTGTCCTGCCCAGCTCCCACACGGTTAGCTTTACACCCAAAATAACAACACACAAACTGTATTCATATAAACACTGCTTGGCCCATTAGCTCTAGCATCCTACTGGCCAACTCTCACATTCTTATCAACCCATCTCCATTAATGTGTATAGCACCATGAGGTGGTGATCCACCAGGAAGATTCTAGCACACATCCATCTTGGGCTGGAGCTTCATCACATCTGCCCTGGAGAGGAGAGGCATGGCATCTGACTCAGAGAGGAGAGGCATGGCGATTTTCTCACTTCCTCCCAGGATTCTGTTCTGTTTACTCCACCCACCTATGTTCTAACCTATCAGGCCAAGCAGTTTCTTTATTAATTAACCAATGAAAGCAACAGATTGATATATGACACTCCCACATCAGCAAGGTGATGTCAACAGTGGTCATTTCCACATATTCTGTTCAGCTGATGATGAATTATCTTCATGCACAGTTTCTTCCTCTCACCTCCACCACAACCCAACAGCAGCTCAAGGTATAAAATCATATATTCAAGGTCACAGAGAACTGGGTGTGGAAGAGCCCACTTCTAATCCCAGCACTTGGAAGGCAGGGGCAGGCAGATCTCTGAGTTCCAGAGCAGCCTGTCCTACACAGTGAGTTCTAGGCAAGTGAGGGACAGTACTGTGATCCTGTCCCCAAAACAAAGACAGGAAAATAATCAACGGAGTTAGCGAGACCCAGACAGAACAATTCACAAGTCCTTTGCAAGTGGATCTGCAACCTAACCCTGCATTTGGATTAAATCAGAGATTAAGATCAAATCGTATTTAAGTGGTTGTTTGATACACATTTGATTAAGTCACTTGACACCACATTTCTGACACATATGACTGATACTTGGTAACTACAAAGACTTCCCAGTGGACGAACACTTTAAGGAGAGGATGCTCTGGTTTCAGAAAGGTAAGGGGACAGCTTAAATCCGATGTGTCACAAGAGATGCTGGAGTCTTTACAGTGAAGCTTCCTTTTTGTACATTTATATGTACCTATATACAAGTGTATAAGTGTATAGCCATATACTTCAAAGAGAAGATGGAAACTTTTTTTTAAGGTATAATGAAGCCTTAAATGATAACAGATGGCATCATGATAGAACTAGGTAAACTGCAATCCCACGCATGCTCAGAAGCCCAAGCAGAGTGACAGCATTGAAAATGAGAACAGTATGAGCTTCGCTTCAAGCTAAGGAAGGAACTGGAGACACTGGAGGCTGGAGGAGGATAAGGGACAGGCATTAGCCTGCTTAAATGCTGTTGCAGAAAAATGTACCTGCCTGGTGGACCTCTCTCTCTCTGTCTGTCTTTGTCTCTGTGTGTCTTTCTGCCTCCCCCTCTCTTTCCCTTTCTTCCTCTTCCTCCCCCTCCCTCTCCCTTTCTCTTTCTCTCTCTCCCTCCCTGTGTGTGTGTGTGTCCATGTCTTAGCAAATTGTGACAGAAATATCTATTTCTTGTAATGAAGAGCTAAGCTCAGAAAACCAGGCATCAATTCATTAGCATGAGTTTTCAAGATAAACAGTTACATATGACTACTGTGTACCACTCTGAGAGACTACGGAGTCCAACTCTCTTGCTGTTCCCTCCAGGGAGGTTTCCTATAGGGAGGCAGCTGTCCATCTGTGTAAGTCACAGCAAGAGAGATAAGTTCAAAGTCAAGAATGAACGTGACCCAACGGGAGGAAAACGGATGGCATTAAACACAATGTGAAAAGAAGAGGGAACAAAGTTGGAATTGGATGTTTAAAATGAAACTCACGCTATCTATCATGGGAAAGAGTAGGAAAAGTATTATACCCAGAAAATAAATTACAAGCACTTAGAACTAATTAGAAATTAAAATTTTAGTACCTATGCATGATTAAAGTACATGCAGAGTAGTGAAGTTAAAGAAACTTTCCTTAGCCTGCTGAAAGTCATTTAACCAGAAATACCTAGCAAAGGATATACTTAAAGGTGAAACATTAGGGGCACAGTAAGTTATGACAGACCTAAGACAAGGGTGCTGTGTTAGGCTAATATTCAAACTGGGCTAGAAGAAAGGGAAATGAAATGTGTGGTGATTAGAAATGAATTGAAATAGCAGATTCTCTGTAGACAAGGTATTTGTTTACCGAGAATGCATGATAACAAATAGCAGACTGTGGGAAGGACATGCAGGTGTGGGCAGAGACGGGATCAACATACAAACCCAAATGGCTGCTGCTATGCCTTTAAGCTGTTTCCTTTCTGCAAATTCCATTTATAATTGCAAGGAAGAGCATGAAATAGCCAGAAGCATGCTTAATAAGAAAATAGAATACACACAGAGGGAAAGTATTAAATGCCACTGAAGGGCATTAGATAATATTCCAATAAATGGGGAGATACCCTATCAAAAAAAGACCTTGATCATTCCCAAACGAGTACATGAAGTAAATGCAGTCCCAATCAACACCCCCAGCATAGAAATTGAAAGACAATCTGAAATCTGCCTGAACTACTCAATATATAAGGTTAATTGAAACAATTTTGAAAAAATGCAAATGAGCAGAATTTGTTCCACCAGATAGCAAAGCTTATTAGAAAGGTGGGCAGATAAAGCGGTGCTAAGAAAGGAGTAGATACACAGATGAAAGGACCAAAGGGAGCCAGGAGGAGTCTGAATTACTCATGGAAACTTGACAGAGCAGCATAAGAGAAAAGAAGGCAAGGCGTCTACTCAGCAGATAATTAACGACTGTTTAATCTGCCCCCGAAGCCCAACTAGATAAGAAAGGAAAATGCAACCGCAGGACAGATAGAATGCAAATCATAACTAAACTTGCACAGCAAGTGATGTATTCTTAAGACACTGCGCAAAAGAAATAGACACACCGGCCAGTGTGCTCAGATCATGGTACGCGCTGTACCACACTACCTTCGTCCAACCGTTCAGTGCTGAGGGATGTCCTGGAAGAGCACATTTACTGACTACATCAACAAATGTTCATCCCTAGAACACACAGGGAAAAGTTAAACCATGCACTGATTTTCATTTACTAGACTGACAACATTTAAATATTAGCAAGAGCTTGAGGAAACAGGGAGAGTTATAAACTGTTGGTGAGGATATAAACTGATATGGTTTGAAAATGGAATGTCTCCATAGCCAGTAAGATTTCAAGTGTATCTAAATTAGCAGTTCTCAACCTGTGCGTTATAACCACCAAAACCCACATATTTCTGATGGTCTCAGAAACCCCTAACCATAAATTTATTTTCCTTGCTATTTCATAACTGTAATTTTGCTACTTAGCAGAGTCTCAGTTCCAAAGGCCATTGAAAATATGTTTCCTAATGGTCAAGACCCACAGGTTGAGAACCAATGTTCTATTTCTGGCTTATATCCCTGATATATTTTTTTACATATGAAAACGATGTGCTTAGCATTATTTGTAGTAGTAAAACATGAGGAGCAATCTGAAGATGCTTTCATAAGAGCCCAAATTATTCCTACTTTAAATAGATTTATGTAAGGCATTTTGTCATAGCAATGGAACTGATCATTTACCACATGCTAGGAACTGTATCCAGGCCATTAGTGATCCTGGGCATTAAGTTATATTTTGTATTTAAAAGATGCTGAGGCCACAAGGATAGCATCATATCGACAGAAAGGATTCCTCAAATCTGTCTTTCCATGCATTATAAAGCAATGTGGGAACACCTGATCTCTTTTGTTCTGAGCATTTCAGCATCAGGGTGGATCCTAGGTAGAGTAAGGGCTTGTTAACATGGTGCTCAGAGCCTAGGAATACCACCCTACCTGCTTCACTAAGAATGTCCCCAGATCAGGGTATCCAGGCCTGGAGAGGGGTGAGAGTGACTAGGGCAGCTTTTGTTTACACCCCCATAATCTGGATACTATGCATCCTGAATCCCAGAGATCGATGATATGTACCTAGTCTGTGAGCGGTAACCTCTGGGATGCAGACTTGTGGGTCTGAGTATGGAAGCATGCCTCACTGATGCACAAATGTGGCTGGGCAGAGGTGGGCCAGCTGTGCTTTGGGAATGTCATTCACCTAAGCAGTGCCATTGGTGACTGAAAAACCTCCAGAGAGATATTGCTGGTGAGTTGAGGCAGCATCTATCTGAGATAATGTGGGAGAATGCTAAATTAGGCAGGTTATCATCCCAGCTCACTGCAACTTAATGTGTTTCTTTCTAAATTAGGCAGGTTATCATCCCGGCTCACTGCAACTTAATATGTTTCTTTTTTTATTTTTATTGATTTTATTGAGCTATACATTTTCCTCTGTTACCCCTTCCTTCCACTTTCCTCCCCTTCTCTCCCATGCTCTCAATTTACTCAGGAGATCTTGTCTTTTATTATTTCCTTTGTAGATTAGATCCATGTATGTCTCTCTTAGGGTCCTCATTATTGTCTAGGTTCTCTGGGATTGTGAATGGTCTGCTGATTTTCTTTGCTTTACGTCTACATATAAGAGAGTACATATGATATTTGTCTTTCCAGGTCTGGGTTACCTCACTCAGTATGATGTTTTCTAGATCCATCCATTTAGCTGCAAATCTCAAGATGCCATTATTTTTTCTGCTGGGTAATACTCCATTGTTTAAATGTACCACATTTTCCTTATCCATTCTTTATTTGAGGGGCATTTAGGTTGTTTCTAAGTTCTGGCTATGACAAACAATGGTGCTATGAACATAGTTGAGCACATGTCCTTGTGGCATGATTGAGTAGTCTTCATATATATACCCAAAAGTGGTATTACTGGGTCTTGAGAAAGGTTTGATGGAGGAGGGTCATTTGTTTATGTGTTACTTTCATTGGTTAATAAAGAAACTGCCTTGGCCCTTTTGATAGGACAGCAGCTTAGATAGGTGGACTAGACAGAACAGAATGATGGGAGGAAGAAGTCAGTCAAGCAGTCACCATAGCTTTCCTCTCTAAGATGGATGCAGGTTAAGATCTTTTTTTGTTTTTGTTTTTGTTTTTCAAGACAGGGTTTCTCTGAGGTTTTTGGAGCCTGTCCTGGAACTAGCTCTTGTAGACCAGGCTGGTCTCGAACTCACATTGATCCTCCTACCTCTGCCTCCCGAGTGCTGGGATTAAAGGCGTGCGCCACCACTGCCCAGCGCAGGTTAAGATTTTACTGGTAAGCCACCACCTTGTGGTGCTACACAGATTATTAGATATGGGTTAATCAAGATGTGAGAGTTGGCCAGTAAGAGGTTAGAGCTAATGGGCCAAGCAGTGTTTAAAAGAATACAGTTTCCATGTAATTACTCCTGGTAAAGCTAGCCGTGCGGGAGCTGGGCGGAAACGCAGCCTGCCACTCCTTACTACAAAGGTTGTTTCCTAATTTTCTGAGAAATTGCTACACTGATATCCAAAGGGGCTGTACCAGCTTGCATTCCCACTGTCTTATCTATGAAGTTCAGTATGGTTGGCTTATGTTGAGGTCTTTGATCCATTTGGACTTGAGTCTTGTGTATGGCAATAGATATGGATCTATTTTCATTCTTCTACATATTGATATCCAGTTATGCCAGCACCATCTGTTGATTATGTTTTCTTTCTTCCAATTTATATTTTTTGCTTCTTTGTCAGAAATCAGTTGTTTGTAGGTGTGTGGATTAATATCTAAATCTTCAGTTCGGTTCCAGTGGTCCTCCTGTCTGGTTTTATGCCAATACCAGGCTGTTTTCAGTACTGTAGCTCTGAAGTAGAGTTTGAAGTCAGGAATTATGATGCCTCCAGAAGTTCCTTTACTGTAGAGAATTGTTTTGGCTATCCTGGGTTTTTTGCCCTTCCATACGAAATTGAATACTGTTCTTTTGAGGTCTGTGAAGACTTTTGCTGGGATTTTGATGGGAATTGCATTGAATCTGTAGATTGCTTTTGGTAAGATTGCCATTTTTACTATGTTAATTCTACCTACTCAAGAGCATGTGGGAGATCTCCATTTTCTGTTGTCTTCTTAAATATCTTTGTTCAAAGATTTAAAGTTCTTGTCATACAGGTCTTCCACTTGTTTGGTTAGAATTACTCTGAGATATTTTATGCTATTTGTAACTATTGTGATGGGTGATGTTTCTCTGATTTTTTTTTCTCAGTCAATTTTTTTTTATCTATGTACAGGAGGGCTACTGATTTTTTTGAGTTAATCTTGTATCCTGCTACATTACTGAAAGTGTTTATGAGTTGTAGAAGTTCCTTAGTAGAGTTTATGGGGTTTGCTTATGTAAACTATCATATCATCAGCAAATAGTGATAGTTTGACTTCTTTTCTGATTTGAATCCCTTGATCTCCTTTTGTTGTATAGCTAACAATGTGTTTCTAGAACAGAGGCCAGGCTGCACTGAAGGTGGTCACATTTGTGTGCCCTTATTATGCTGACTTCTTGGAGTTCTCTGTGCATAAGCTTAGCTTGAAAGACCCTAGTGGTGCCTGTAGCTATCTGATCCATCCTTAAGACAGTTCCATGTGTACTGGCAGACAACACAGTAACTGTCCACACAATATTCTGTTCATTGGCCTTTGTTTTGATGGATGTTTTGATTATTTATTAAGACAGCACTTTATTTTATTTCATGCTTCTGAAGCAAGCACTTGGATAATCTGTCAAACAAGTGTATAGTCTTTCAGTATCTTATGACAGTCCTTCTGAGAGGAAAGACACTGACATATACTCAATTCATTTAGTAATGCCGTGCTATTATTTTTATATTTCCTATTTTTTCCAAATCTTTTATTTTATAGTTCTTTTATAATCATACAATGCAAAATATATAAGCTACATGATTAATTCAAATTACAACAATAACAATGAAATATTATGGTGAGAATAGTTGTGAATTATGCTTCCCTCTGTGGATAGCAGCAAAATATTTCTTGTTTAAGCATAGTTCCATTATGCAGAAGGCACTTTCTTGTGTTGTTGGCAAGTTAGAGCTTAGATCCATTAGATCTGCCTTCCTAAACAGTGAGCCAACACTGTCAGCTAATGTATAAAAGACAGGACAGGAACTTAGCTTGTAGTGTAAGCAGTCATCCCAACAAGCCCTGACTCAAAGTCACAACAATACTTCATTCTAGAAACTGTCTTTAGGAAGGTGATTTCAACTTCATTGATTCTTCCCTTCTAGGAGACACTCAGAAAGATTGCCTTTAAAAAGGTTTAATAAAATAAAGTAAACCTGGAAGATGGTGAAGAAGAACAAAATGGTCACTTTTATTTAAGAAGAACTTCATCCCATGGATGATGGCTTAGTTTATTTGGGGTGATCTCTCTAAGAGGGAGCCCCAGGCTGTGTCTTCAAGATATATGTGACAGAAAAAACTGGGTAAACAATTGATTTCACATGTTCTTGTGACTATACTGAAAACACACACTGCTTACTGAAGTCATGTGATTGATGCAAGTGTTGGGCCTGAATCCTAAATTAAGTCTCTCGACCACACCCCAACATAAACTATCTCTCTCTGGACCAGCATGAAGATTCAGGAATAAAGGCATAACTCACATGGCTTCATCAGGCGGGAGGTTCTCAGAGCTCCCTCATGAAATCCTGAATTCACATCCTGAAGAATTCCTCTCATTTATTTTCCAAGCAGTCTTTATACCAAAACTTAACTTAGGGAAAGTACATTAGCATTCTGTCTCCTAGGTAACCAGGTGAATGGCTTTTTGTCATGTCTACAACTACCTGTCTGCTCTATACAGAGCATATGCTAGCTGTCACGTAGGTTTGAATGAGCATCTCTATCAGGGATCCTCCAAATTACAAAGAAAGGAGCAACAACATCCTGACCTTTTGTTAGGTTGCAAAGGCCTGTCTGGTAGGCTACATGACCATCTTCAGATACTGACTATGGCTTTAAAGCCTGGCTGCCACGCCATATAGAAATATGGGCCGACATTCAAGTTATGATAACAGCTTAAAAAATCTACTGTCTGATGATGGCAGTATTGAGAGATCATCACTCCAAGTATACATATAGCACAATGAATTTAGAGATCTGAAGTTGCTAGGGACACTGGAGAGGGGTGTAGGTGTACAGTACACACAGTTAAGGAGCTAGCTTGGCCAACTGCATTATAAGAAAGGCAGTATGTTTATTCTATCACTGAACTCCTGGGAAGCATTAGGTATTAGACCAACATTCAAACAAGTTTTCAAAGCATGAGCTCACACACATTTTAGGAATTTCACATCCATGGTAATGTTAAAAGAAAGGGTCCTTTCTCTAGGTGCTTCAGGCAACTCACTGAATGTCGGGGTCCCATAGGAACAGCTGGTAGAAGGTTTGGACAATGGTAAAACTTTCTAATTAACAATAAAGATTCAATTGAATGTCATGAAGTTTACTCAAGGAGAGTCTTACTCCTCTGCCAGCCTCTCATTTCCTTGATAATGGGTCTTGATTGTAACATGTGGGCCTGCTCGTTTGGGTTTCCATCCTGGCCAGTTTCCACAGTCGTTAGGTCCCAAAGAATCACACAGAAGTCTACATTAGATATAAACTAATATTAGCTCAGGCTTCTTATTAGCTCTTATCACTTATATTAACCTATTAATCTTATCTATGTTAGCCACATGGCTCAGTACCTTTTTCAGCAGGGCAGAAGAAGCACATCCTGCTTCTTTGGTGGTCTGGGCAGGACTGGGAAGAATGGGCTTCCTCCTTCCTAGAATTCTCCTGTTCTCATCACCCTGCCTCTACTTCCTGTCTGTTTGACCCTCCTATACTTCCTACCTTGCCAATCAGTGTTTATTTAAAAAATGATTGACAGAATATAGACAATACTCCCGCACCACTTGATGGAAACTATACCTAACTGGAGGTGCCTAATTGTTCTAGCCAGAGGATGGCACTCTTCATGCATAATAAAATATGGAAAGAATACAGCAATCAGAATCTTCCTGTCCTTCTTTGATAACACCCAGGCAGTGACAATCATCACAACACTGAGTAGCTCTTCCCCAGATCTCCAGTGACTGAGGAACCTACAGGAATGCACACTCACAAATGTAAGTAGGTTACCACAGCTATTGGTTATAATCCTAGTACTTTGGGACACAGAGTGATAACTAAAATTATATAGTTCTTATTTCTGGATATTATCATTTAATCCCAATATCCCATCAAATGGAGAAATTATTTTACGTATGAGAAGTCTGAAGACCAAAAGAGCTGTCAAGGTTAACCCAAAGTCACATGTGTTGGCATTTCTAACTTCAAAACCTATATTTCATTCTGTCTTGTTGAAGGTATTAGTTCAACATTGACACAAGTTTTCAAAACTGCCTTTTAAATCATTTTTCTTGAACCAAGATTAATGTTTTACTATCATAATAATAAAATGGTATTTTCCTATTTTGATACTTAAAATACTGTTTAAAATTGGAAAACATCATGCATAAAATTTTCTATTTTCTAAATAGAGCTAAAATCAAGTAGGGGATGTTTCAAACAGCCTTTCCATGCCTGGTAGTCTGGGTCAGATCAGAGGTTTCCAGGTCCTTGACTTTTTTGTTTTGTTTTATTTTGTTTTTGAGACACAGTCTTACTTCTTTCCCTCTATACTCCTTTTCTTTTCTCTCCCAAGCCTACGTACATTTATCCAACACTGTGACCCATTTAGAGGTCTTTTATGTCTGAATCTGTCCTATTGTGAATCTGTAATTCTTTACTGTCTAGTAGCACTTCTTAAAATGCTAAGCATTTCTTAAAAACTCAAGTTGCACCATTAGTAGGGGTAATATGGTACCTACCATTTGCCTGCCCAGTCTAAAACTTAAGCTGCACTGTTATTATGGTAAATATGGTAGTTCCTGCTAGCTCTGCACAGTCCAGCATGGCGGAACCACTTGTGCCTCTGAGCCACATGCATTTCCTGACTTTCAGGCACACATGGAGTCCATGTTGCCATCAAGCAAGCCATAGCACTTTATTCATAAACCCCATATAAATTCTCTGTCTCCTGCAAGAGCCAGAGGTCTTGCCGGCAGCACCCCAGAAAGCCAGAATTTTAAAACAGCACAGCTTTTTTTTCCTACTGTTGCTGAGTCAGGAAAATCTCTCTTAAAGGAGCTGCAGCAAGCCACCAGCAAACAGCAAACCTCTCTCTCTATTTTTTCATCTAGAATTCCTTTTTCAAGGCCTCTCAGGTTTTACATGAATTTAGTTGACCATGTTGGAGCACCAATTGTTTTAAGGGAGGGCCTGATTGTTTGTCCCATTAATCTGTGTATCACTACATGGCAGTGGCTTACCGGAGATTCTAACTGGCGTCCATCTCAGGCAGAGGATCCATGGCTTCTCCCTGACTCTGTTTTCTTCCTCTCAGAATTCTGTTCTGTCTTCTCTGCCTACCTAAGTTCTGCCCTATCAAGGGCCTAAAGCAGTTTCTTTATTCATTAACCAATACAAGCAACACATAGAAAGAAGGTCCTCCTAAACCAGACCAGGGTGGCCTCAAACACAGAGATCTGCTTGCCTCTGCCTCCTGAGTGTTGGAATTAAAGGTGTGTGGATACCACCTCCCAGCTGGTCCTTGAGTTCTTATTTGAGGAATTGAAATAGAGGCTCACACTGATCTCAAAGTAGCAGGGAAACCATTCAAATAAAAAAAAAAAAAAACAAAGACCAGCTAAGAGAACATTCTAGGAGTGCTGCAGGTGCAGAGTGAAAATATTCAAACACCCCAATTATTGTCTGGGCCTTTCTTCTATGAGTCTCGAGAGAAGGAGGAGTTTGATTATTGAAGGGCTTAGTGAAAGCAGTTCTCCATTGATTGGTAGGTTAGGTCATATAATCATTTTTCTGCTGTGAATGTCCCCTACCATCTGGTTTTAATAATATGCATACCCAATGATGTGTAGATATCAGATGCTAAGTGGGAGATTAAGTTCACTTGAGGACACAGTTTTTTTTTATTTTTATGCACATAAACCAATTCAGTCCAGATTATGGTCCAGATATATTGGAAATATTTTTGAATAGACACTTTCCACATTTGATGGTCATTAAAGAGAGGAGAAATTTATCCCATTGTTCAGAGAATAACATGCATGAAAACCTGAAGCCAGTGGAGATCAGGGGTTTCCAGGTACTTTGTTTGAGCAGCGGTGCATGGTATATATGCATAAAGGAGCTTGGATGCTTAGCACCTTAGTAGAAGGGCTTGTGTATAATCAAAGCCAAGCTGAGTCCCACATTACTTTTCTCCATGCTTGCCTGCCTTATTTCTATAATTCTATCAAGTGCAGGACATGCTGAAGTTCCAAAAATAACCTTTGCTTTGTGTTGATGGTGGTGGTCTTTAATATAAAGGACTGAAACAAAGGTGTAAGATTATGAAGTCCAATAGCTGCCCAGCTGCCAAGATGAAGCCATGTCAGAGGCTCATGGGTACTTTAATTCTTACAAGAATCCTCTGAGGTCCAGCATGCTGATAGTGAGACTGAAGTTCTGAAATTTCTAAAAAGGAAAAGAGGTGTCCTGGTTTCTGGTTTTACCCCACACTGAGAGTGAGTAGACCACACACACACACCCATGAACACACGCATGCATGCACGCACCCACGAATGCACCAAACAAACTCAAACTAAAACTGCTGCTTCCCAACAGATGCTAATAATAAAATTGTACAACTGTATAATTCTCATTGGATCATTTTGTTACATTAAGATGTAGGAAAATAACAGCCTTAGAACTACAAACCAATGAGAAGAGAGCCTCAACTTCTCAGGCAGCCCCTTTTCCAGTGATGGAATAGTGAAGTGAATATGTTCATGGTGATGGTAGGGAAACCATGATGGTAGAGAGCTGAGGTTCTGTTCTGGAAGGATGGAGTGACATGTAGTTAGTTGATTAAATAGATGTGACCCAATTAACTTCCACTTGAATGGGTGTTCAGAATTAGAGACCAGGGACAGCAAATCCAGGGAATAAGTGTGTCTGTTCCAGCCCACAATAACTACAAAAAAAAAAAAGACAAAAGACATCCACCATGTAAGTATTAAAGAATACTTTCTACTTAGCTCTCTTAAAGAAAAGCTAAGTAGAAAGCATGGGATGAAATAAGGATTCAAAGAAATAATGCAAGATAATTTTTCTAAAAATATATTAAGATGAATCTGTTGAAATGGTGTAGTATATTCTGAAGAAAGTAGACCCAGATCTGTCAATGCAAAGACAAATGTAATTAAAATAACTAGTCTTTAAAATCATAACAAAAAGCCTGCGGCCAACAGAAGAAAAAGGTTATTATTTAGGGTAAAAGAAACTGTACACTTCCCAGATTATATTTACTTCCAGAAGACAATGGAAACCTTTCTACCCAGTGCACATCAAGGAGTTTATCTTTGGGCAACTTATCCTTCAAGCAGAAAGGCCAGAGGAAAATTGCTTTTAATGCAAGCACTCAGAGGGTGTCATTCCCATGAGCATTTCTTAAATCTACTTAGAGGAACCTTCAGCCAACCACGAAATCTCTGGGAAAGCACAGCAAAGGGCTGACAGTGAGAACCGAAAATACTTTGCTACCATCTAATTCTAAAGCAAATGTGAGATTCAGAGGCAAAGTGGAACGTAAATACTTGCTTCAGCATGAGGATAAAGTAGAAGAAAACAGGAAAGTCAGGGAGGTGAAGTCTGTGGATCAGTTTCCTGTACTCTGGGGTGTGTCCTTTGCATTGCCTGTTATGATGTCACTGTCTAGATGACCATTGGAATCCACAAACATTTTTTTTGCATTTTTAGTAGAGTATTTTTTGTATGTGCTGTGTGAGTTTTCATGTTACTGTATTCAGACTTTGCATGTCTAGCCAGAAGAAAATTATATAGGTGAGGCTGTGAAGTCTTGGGTCTCACCCTTGGGGCATATGAGACCCCTGAGGAGGCACTTACAGCTAATGTTAATTTTTAGCATCCTGTTGAGATGTCATATTTCTCTACTGGGCAACCATTACTTCATTTATTTTCCCTTGATACTGATAAATAGTGTATAGAGGAAGCGCATTAAAGGGATTAAAAATTTTTTTCTAGTTTGTCTTTGTTTTTGCATTGCTCAGGTTCAAACTTAAGACCTCATGCATGTGCAAATGGATGGAATTAGAAAACATTATCCTGAGTGAGGTAACCCAGCCCCCCCCCCAACGAATATGGTATGTACTCACTCATAAGTGGACACTAGTCATAAACAAAGGGCAACGAGCCTATAGTTCAGCATCCTAGAGAAACTAAGTAATAAGGTGAACCAAAAGAAAAACATATATAGACCCACCTGGAAATTAGAATCAGACAAAAATTTGGGAGTGGGGGGTAGAAGGAAGGGGAAAAAAGGGGGTTGAGGAGAACTTGAGGGAATGGGATAGTCAAGATGGAGGAAGGACAGATATGAGAGCAAGGAGAGATGTCTTGATTGAGGGAGCCATTATGAGTTAGCAAGAAACCTGGCTCTAGCAAAATGCTCAAGAACCCACAGGGATGACCCCAGCTAAGACCCTAAACAATAGAGGAGAGGATGTCTGAACTGACCTTACCCTGTAGTCAGACTGATGATTATCTTAAATATCACTATAGAACCTTTGTCCAACAACAGATGGGAACAGAGGCAATGACCCACATCGAAGCACTGGACTGAGCTCCCAAGATCCAGTTGAAGAGTGGAAGGAGTGAGAGTATGAGCAAGGAATTCAAGACCATGAGGGGGTCATCCACTGAGAGCTAATGGGAGCTCACCAACTTCAACTGGACTGGTAGTGAAAGAACATTGGAACAACCAAGCCCCTCTGAAAGGATTGACAGCTGGGGCAGACTGAGGGGCCACTGAGAGTGACACTGGGATGTGTCTCTACTTGCGTATATTGGCTTCATGGGATCCTCTTCTCTTTTGATGTAAACCTTGCTCAACCTAGATGTAGTAGGGAGGGCCTTGGACTTTCCACAGGGTGGGGTGCATGGCACTCCCTTAGGGCTGTAGGGGTAGGGGGTAGGGTCTGTGGAGGGAGAAGGAGGGGACTAGGAGAAAGGGAAGGAAGTAGGAATTTGGATTGGTATTTGTTTATGTAATAAAAAAAATTTAAAAAAGACCTCATGCATGTTTGACAAGTGCTCCAATCTGAGACACACCATGATTTTGAAATTATGCAAGGGGCCATTTCTTTGTTGAGACATATCTTTTAAGGGCCCATGAATAATACATAAAATTTATAATTGGAGTCATTAGATAAAAATAAGTCTTTATACAAAATTATATTTAAAAATAAAAGCCTAACAAATAAACTACACAATTAAAGATTCCTGAAAAATTGTATTAACGAAAGACTTAGGGTAATATGAAGCTGTCTTATCTACATGAAAGAATCCTCCCCTTTTCCTATTAAAAGAAATGCTTTTCATAGTGAATCTCTGAGCAGTATTTAACTCTGTTCTTCATAAGAGAAAAATGTAAAATGGGTTGACAGAGAAAGATGAAAAAAATTTAATGAGCAAATGTACATCAGGAAAATGCAGACCCAAATTCCACCAAGGATTAGAATTGCAAGGGCTATAACAGTATGAAGACAAATACTAAGTAAAATAACATAACTGTCTGAAGTAGGGAGGGGGAGTGAGGTGTGAGAGGAGGGAGGAAGGAGAATACTAGGTCACAGTCCTGCCATTGGAAAATAAAAAATCAGGTCAAGAGCATTCGGCTATTCAGTGCTAAAAAGTGTGCTTGACCATTAAGCCAACAACAATGCTCACAGTAGCATTTACAAAATGCCAGGGGGATGCAAACAGAAAGGTCCTGTGGTCAGGAGACTTTGCTTCTTAGTCTGTGATGGATCAAGCAAATAAAACCAAGTACTAAGTTATGTAGTAATAATGTATCAATAATGATATTTATTATATGTCAAAACTAATAAACCTTTTTGGTATATCTAAACTCTGATCCTGTTTCTCAAATAGTTTTGGTAAAGAATCACATATTAAGGTATATTAGATTATCATAAAAATAGATAAATTGCAAAAAAGTAGAAATAGCCTCTTTCTGGCACAGCATAGAGCCAAATTAATAGAAAAATCAGTTCAAAGGTCTTTCCAGCTTAGAAATCAAAATTAGCAGAGTATATACCTATAAAATATAATAATGAAATATTACATATGTACAGACCTTGGGAATTTATTTGTTTGCTTCTTTACCATTTTATGTTGATGTAGGATTCCCTTCTGTATGCTGTGATTGTGTTTTATTGCCATTGGTTAATAAAGAATCTGCTTTTGGCCAATGGCTAACAGAGTAAAGCCAGGCAGGAAATCAGAACAGAGATGTAGAGAGAGAGTACGTAGAGTCAGGGAGATGCCATGTAGCCATCAGAAGAGAAAGACACCCTTGCGCAACAGAAAAAGTAGCTGGTACATCATCTCATGATGTAAATGGATAAATTCAGAAGCTGAAAACATTCCAATAATCTTAAGCACTTGGGGTAAGGGATATTCAGTTTGCATTTCAGAACACACCGGGGCATGGGCTATCTTGCTAACACAGTGGTTAAGAGTCCACTGTAGCAAGAGCCTGGGATGGGAGCTGTAGGTGCAGGCAGTAAGCAGTGGGGAGCCTGTTGACAAGTAAATAATGACGAATCAACTGTGCCAGCAAATCATGATCTCCTTCCCTCTCCCTCTCTGTCCAAGCCTAGTGGTAGAATTTACTACCTATCTTCCCCACTACAGCTCATGAGGTCGGGACCTTGGTATCACAAAGCTGACTGAACAGGACTGAGTCTTTCTTTTTATTTAATTACATTTTTTATTTTATGTGTGTGCGCACGCATGCACACTTACTTGAGTGTATATGCCACAGCTCATGTGTGAAGGTCAGAGAACAACTTTTGGGAACAAGTTCTCTCACCATGTAGGTTATGTCAAGTCAAAAGGAAACTTCATTTCTTCAAATACCAAAAGGCAGAAGGGACAAAGGGCTGTGTGTAGAGCCTATTAGCCTACTAAAGCTCACACTGGCCTCCAGACTCCCTCAGTATCACAAATACCTGCTAGACCTTTCAAAGTTCATCCCAGCTCTCTCTTCTCATCTCTTCTACCCTCACTCCCCAGCTTCTCATTCTCCTTGTAACTCTGCTATCTCAGCAGTGCTCTCTCTGTGTCTCCTGCTTCACCTTCTCTGTTGGCTCATGCTTTGTCCCTCTGCCTCCATCTTCTGTCTCTGTCACCCCGTCTCCCCCAGCCTATTTGTTCTGTCTGTCTCTGTCTCTGTCTCTGTTTCTCTACCCCTCACCTGTCCCCCACCCAACTCATTTGTTCCACTATCTCTCTTTTGCACTCTGTTCCTGCTTCTGTCCTGGCCGTATTCAGTCTGCTCCATTTTCTTTCTGTTCTGGATGTTTCCAGATGCTTCTGTCTGTTCTCTCATATCTACAGTAGAAATCCTCCCTTTAAGCAGACCACAGAGCAGTCATGCCGTCAGCTTATATGAGTCCCAGGGATCAAATTCAGGTTATCAGGCTTAACAATGATGCTCTTTATTTGTTGAGTTAACGCACCAGTACTAGGGTTTTTTTTATTTATTTGTTTGTTTAATAGCATATAGACTGCTTTCAAGTGATGTGACTAGGATATAAAATAAAAGGGAAGTCACGGCTCTGGTTTTTTTACAACATGCCCTTCAGGGCAAGAAAGGCAGGGATCTACTGTTAATTTGCAGGTTAGCAACAGAATAAAATAGACAAGTTTCTTGTTATACTCTTCAGATTTCAAGTTACTGGATGACTTGGCTATGAGGGTCACAGCCAGGGACAGCCTACTGTGATGCTGGCTAACTCAGAGCAAAACTTTCAGGAGGGTTAGATTCAGCTTGGTGGCTTCTGTCTCAGCATGAGCTGTTCTGTTTTGGCATTTGCAAGAAAATTAAAAATAAATGAGAAGCAGGTTGATCTGAAACATGCCTTTTCAGAAGATTCTTCTGCCTTTCAATATACGCAACCCTGAGCCAGCACCAACTAACTGGACCTCATCGACCCTTTCCACAGCAGTGTTTTGCACCGTATTTAAGGCAGCCAACCTAAACACTTGAAATCATATTTCTTCCTTTTGGATCCTTTCAAATATAGAATGCACATTTGCATTTGCCCCTCCCTGACAAGAACTTAAAAAGAGAAAGAAAGAGCCGAGCCCAGTTGCTTGTTACTATAGAAATAGCATCTATAGCAAGGTAAATTACATAGATGAGCCTCATTATGGGTGGCGGGGAGAAATATGTATTCAGCGTCCACAGCGGGACTCCCAGGCTGCCTCAGTGGCTTGTACCACCCTCAGAGGTATAATCAATTGCTTCCCTGTGAGGAGAAGCTTCTGTTTTCTCAACAGTCTCAGGCAGGTGATGCCATCCCCACCCCCACCCCTCCTTCCCACTCTATTCCAGGTGAGGCAGACAGGAGCCCTGTTTTACTTGCTCAAGCTAAAGATAACTCTGTACGTCGTGTTGCCATTACTTACTCCTTTAAGAAGCAGGGAAACTAGAATTACCATTGCTGGCAGTGAGGTGGCACAGGTAGGGGCAGGCAGGTGTGGAGCAGTGGCTTCTCCTTCACCGCAGGGCACCATTCTTCTGAGGGAATAGCTGGAGTGGCAAAAATATCACCTTTGCCACTCACTAGCTGGCAACGGGGTGACACAAACTGTGTGCCCTGCCCCATCTCTCCCTTTGAAGTCGTAAGGACAGAGGAGAGAAAGCAAAACTACTGGTGTAAATAAAATCTATTCTAGCTGGTAAGCCAGAGCAACTTTGTTCAGACTTTTATGTCTAAAGGGCATTAATGAGGAGAATACAACCAGGTAGGTGGAGCAGTTAGAGCCTGGGAGGCCCGTGGTGGTGAGACATTAGCTTACAACCTCCAGGTAGTCTATTGTGATAAGCAGGGGTTCTAGCAGCGGGAGGCCAGTTATCCAGGAGCTTTCCCACTCTAGCCCAGGATGTGCTGCATTCCGGGAAACCCTTTGTTTTCATCGCAAACCTACATAGCCCATCCATTGCCCTACATTAGCACTGGGGCACTCAGAAGCCAGGGTCACAAGGCCTAGCAGTGGTGGCAGCTTCTAGTGGAGCTACAGCCACCAGGTAGACTCAGCAGCTGCTACAGAATATTTGTGCAGTGAAGAAGCCTGGGAGGAAGGAGAGAAGGAGGTGGCCATCAGTTCAACAGTCTTTCACATGGATAAGTGCAGAAACTATACTTCTTGGCCTGCTTGCCACCCACAGGACACCAGCCTGAAGGGAGAGGTGGTTTCCATGGCAGCTTGCTCTGTAAAAGAGTCAAATTGTGTGATTTTGTGCTCTGGTTAAAGGGAATTATCTATATGAAGAGTTTTTTTTTTTCAATAATCTTTTCTCATTTTACATTCCAATTCCAGTTCCCCCTTTTTCCCCTCCTCCCACTCTCTGGATCTCTCACCCCCCCCCCCAATCCACTTCTCACAGAGGGTAAGGTTTCCCATGTGGAGTCAAAAACTTCTGAAACATCATTTTGAGGTAGGACCAAGCCCCTCCCCCCATATCTAGGCTGAGCAAGGTATCTATCCCTCCAAAAAGAATGGGCTCCTCTAAAATGTCAGTTCAAGCACTAGGGATAAATCCTGGTACCACTGCTAATGACCCCACAGATAGCTTCAGCCACACAACTGTCACCCACATGCAGAGGACCTAGTTCAGACCTATGAAGGGACCCTTGTTTTCAGTCCAGAGTCAGTGAGCTCCCACTAGCTCAGGTCAGCTGTTTCTGTGGGTTTCCCCATCACGGTCTGGATCCCTTTGTTCATATTATCACTCTTTCCTCTCTTTAACTGGACTCTGGGAGCTCAGTTCAGTACTAGCTATGGATCTCTGCAACTGCTTCCATTAGTTGCTGGATGAAGTTTCTGTGACGACAATTAAGGTAGTCATCAATCTGATTACAGGGGAAGGCCAGCTCAGGTGTCCTCTCCACTATTGCTTAGGGTCTCAGCTGGGGTCATCCTTGTGGATTCCTGGGAATTTCCCTAGTTCCAGGTTTCTCTCTAGCCCCATAATGGCTCCCTCAATCAAGATATCTCATTCCTTGCTCTCCCTCTCTGTCCTTCCCCCATCTTGGCCTTCCTGTGCCTTCATGTTCTCCTCTCCCTTCCCTTCTCCCCTCCCCCCACCCATGAAACTAATTTTCTTAGGAGATCTTGTCTATATCCCCTTCCCAGAGGATCCTTGTATGTCTCTCTTAGGGTTCTCCTGGGTTTTCGGCTGAGTAATTTTCAGGTTCTGATGGATCCTATGTGGTCCCTGCTCCTCCTGATCCAGGCACCTAAACAGTATGGCCTGATGAAACAATGGGGCCACTTGGAGTTCAGAACCAGAGTGTAGCTTTCCAGGGCTAACAGTTCTTGACTATCACCTAAGTGTAATTGCCTCATAGAGGAAAAGCAGGTCCACCGAGCTTGCCTGGTATTCTAGCAGGACCTCTTTGCCATGACAGGATCTGTGGATAGAGCACTGATGAATAATACAGCTGTTAACGAGACATCAACAGGGCTGAAACTTACCTTGAAAGCTGAGTGTGTACCCCCAAACATGCCCAGGATTGCCATTGAGGAGAGTTTGAATGACTCTCTTCTGGAGAAACTTACGGTTCTAACTCCGACATGGAAAACTAAGAATCTATTCTTATTTGTCCTGAAGTGCTAGAACTCTGACAAAAAAAAATGCCCTCTGAGAAGTTCATTAACAGTGCTAATGAAATTAGCAATGCTTTTCAAGTTGAAAGCTTCTGGGCTGACTTTTTTGACCCACCATCTGTTTTGGCATTTTATTGAGGCCAATATCCAAACAACAATCTTCTTTTAAATTGATAAATTTACTGACATTTATGATTCCCTGTTGATGGTCTTGCCTGGCATGGTATGTGGGGCTGTGGTTGAGGCAAATGCGGCCACTCATGCAGTATCAGAAAGCCATACTTTGAAGAAATCAAGGGGAAATAGCAATAATGTCATTAAATTTGCTGAACTCTTGTATGTAATAGATTGCATTATAAAACAGTGTAAAAGACTCCATCTTTTAAAGTGTACTTATTTACAGAGATTTGTTTAGACTTTTATGGATTTACAACATTGGCAGGTAATATGGGGTTTGAAAATCACAACTGTTTATTATTCATATCGTAGAATACGTGTTGAATACAGCCCCCTTTGTAGAACATGGTAGCTGACATGAAGCCAGAGCATGATTCCTTCTTGCTAGCTTTCCCATCTATTGTACAATACTTGGTTTGTCTGTTTTTCCCAGTTACTTACAATTTTAAAAATAAGTGAAAGGAGGGGGGTGCTCAGGATTTTTTATTGAAGTTGAAGGCTTTCTCTCCTATTGGCCAAATCAGTTGTCAATCAGCTGTTGTGGGCACCTTAGGGGGCATCTGATTTCCTTCAGATTGAAACTGAGAGTCCAAAAATAGATTTGAAGGCTAGCAATCTTGTGCCTGGCCCATGACAGTGCATCAGTTCCCCTACTTCTCTGAGATCCCATTTCCTTGACTGGTGGTGATGATGCTGTAGGCAGCTGTGAAAAACATAAGAGACTAGAAAGTGCTTGTTCTGTATCTGGGCACATGGGAAGAATTCAATGAGATGGGAAACTGATAAAAATGTTTCTGACCATTGATTTCATACAGTTATTTCCTTTCTTCTCTTTAGTCTTTAAACCTAGAAGTGTGATAGGGTATGGAATACTCTTGCATTCCTTTTTAGTTTCTACCTTTGAAAAAAATGTAGGCTTTTGGGGAAAGGGAAGGTGAGTCAAAGTGTCTGAGAGAAGTGTGAGGAGGAGAGGGGTATTTTGCTTGTCTTCTCCCCAAATTCTGATACTTGAGAAAATTCTTGAACAAAGGATGAGGGGAAGAGAGTGGTGGAGAAACATTTTTTCCTCTGGCTGTGGTACCTACAACCTTGTGATCTAATCCTTTCACAGTGATGCCCATACCCAAGAATGATTTTAAGATCACAGTGGAGGATGGAGCCTGCATTATGCTCCTCGAGGAGAGATAAAGGGAGATGCCAGTGCTCAGGGAAGAGAAGAGTTTATGTGGAGACCAAGAGACTCCTCCCGTATGTTCTCAAGAGCTGGTAGGGTCGTCACACAGCAGAGGATACAGGGACCCGAAGAGGCAAGTAGACAGGACAAGAAACCTCATTGTAGCCTTAGTGAAAATAACACTAGGTTTTTCTCCCTGTATTCTAGGGGGAAGCTTTTAAACTAGGGAATATGTGAAAAAAGCTCAGCACCGCTCATGAACTGAAAAACAAAAACAAAACAATGCTGTACTTACAAATCATGTTATTTATAGGGAGTCATGCCAGGCTGAGTTTGTTTTGTGCTGGACATCTGTTAGCTTTGGCTCTCAGCTGAGCCAGTCAGTATTTTACAAACCCTGCACAATTGCTACAGTAGTAGACCCATAGTCTTGGGGTGAAAACTTTGGTTCTTTAGCTGTTGGAAAGTGGCTTTTTTTCCCGAGTGATTGTCCCTGTAAAGACAGAGAGTAGAATCAACAGAGTTATTTAAAAGATACATGAGCAAAGTCAAGTCCTGGTATGAGGATATTTGGAGTCTTGACTCAAACCGAAGCTAATCCCGTCATTTCTCTGGGCTTTTTGGTTATTTGCACTAACATATCCTCTTTTCATTCAAGCCTGTTGCCATTGGACAGCCAGTTAAATCTAAAAGAGTCCAAACTTATATACTGTTCAATTTACTGTTCCTCTTGACAGTGAATGAATGGCTCACATGCCCAAACTTATTTCCCTAGAAGATGAAATAAGATCTTTTAGTAAATGTTGCACCCTTGATTACAGTGTATTTACCAATGCTATCACTTTATATAAAATTGCCTGGTGTTCAAAGAGCTTACTTTCAGGAGCTGAACACCAGGTTCTAATCCCGTCATTTTCTAGCTGGGTATTCTGGTGAAAACTGCTTATTCTCTGTAGGGCTTTGTTGTTTCATATATAAAATTGGGAAGGCATTAACACATTTTATTGGTTTGTTCTGGAGGTGACAGAGTTCATTCTTGTTAATTGCTATGTATGGTACCAGGCATATATGGTTAGAATTAAAAATTACATTAGTTTGAATATGCATCTAATATTGACACAATAAATTTGTTTTATAAATAAAATAAAATCTAAACCGTGTACTAATCAAATGATGAAAGACTTAATGGCGGAGTAAATATGACACTGAATTTGAAGTCAGAAGAAGTTTCTTCTTGTCTTCTGTTCTCTGACCTGAAAAATCTTCAATGATCAGGAGACCAAAAGTTCAAAGACCTAGGGATGTGGCTATTATAGCTACTTTTTGGTTTGTTTATTTGTTTTGAGACAGAGTCTCTCTGTGTAACCTTGGTTGATCTGGAACTTGCTCTGTAGACCGGGCTGGGTTGTGCCGTCTGAGTGTTGGGATTAAATGGGCGTGCCACCATTGCCACACTATTGTAACCACTTTTAACAATGAAATGCAGCCTGTCATCCTTGTCAGGTTTCTGTCTCTTGCTGGGAATCCCAGGTTCTGTGGTGATTGTGAAATGCGATGCTGTTGCAATCATTGTTAAAGTGACAGTACTTGGCAGAAAGTATAAAAATAAATAGACATTTTATTATAAACCAGTTTCTGAGGCCTCTGAGTCAGTGACTTTAACTATTTCTTACATCATAAAATCACTTAAGCTTAAGAATCACTACACCATTAGTTGTGAATTCAGCAACTACTTCTTTCTCATTAAAAATGTGTGTGTGTGTGTGTGCGTGTGCGTGTGTTTGTGTGTGTGTGTAAGGCATATCTGTGGGACACATGCAAAACCCACAGAGACCAGAAGAGGGCTCTGGATTGGATCTCCTCGGACTTGAGTTACAGGTATTTGTGAGCTACCATATGAATGCTGGGAATTGACCCCCTGTTCTCTGGACTAGCAGCCAGTGCTCTTAATTTCTGAGCCATCTCTCTGGCCCTAGCAGTTAGTTCTTACACTAAAATGTATTAAGGGTTTGAGGTGATGATTCGGTTAGGAAGTGTTTGTTGTACAGGCAGGAGGACCCGTGTTTGGATCATAGCACCCTTTAAAACCCTAGCATGGTAGGACACATCTGTAAGCCCAATACCGTGGTGGAAGAAGACAGGGTCAAGTGAGTCCCTTGATCTCATAACCAGTCAGTCTAACTCAATTAATGATAAAGCCTATTTTAAATAAAACAGGAGACATTGAATAAACCTGATACAGATCTCTGGCCTCCACACATACGTGTGTGTACATAAATTCACATAAATTTGCCCGCACACATATGAACATACACACACACCACACAAACAAATAAAAGATCATAAACACTGCTAAAAGTTATAGATAATACATAATAAAACAATAATGTTAGAATGCTGAAGATATTTTCTAGTTTGATTTTTTTTTTCACAAAAAAAAATCCTTATTTTCCATAGTCTTGATGTCTCTGGATCTTGGAGATTTTCTTAAGGCCATGTACTCCACAAAAAAATTATAAGTTGTTTTAAAAACTGGATCTTAACTCCTGTGATGCTTAGTGTTAATTGCCAGCTTGACAGAATCAAAAAAGTCCTAGGAGATGGACTTCCAAGTATGCTTGTCAGGGATTATCTTAATTACACTGATTGTGTAACTATTGGTGGAGTCATTCCCTTATTGGGGTTTTGGATTGTATAAATGGAGAGGGAAAGTGGGTAGAGGCGGGCATTTGTTGTCTCTTTTCCTCAACTATGGGTGTGATGTGACTAGCTTCATTCAGGGCTGTGCCACCATGACATCCCTGCTATGCTGGACTATAACTAGAACTGTGAGCAGAAATAAACCTTCGTTTGCTTTTGTCGGAATATTTTATCACAGATCTGGGAAAAGAAATGAAGATCAATGCTTCTCCTTTTCTCTTCCAGAGTTTCAACAGGACATTGATTGATGTGGGAGTCCCCTCTGTGTGCTGTGAATATGTTTTATTACCATCGGTTAATAAAGAAGCTGCTTTGGCCTATGGCAGGGCATAATAGAGCAAGACAGGAAATCCAAGCAGAGATACAAGAGAAAAGAAGGTGGAGTCAGGAATATGTCATATAACTGCCAAAAAAGATAGACACCAGAACCTTAGTGGTAAGTCTGACGATACATAGATTAATAGAAATGGGTTAATTTAAGATGTAAGAGATAGCTAGAAATATGCCTGAGCTGCTGGCCAAGTAATCTTATAATTAACATATCTTCTGTGTGATTATTTGGGTCTGGATGGCTGGGAAACACAAAGCATCGTCTTCATTTACAGTTGATACAATGCATCAAAATTTGAGATGTGTGTCTGAGGTTTGATTTTAGCCACATAAAAAGGTGTTAGGTATGAAAGAGCTGATCAAAAGGTGTGCTATTCCAGGCTACACGGGGATGCACAAGAAGGACCAAAGTCATACTAGAGGCAAGGAGTAGAAAAAAATCATGATCAGAAGCCCCTGTTATGACTTGCATTGAAAGACAAGACAGAATGGAGAGACTGGTCAAGGATGGATATTTTGCATCATTTTTGTGGTATCTAGGACATGTAGGTAACCTCTAGTTGTCCAATACTTTCACTGGGAGGATTCAGGTCTGGGAAACATGGCTTGCTGGGCATGCTAAGGGCAATGCTGAGGCTGTGTGTTGTGTTTCTACATGGTTCTGAGGGAATTCCTTGCTATCCCCACTTTTGGGATTGTGGGGACCGTGTAGCATCTCCAGATTACCACAGCCCTCTAAGGTGTCAAAGCATCCTAAAGCACAGTAAATAAAATATGCAATTAGAACAGGGGCACAAGCTATTTGCTTGAAGAAACAAAAGCTATTCTTTTAGCCAGTTTAGCAAAGATAGCAGGGAGGGCATCGCTTGTCTCCTTGCTGAGTTCTTCTCTGAATCAGTGGATAAGCTGTCAGTTGGGGAATGAAGGAGCCCGAGATTCTATAATCTAATTTGTAAATATGAGGAGGACAAAAAGCATTAAGGCACTCACTCTGTCAGGGTGATCCCATTAGAGCCAAAGTTTTTGTCCTCAGCAGGGGGTGTGGGAATATTTGTCTTTTCCTTACCAGACTTCAGAAAAGTCCACGGCTTGGGGCCTATCCCTACAACAGCTGAGGCAGTTCCTATACACATTTCATTCTCTTTGGGTATAGGATCTAGATGAATAATCTACTTTTTAGGGTCTAGATGAATAATCTACTTTTTAGTGTAGTAAGTAAAATAAACCTCTGAGCCCAGTTCTTATTCATTTAAAACAAAGATGTTTTTTAATTTTTTAAAAAAGAAGCCATAATAAAAAAATAACATTGCAAAGTACTTTTCCTAATATATACCAGTTTCTAAGCTTTGTACTATTTTCATTTTCATCAAGAATAACACTCTTAATAACCCTATATTTAAGAATTAACAAATCATCAAGCAAACTTGTGCCTGAAAGGCAATTGGTGAGTCACATGACCTGTCTGAAAAAAAAAAGATTCCATTTGTATATAATTTATCTATGTCTTCACATTTGGATTTAATTGTAATCATTAAAGATACCATTTAATTCCACATATTATTTTTGTTTCTATAATGAGAAAACCTATTTAACTAGCAGAATGGCAAAAAATGCTCTTTAAAGTTGTTAAAAATTACTGTGGGAAATATTAATCAGCATACCACACAAGTGGATCTGAATAAAATCTTTTAATAATTTTCAAGGATCATTTAGTTTTCTGAAAGGATTATGTGTCCGAGGGGTGCTTTTGTCTCACACAAATAACAAAGTAGTAAATGTCATGCTTTTAATGCACCTTTTTTTTTCTGCAGTAGTCTTCTTGAGATGGAGTGTTGGAAAAAGAAAATGAGTCAGATGACCTCAGCTAATGCCTTGTAACCAGCTGAGCTGTCTTAAGCAGATTAAATTCTTTAGAAGTTGGTTTCCTCTTTTTAAAAAAAGGTATGCATATCTTAATGTTGGTATGAGGATTAAGTAGCCTCGTTATGTAAAGGTGCCCTGTTACTCTTCACAAATATGGAAGATGTAATTACTCTGTGAAGACTCAAAAGACTTTTTAGTTTCCAAATGATAAGAGACTATTTTTCTGTGGAATCATTGTTATCCTGCAGTGTCCGGCCTTATGCATTATTGATTTTATCTTTTGTTTTTCAATCTGTCTGTCGTGGCTTTGGAACTTACTTCTCATATTTTATGATATACCAAAAGAATCTTTTAATGAAGTAGTAGGCTTACCATCTCAATTATAGTCCAAATTAAGACTCAAAGATGGGGACTTCCACCTACCAAGGCCATGTTCTTTTTTCAAGGTCACCGTTGAGAAGGTCTTTCTTATATCCCCTATTCCCTTCCAAATGATTTCCCAGTACAGGGCTAAGAAAAAGAGAAAGTCTGAAAATGGGGTCGTCTGGGTATGAGGAAATGTTTGTTCTGGAGTACAGGGTTGCTTGAGGCAAAAAGGCGGGTACTTCTTGGCCCAGATGTGTGTGTGTTTCCCTAGTAGGTCTAGGAGATCTCTCGTGCACTGAGATCTAGAAGACTTGTATTGGGCAACACGATCATGCATGGCCTTCTAAACTATAATACAGGGCAAGTTGGAAAGCAGTGCCTGCAGTTTCCATCTAAATCCTTTCTGGGCAATCGTGTCATTACTGCAGTGGTGCACCCTTATCAGGCACTTTGAGTAGGATCTCAAACAAAGGACTGCACAGAGCATTCTCGAGTTTAGTTTTCATGGGTGCTACTGCAGAGTTACAAAAGGCAAAGGATTAAGAACCATGTCATCAGAGTAGTTGAGTTTGGGCTCTAAGTCAGTACTAAATATAAAGAGGGGGAATCCCAGTGCTCCAGAAAGTAGGGCTATATTGGTGCAGGCATGGAAGGGGGTGCATCTGGGTAAGTCAGGAGGGACAGAAAAGGTGAAACTGGAGATTTCTCAGTATGAGTGTGAGTATGATGGGAAAGATCGAATGTCACTTTAAGAAAGCTCCTTCATCTACTGCTTCCCTTTCCAACATAACTATCAAGGATAGAATCACTCTGTGAATTTCTAGTCACTTTTTTTTCCCTTGCAAGATGATAATAAATAAGTGAAATTTCTTCACAGTTCCTTTGGAAATGTTGGTTATGTCTTGTTCCTCAGTGGGTCAGTGGAAGGAAGCATTGTTGCAAAGAAAGCCAAGTTACCCATAGGTGCCTTCGTGGCCACATTCCCCAACAGAAGAGGTAGAATGGTCTCTTCCATTTCATCATGTGCCACAGGGACTTGCTTGGGAAGAAATTAATATGTCACCAATACCTAACATAGACTCATTTCTATTTCTGTTAAGGTTTTCATTATTTGTTTGTTTGTTTTCTTGTGTCTTCAATCATATCAGCTTGTTTGTTTGTGTTTGGCTTGCAAGGGATGCTAGTTGAACAAATGGCCTCATTAATAGTTCTATAATGGAAGTGCTTACCAGTGCTGCCTGTCTCATGCAAGTGCTAAGATGCCTTTTTTTTGTCCTAGCACTGATGTAAGTCAGATATTAAAAAGTGTGTCCTTTGTTTTTTATGTGAGATGAGACTGAAAGGGAACAGCTTCTCATGATGTCGCTAGGTAACAAAATATAACTAGAAATGCTCACTCTATAGGTGGGCTCTCTCTTTTTTATTTATATTCAAAGGCTTCAATTATGCATGCTGATGAGAGCAATGGGTGTGGATCTTGGACACCAGAGGTCCATTGTCTGCCACACAATGAGTGTGCCGTTTGGGCAGGTAAACTTTAGTGGCTTAAATTATGAGTACAATGAAGAATCTTAAAAGAATTCAGGGTGGAAATATTCTTCATTTACTCATCTGCAAACATTTCTTCAGCATTGTGTATAAAGCGCGAGGCATGAAGTTGGGGAGTGTGGAAGGTGGGAGGTGGATCTAGGAGGGGTTAAGGAGAGGAGGTGGTAGTGAATATGGTTGTCTCAGTTAGGTTTCTATTACTATGAAGAGACACCATGACCATTACAACTCTTATAAAGAAAACATTCATTTCGGGTGGCTCCCTTATAGTTTCAGAGGTTTTGGTCCATTATTATGATGATGGGGACCATGGCAGCATGCAGGCATTGTCCATGGACCATGGCAGCATCCTAGAGGAATAGCTGAGAGTCTTACATCTTGCAGGCAGCAGGAAATTGACAGTCACACTGAGGGAAGCTTAAGAAAAAGAGACCTCAAAGCTGGCCTCACAGTGACACACTTTCTCCAATGAGGTCACTATTCCTAATAGTGCCACTCCCTTTGGTGAGCATTTTCTTTCAAACCACCACAATGGTCAAATTACATTGTATGAAATTCTCAAAGAATTAATAAAATATTATATTTTTTTAAAAAAAAAATGTCTGGTTTCTGCTTTACTCGCTCACTCTGGAAAGGCACCCTGCAGCTTGCTTTTACCCCTAATGGTTTGCTGGATGCTTTGAGTAAGATGGTAAGAGTTTGGTGTTTTATAACTCTCGATATTCTTTATTTCCTTGTTTAACTTACAAGACTCCAACACCTTTGTTGGTTCTCAGAAAAAGGGACACGTTTAAAGTTTGAGGGGATGATTTTCAAATTTAAAATTGGCTTAATCTTAAATTCAGCTGTCTTGAATACATATTGCTTTCAATTCTATGCTATTCCTTTGCTTAGCTGCGGGAACCCCGAGATGACAGAGAGTTGGCTATTGAGTGGTTATGTCAACTACACTGAGAGTGATCTGAGGTCTATAACTATAAACTGATGGAAAAGAGATGGGGAGACAGTTAAGCCCTTAGTCAGATATATAGCCAAGACCTGAACATAGTAAAATTAGATTTGAAGTCAGTAATCCTTCCCTTTCCGGGCCATATAGGTCTAGTTGCTTCCCGGATTGTGTGTGTGGCCTTCTTACTCAGATGACACACATTTTGTCAGCTATGTAAGGCAAGGTAGTTATGACCTTTTGAGAGAAAAGAAATTTCAAAGACCAATTGTACAAACCTAGAGATGTTCAAAGATTCAATGCAATGTGACAGGGCCTTCAAAAGCATTGGAGTTTATACTATAGCTGCTTCCTCGTCAGACTACCCAGCCTACTATAGGTGAGACACCTACATCTCTGTGGAGAAGTGCTTCTCTGCAGATGCTTGGGGTGTGAACTAAGGTGCTTGTCCTCTCCAGAGATCCATCCATGGCCCCTGGTGCTGCAGCTACCTACCCATAATGTCCCCTAAAATGAAGAACACAGTAACAAGCCTTTCTCTTTCCTTTCCCACATCCTTGCTGCCTTTCTTAACTCAAAACAGCAATATTTATAAACCAGTGAGTACGTTCATATCACAGATGAGGAGACCAGGAAAAGTGATTCCTGGTGCCACTTCCTGCAGCTTCCAGCGCATTGCTTGACATCCTCTGTACTACGCCAAACTACCTAGTTAGCTCAAGAGCTCCCACGAAGTCCATAGCTAATCTGAAATGTTTGCTCATGTTAGTGATTTGCTCTAGAAAGTCAAAGTTCACACTAAAATCGTAGGTAAAGAGTGAGCAGTATGACCAGAAATCGAGATTTTAATTGATTATTAGACTACAGAAATCCAGGCAGCGTAGCGTTTAGTTCGAGGATGAGTGGATATGCAAATGGACTTGGCTAGGTCAATGTAAGCGTGGGTCTCTACTTCAAACACTGTACACAAGCAAATTCCAAGTGAATAAAATGTGAAAAGTGAAAAAAAATTACAGGTGTTGGAAGATGTTTCTTTGACCTTGTACTGGAAAGGGGATCTTTAAAAAAAATCCAAGTGCAAAGATGAATAAAGTCAAACATTACAACTCAAAGTTTATACACAGACCAAGTATGGTAGCATACACCTACTTATGAACCCAGAACTTGGGAGGCAGAGGCAGGTGGATCTCTGTGAGTTCAAGGCAATCTGGTCTACATGGATAATTCCAGAACAGTCATGGCTATGTAGAGAGACCCTATCTCAAAAAACAAAAACAAAACAAACAAATTACAACTAAAGGTTATATAAACACCCTAAACCCAAACAATAAATACAACGTTAAGTGAAAAAAAATCAGTTGCAGAGTTCTTGTGGCATGACAGCATTTACAGAGTTTTCCATATATTAGCATTAAATGGTTAAATTGTAAAGTAAAGCTAAAATACAGTCTACAAATTTGATTAGCTTAGTAGCAAATGGATGGGATCTTAGTCCATGACATATGGTCTTTACAATGCTATTCCTTTTCTGTTTTCATTGGCTTGTTTGGCTTTTGAATGTGTCTTTCTATGTAGCACTAGCTGTTCTGGAACTATGTGGACCAGGCTGACCTTGAACTCTCAGGAATTCTCCTGTCTCTGCCTCCTAAGTGCTGGAATTAAAGGCATACACTACCACAGCTGACACTGTTTTATTTCTTGAGCAGAATTATGAGCACGTCTGAACTCCATCATGATGGCTTTGGTAATTAGAGAGCAGGCACATGAATGTGAATGACTTTCACTGGGAACTTTGTAAATGCTGGATAATGTGCTGTCTTAGCTGCCTTGTCCATTCTGTCCTCAAGCTGGTCCTCTTATAAACTCACACCTCACAAAGAAACCATTCTACTTACATTCTGCAATGCTGCCCACATCAGCAGCTTTCGGATAAAATATTAATGTAGCAGGCAACCAGAGTCATCACTTCTAGTCCAGCTGGTGGCGTTGACTGAACATGTCACATAAACGCTGTGGGTCTCTGATTCCTAACATAACACTGAGTTAAATATGTACATAGACTCCTTTTATAACCATTTTGTGAGTCATATTATTGATCTTAACAGCTGCTTTATCTCCCTGAGTTGTTTTATTTTAAAGACTAAACAAAATGGGAAATAATTCATGGGAATTTGTCATAAGGAAGGAGTGACTTGGAGGTAGCTGGTGACTGGGATGAGCGATGGACTGAGAGTCTAATCTTATAAAATATGCCTGTTGAACAGATGTGAGAGAGAGACTTATTAAATAGAGCAAAATGTCCATCCTGACACGAACTCACCAAGATTCTAATTAGGCAGATTTTGTCCTGCCAGGTGCTTTTGTTGAGCTCCATTATTGCACTGTAAAGCTGAATTAGCTGCTGCTGTATCTAGAGACTTACAACAGCTAGCCCATCTACTCTAAATGGAAATGAAATTGAAAGGACTTTATTAGCATGCCCATATCTCCACAAAGCAAGAAATCACTTTATAATATTCTTTAAAATAGCCGACTAAGCTCTCCCTGCAGTTATTTCTTGTTGCATTTATTCAACTTCTGCTCCTTTTGCTTGAGCTTGATTTTGTGGCACATTTGAGAGGCACACAAATGCGTTATTCTACAGAAATGTCAGGAGGGAAGCATCTGTATGTCCAAATCTTACTAATCATTTAGAGACAAAACACGCTGCTGTACACCAAGGGGAAAATTCTGGCAAATTTTTGCTCAAATGGCTCTTCTTTTAGAATTCTCATATGTCACAGAATACCTATTAACCTATTATCCAACCCCTCCCCTAAATAGGTAGTTGCAGGACAACCTAGTAAATTATAGCTTTCTGACTAAATTTTAGCCCAGTCCACTTGATGGAATTTGAAAGGAGAAACAGGGATTAGTCTAGGAAAGAACCATTCACCAAATGGCTGCATCCTCTGCAGAGCACAAAGCACTGCTTCCTTCTCTTGTGTCTCATCGAGACACTTCACCTGGGCTGCGAGATGGCTGAGCAGTGGAAAGCACCTGCTGCTCCTGCAGAAAACCAGAGTTTGGTTCCCAGCACCCACATTATGTGGCTCACAGTCACCCATACCTCCAACATTAAGGGATCCAGTATCCTCTTCTGCTCCCCTCCATCACCTATATGAATGCATGTGTGTGAACTTGTGTGCATGCCCACACACATCAATTTTTTTGTTTATTTTTAAAAATCCAATGGTTAAGGAAGTAATTTATTTTCATTACATTAAATCTTACATTAAATAGCAAGGAATATACTTAAAGAAATGGGCTTTAAAATCAAGTACAAGAAAACTAAACCAGGAGAAAGTAATAATATTAATATTAATTAAAATATAATTTAAGGCCATATTCATTAAACGACTCATATGAATACAAGCACAGAATTTAGCAGTTGTTTACTGAGGCAGGATGGGTAAGAGAAGACTATCACGTTTCACACTTTGATGATGTTTTTTAATAGGAGTGTTGTCTTTTCAGTTGTTAGGTCTTATTTGGTTTGGCCTTCCTCTTTTTTCTTCTCCAAATTAATTATAAAAAGATCCCTCATTTCTGTGTTTTTAGTTTTTTATGTATAAATATTTATCAGAGAATCTTCTTGTGAAATCTCATACTTTCAGTTAGTGCTCAATTGATTTTTTTTTTGTAAAGTATTCATGGGTATCTGAGAATCATGGGTTTCTTTTGTTGGTAGAATGTAAAACTCTAAGAACGCCATTGGAAAAAGCATGTTTTCTTAGTGTATTTTCTCAAATCCTCTGTAACCACACCTTTTATTACACAATTTTTGTTATAACAGTTCAACAAAATGAAAAATCAGATGTCTTCATCACCCAAGCATAGAGGTGACAGTGTGAACTACATGTCAATAGAGAAGAGTGGGTAATTGGAGGGGCTGGGCCAGGCTTAAAACATAATCAACAAGGGAAGGAAAGAAGTGAGGGAAAAAGGAAGAAGAAGGAGACAATGATGATGATGACAAGAAGAAGAACAAGGACGAGGAGGAGGAGGAGAAGGAGGAGGAGGAAGAGGAGAGGAAGAGGAGGAGGAGAGGAAGAGGAAGAGGAAGAGGAAGAAGACGAAGACAACAACGGAGAAGGAGAAGATGACAATGATGATGATGAAGAAGGAGAAGGAGGAAAGAGAAAAGAGGAAATAGAAAAGTAGACACTTGTGAGATGTATTTATTGTTACTCAGTTTTTGACACTTCTACTAAATACAAATGGAGAATAAAAAGAAACCAAAAAAAGGAGGAATGAGGTAGGTAATAAACATTATCAAAATAATGT
>JABTXL010012406.1:16654855-16729736 GCA_025134845.1 Neodon shergylaensis
TTAACCAATGAAAGCAACAGATAAGATACAAGACCCACCTCCATCATACTACTACATTTTTCTTCAAGAAGATCATATCATTTTAACACCCACAAATTTTTCTTCCCATAGATTGCTGAAGGATGATTGACCTGTAGGAAACATTCTTGATAAATAGGTCTATTTATATATTTCTAACTTTCTATGTTTGGTTCTCAAAAGATTTTACAATATTTAAGCAATCACGGTTGTAAATTGTTTTATTTCATCAGAGTTCAAACATTTAAATAGTTTAGTCTAATGCTTAAAGAAAAGAGTCATCTGGGCGTCTTGACAGACTACAAATCCAAATAAGAAGTCTAGGGCCCTGCCCAAGACCCGTGTCTCTGTAAGCCTGCAAATGTCTATGTTCTTAATCTACAGGTCATAGGAAATTATCTGGAACCTTGCTAAATTCTTTTTAATTAAAATTCAGACTTAACGTCATCTTATGTTTTATGTCAGTTTTAAAGAAATTATAGTTCATATAATAATTATTATTGTTATTAAAATATATTATTATTAATTGAGACAGACTTATTATGTAGCCCAGGCTGGCCTTGAGGTTATGATCTTCCTGTGTTAGTCTCTCTGTTCCTAGCATTGTAGGCATGTACCTTCACACTTAGCTGAGAACTAGTCTTCTTGATAGAAAAGCTCTAAGCAGAGACATGAATAAATGCAAAAAGAATTAAGACATGCTGATTTCTGGCTATCCCATGGTAAAATTTTATCACATCTTTCAAAAGGCTACCCTCTCTGTCCTTGTTTGGCAGTTCTTACTCCTTAGGCATGTGACAGACTTCAATTAATTTTAAAGCAAGTTTGCTATCTTCGTTCTTATTTGTTCTTTCATTCTTATCCTTGCGTTTGTTTCTCCTCCTGTAATAAAATTCTCTCTATGGGGACAGAGAGGCAGTTCAGCAAGTTCAGCAGTGCAGCAGCCCTGCCAAGCACAGAACTCACAGTGGAAGAAGAGGACTGACTCCCAAACATTATCCTTTGACCTCCACAGCACATTGTTGTGTGTGCGCACGCATACATACACACATACACACAAACACACAGCAATAAAAATCAAATTTAAATTTAAAACATCTGAATAGTCAGAGCAAGCAGTCATGCAAAACCATTTAAAAAAAAGACATTTTAGAACTCTCCAAACTCCTGAGCTGTCCCATCCCTCCCTGCCCAATCTCCACCACTCTCCTCATGTCTTCTCAACTGCTGATCCATGCTGTGTTCTAGAAATCACGTTTACAAAGGCTGGCAGAAGATGCCATTTATACCCAGACTTCTTCCTTCCTTACTCTGACCCACAAATGGCACATTTATACACTCCTAGGAGTACTGTCTATTGCAAATCTTAAATTATGCTCTGCTGCTGAGACTGGGCAACGTGGAGATGAAACACTGACATGCTGGAGATTGCAGTGTAAAGTGTAAGCCCCTTACTTTACTGCATCATGCTGTGCCCTAATAGTTGGTCATCTTCTGTTCCTTCATTAGTCTTGAGATTCTCCACACAGTGACAATTTAGTAGCTGGTTTCAGCTGAACCAGTTCTTCAGACACTCGTAGCTGAAATCTTTCTGCGCTGTCTGTCTGTCTCCCTTCTTTAGTAACACTGTGAGTGTCACTGAGAAGAAATAGGCCTTTGCTGTGGTAGTTCTTAGTAGTTTTCTTTAATTTTCTTTTTCCAATCCTTTTCTTTAGTTACAATATTGAATTTAACAAATCATATGCATTGCACACATATTTTGTTAACATCTTTTATGTTGCATTGTGTTCCATGGTTGGTAAAGGTTTCACTATTGTGGAAAAGATGACTTTATTCAGACCATTTCTTGATAAGTAACAATAATTTATGTTATTACTCTTATAGTATTCTCATATAAAGCTTATCTTATTATAGATTTCTAGATGTGGTTTTTGATAATAAATTGCTGTAACTTTGTAAAGATTAAGATAAGACTCTGACTCAGGAATCTTAATTTTATGAATATGTTTTCTAAGGTAGATTTTAGTACAGTAAAGTGTCAAATAAATTATACATATATTTGGAAACAGAATGAGTATTATATATTGCTCTACAAACAATACCCATCTGTTTGCCAAAAGAATTAATAATACCTTAAAGATTTATGTAATGGAGGAGAAAAATGTGATTTTTTTTTAAATTACAAGTAAAATATATTCTACTTTATTAGATACAAAATAAACAACCACCACCACCACCAACAACAAAAAAACCCTTGGTTTAATCTTTCAAAGTTTGTAGACTCATTATGTTTCTTGACCTTTTTCTTTTTATACCAGGACAATAATTAAAGGACAGAATCAGTCAATAGGCATTAATGATTTGTGTATTTATTATAATCATTTCTGCTATTTCTAGCATTATGCTTACAGGTATACATATAAAGAGAATGTATTATCAGTTTATATAAGTCATTACATATTTGTTACATATTTATTCTTTTAACAGATTTTCGTTCTTTGACAGGTTTTACAATCATCTTGTCATATTGTGGTGTGATCATCAGTCCTCAGGTTCACCTTTCCTTCTGCTTTGATTGTGTCAGGGTTGTCAGCTCACTTGGTTATTCACGTACAGAACTAAGATACATCCACAAACTCAGCCTTACAGACTGGGCTTGAATGTATCTTGTATACATCAGACAGCTATTTTAGAGTCAAGAGCTACCGAGTCAGTCTAAGGAGAGATGTGAAAACCACATTAAGTTAAATTATAGATCAACATTTTTTTGAAAGAAAGCCTAAAAATAAACAATATAAGAACAGCATTCAGACTTGAGTGAAAACCACAGCAATCAACTTACTTTGAGAAAGTAAGTCAATTACGGCTAAAGGGTCAGGAAAAACATTTCATTCATGTTTAAATTCTTCATTTCAGATCCAAAACATCTGGATGATATTCCACTTGTAAAGAATGAGCATAGAGCTCTATATGAACAACTTGTGCATTTAATCACTAGCAATGCCAAAGTTTTACAGAAATCAAGAGGCTCTTGAAATATGTGTTGAGGAAACTGGAGAAATCACATTGCTTATTTTAAACACAGTATCAATGGGATTCTAGTCATTATGAAGATTTAGGTCATTATCTAACTGTGTTTCTAGGTACATGACAGAAAGCCGTCATCCGAAAATAGATTTTAGTGCTTTTGCTGAGTATTGAACCATCTTTCTGTTTCTCAGTGTCTGTCTGAGGGTGATTGATTGATAACATGGTCCGGAGTACCTAGTTAATATCTCATAGTGAGTATTAGTTCAGCATAGAAGAGAAAAATAAGAAGGCTGTAGAGGCTAGATCTGCTTAGACAAATACATAAATAGTGTCTGTCACATTGATTAAAAGGGCTGAAGCCTGAAAAACATTCCAATATCCTGAAAAACTCAGTGGCTAGTTCTCAATAGGAGTGACTTTAGTTCACTTCCCTAGAAGAAATTTGGCATTTGTAGAATCCTTTAATAATTTATTTTATGTGTGTGTGTGTGTGTTGTATGTGCATGGAAGGATGTTTCTATGTGTGCAACGTGTGTGTGTGTGCATAAAGGTTGCAGTGGAGGCCAGAAGTCATCCTTGATTTTGCTCCTCAGAGGCCACCGACTTCATTTTTGAGAGTGAGCCTCTTTGGGACCTGTAGCTCACTCACTTGGGATGGCTGGCTGGCCAGCAAGCCTGGAGGTCCTCCTGTCTTTGCTTCCCCAGTGCCAGTGAAAATCCAGCCCGGTTCCATTTTGCTTGGAAGTCATTTTGAGTCTGTAGTCTAGTCAAGTTTCTGTTTACTAGAAAACTTGAGTTTCTGTTCTTCAGCACTGAGCTGTACCCTACCTTAATAATCATAAGATGTTCCATAAACCAACCCCCTGGAGTCACCTGTTCTTGGAAATGTTCTAGACCCGTTGTTCCATGACCCACTTTCCTTAACTGCCTGGTCTTGCTTCTGTAATCATGTTTATATACATAATTCCTCACCCTATGATTTTGCCCTATAAAAAGAGGCTTGGGAAATTGGTTTGGGACTGATCTCATAAACCCTGACTTTGGGAGAGATAGTCACTGATTCAGAATTGATGTACAAGAATAAAGCTTGCTTTAATTTGGGCATAATTCGGGTCAGTGATCTTTTTCCTCGAATCTGTGGAATGAACACTAGGATTACAAGTGGACTAGCATCCATTTTGTTTATCTTTATCCATGTGTGTGTGTAAGATTCTATTTACATGTAGTGGGAAAAAAGCAGAGACATGCTTGAATAGATGACTAGCTTATTGAGTATCTGAACCCACAGCAAGGGATTACCTGGCCTGAAATGTCAATAGTTTTGATATTAAGAAACCCTGAGAAGAAGAAGGAATTTTAAAAACTGGTATGTAAAACTTGCCTCAATCTTTTAAACAAACAAAAACACAAAACTCAATTTGATTTCATTTTAGGCCATATGAAAATATCAGTGCCGCATATCAAATTTGTTTCAGTTGATTACCAATCCCTAAGATGTAGGGCCCTAGGCAACAGGAAAGTATAATTGCATCTTGTCAAATTTGTTTCACGTGTTTACTGCTCCCTAAGATGTAGAGCCCGTATCATAGGAAAATGTGTGTGTCTTACCACCTCTGTAAACACTTACCTTGTGCTGTGGATTGCAGACTAACTAGGTAAAAAATAAATGACAAGCTATAATAATAAATGTTAAGATTGCCTCTATATCACAGAGGACAAATCAGAATTTGGTCATTATGTAGTTAATATGATTAGCGGGGATAACAAGCAAGATGCTTCAGGGCCCCAGTGGAACATTTGTCCTGAATTATCTGGGCCTGACTGTCCACTCTTATTATGGAAATTGAAAGAGAGCCAAATACCTTCATGGTACACAGCCGTGAACTGGAGAGTGCAATACGACAGAGCGTAAAGGGGAAAGATAGTTACTAAGGATGCTATTGTTCTTAGCTCAGAATACAACTTCAAGTAAGGAAAATGAGATGAGGCAATCATGGCAGACTACTCCCTCTGTCACTTCCTGGGCTCGTAGACAGTGATGTCCTGCAACCCGGACAGACAACTTCCTCCTGTGCAATTCCAGCACAATTCCTCTTAAAATACGGGGTGGGGCTGGAACGGGTTTGGAGCTGTTGGATGGATGACTTGTTGCTGCAGCCTGACGGTCTGTGCTGCTTGTTTACATGAACGAGGGTGGGCTTCTTTCCACTGCTGCCTTCGCTTTGAGTATTTATTGGCATTAACTGGTCTTAATTTACAACTTGACTGTGGGCAGGAGAAATGAAATGCTTTGTAGGTTTGGCAGATGGTTGTGAGTAATTTTGGTGAGCACATTAATCACATGGCTGCTTTAAACTTTATAACACAGTTAACATGTTTTTAAAAAGAGGTGCCCCTAAAATTACCTTTGTTAGAAAACATAGTTGTACAGGAAACTTTACCACATATACTGTATATACAATATAATAAAATTATAGTGCTAACTGCTATAAAATTTATATAATTAACTGAAATATTAAAACTAGAAATTTGACACAATGTCTTTATCAAGTTATGATATAAATTGTGACCTCTTTCATTTATTTAGTGGGTATTTTCTGTCTAATAAGATCAATTCATGTTACTATTACTACAAATAAAATAGTTCTGTGGCTGTGCTTTTGAGGAAGATTCCAACTGACCTTCTGCATTTAGCTTCTCTTTCAAACTCAAGAAATGACAGATAAAATAGAAAATTTAAAAATTAAAATTATATCCAGATCCATAAACTCAGAGAGGCAACTTTAACAACCAGGGCCAAACATATCAAATGGGATTGAAGCCTTTTGGCACCTGGTGCCTAGTTTCAGAAGCAAGCAGTGGGGCCCTGGAGTTGTATTTCTGCCAGGCAAAATGAGCCAGAGTTTGCTATAAATATAAATAGGTACAGCTAAGTATACATATACATATACATACAGACAGATAGATAGATATAGACAATATTTATGCAGCAAGTAAATAAATGGGGATTGGAAAAATATTTGGCTTTATAAAGCCACAGACACAAACATTTTTTTTCTGGTAGCCGACCCACACTACAAGAGAGGTTTAAGGAATTTACTTGAGAAGAAAGAAAATGATGAAATGATGCAGATCTGGTCACACGGAGGAATGAAGACTTGAAGTGATGTGTACATGTGAAGAAATATTGGAGAAGGACATTTGTTCACTTAGAAAAATTCTCCCCCCAAATAATTTTAGTAAAGGAAATTAAAAGTAACGACAACTTTCTGTGTGGTTTATGACATCTATGACGGTAAGATCAGAAAGAGTGGTTGACAGGGGTGATATTTGGATGTTGGCTATGATAAATGTAGGATACACGTGTTAAACTTCTGGTGTCCTATACTTTTTCTCTTATTTTTTTATTTTTGAGACCATAAAATATAAAAATTATCATTAGCTCCCAGGCCACGCAACCACAGAACATAGGCAGAATTAACAGAAAAATCAGTAATGAACTTCAGTGCTGATTAAATAACATGAATCTTGTTCATTAAACACATGACACACAATGCGAACATCAGGACTATAAGGACAGAAGTTGATCCTAATGATACTAAAAATGGTACGTAAGAGAATATTGTAAAGAAATGTATGGCAGTATTTCCCCAAATTAAAACAAGTTAGACTCAGTTCTTTAAGTATGCAAGTTATCAACACTGACCCAAGAAGAAATAAAAATTTGGATTCAAAATTTAGAATCTTTCCAAAAAGAATTCTTCAAGACCAGATGGTTTCTGTGGTGAATTCTCTCAGGCTCTTAAGAGAAAAACAATACAATTTCTATAATTTTTTAAGAAGAAAAAAAAAGGATGAGGGCAGTTTATTCTTACACCTAGATAAGATAAAGATGTTGTAACAAGAGAAACCCAAAGATCAAAATTCCCCATTAACCTTGTTCAAAGCCCATAACAAATTGCTAACAAATTGAATTAGAAAACTATCAAGATGATACAATAGGGCCAAGTGGGTTTTTTGACTCTAAGATATAAGGTTAGTTTAGCATTGTAATCAATCACTGTCAACTTACTGACAACATGGAAGGAAGCATGCTGGCTTAGATTCTGAAAAGCGCTTGACAAAACTCAACACTCATTTAAGATAAAAGTTTCTTTTATCCATCCACTGGGAACAAATCATCTGGTTTGATAATTACTGTGAAAACTTACAGCTAACATTGTTCTTCATAATGAAAATTTCAATATTTTCCCTTGTAAATATTGGGACTAAGGTCAGCTCTTACCAGCTCTCTTTGATATTGTAATCTCAGTATCTTCATTACAGGAAGGAAGAGAAGCAAAGGACAATGAGTCCTCGATCACATGGTCATGTTGCAGAAAATCCCAATAAATCTATGAAAACAAAAACCCAGAATTGAACCAGCACAATCATGGGATATGTGGTAAAAACTGACTGTAGTTCTATGTACAAACAATAGGCAAAGCTTTGGATTCTAACAGGACTGAGTTTTGAGACAGATTCTCATGTTTCCCAGACTAGCCTGGAGCTCCTTTTTCTCATGCCTCTATCTTCTGAGCTCTCAGATAGCAGGCATGAAATACCATACTTAGTATATATGGTTCTGGGAACTGAACTGTGCATACAAGCGAGGCAAACATTCTACCAACTGACATAGGGTCCCAGCCCCTGAAAATATTCATATTCCACTAGTAGCATCAAACTATGAAATTATTGGACATAAATTTGATCAATGCATCAAATGTACACTTCAAACAACAAAACTTTGCTGAGAAAGGCCAGGCCATACTCCAAATTATTGAGAAAGACACAGTGGCCATGGATTAAATGACTCAATATTTATTCCTAAGATGTTGTTTAGATCAATTTAACAAATTGATCTCTTTGTTCAATATCATCTTAACATGAATTTACAGAAGGCTTTTAAATGTTTTTTTAGAAACTGGCAAGTGGTTTAAAAATTTGCATAGAAAATCAAAAAGCCAAGGTTGGCTAAGATAATTTTGAAAATGAAGAACAAAGTTGCAGGACCCATGCTATCTGATTTCAAATTCTTTTGTAAACTATAGTAATTAATACAATGTAATATTGTCAGAAGGATAGACAATTGGGTTAGTAGAATAATAGCCAATGACAAGAAACAGAGCCATACATATGTAGTTAATTACTTTTCTATTAAAGTGCCAAGATAACTCAAAGCGGGGGCTAGGTTTTCAACCAGTGATGCTATTACAAGTGGATATCCATATGGAAGTAAATTAGTCACCATATGCAAAATTACTTCAAATGTATTATAGATTTAAACACTGAAAAACAAAAACTATCAAGCCCCCGTCCCCCACAGGGAAACTAGAGAATATCTTTTTAGCCTCAAGCTAGGCAGATCTTTCTAAAGTGGGACGCAAAAATCACAATGTAAAATAATAAATAAATAATAAACTGAAGTAATATGCTAGACCTTATACGAATCAAAACCACTGCTTTGTTTATTAAACAAATAAACATATATTCCACAGATTGTGTGTGTGGGGAGGGGGGAGGGAGGGCCACAATACCTATTTCTGACAAAATTAAGGTAAAAAAAGAGAACAAGGACTTCTCAAAAGATAAACAATTAAATATTTCAGGAAAAGATGTGCTGCCTCATTGCTTGTGAGAAAAACTATCATGGTGGGACATCCACCTTTGGTCTACAAGCCTAGCATATCAGATAGACCTTTCTGTGAAGCAGGACTTTCTGAAGGGTTGTCCCTCCTTGTCTAGACAATGTTTAGAGTCACTTTCATTTGTGTCATGCTGGTCCAATTAGGATAGCATACTGTCAGCAGTATGGGCATTTTCCTGCCCAGTGGCTTACTTTTGTCACAAAGAAAGTAAACTCCATGTGGAGTTTCTTTGATGCCCATTATCTTCTTTGAAGTAGAGTGGTGCTGCCAGAAGCGGACATGTCTCATTGTCATAAAAAAGGAGAAGAAGTGCTATAGGACAATGGTCTCTACCCTGTCACTTGTATTTTAAATGAATGCTGATTGGCAAGTATCCGGTCAGGAAGTATAGGCAGGGCGACCAGGCAGGAAGTAGAGGCAGGGCAATGAGAACAGGAGAATTCTGGGAAGAGCAAAGCTGAGTCTGCAGTCATCACCCAGATGCAAAGGAAACCAGACACAGAGCAAGCAAGATGTGACTGCTTTGCCAAAAATGGTACCAAGTCACATGGCTAACACAGACAAGAATTATGGATTAATATAAGTTATAAGAATTAATAAAAAGCCTGAGTAAATAGGCCAATCAGTTTATGATTAATGTAGACCTCTGTTATTTCTTTGGGACATAATGACTGCAGGATCCAGGCAGGACAGAAACTTCAGACAACAAAGAACCTAGGTTATATATATTGCCACTATAATTGTATATTATTATTGTGGTGTTGGTTTCACAATTTACACATAAATTTTAATGCTGTGTACGTAAAATACATGCATTATATTTGATAGAATCATCATCTCAATTATTTTGAATTTTAAAAGTTTAGTTTTGCTAACTGCTAAATACTTCAAGAGTTGGTTGGCTGAACTAATGGGATCAGAAATGAACCTGCTTTTAAATTATATATGACTAAAAAGCATTTATCTTTTAGGTAAAAATTATTTTGTATGGTTTTTGATAAAGGATTTGCCCATGTTTGTAGAATATAATTTGTGTACATCTAGGTTTAGAGAATATATATAGTTGTACTTAAGATCAGTGCAACAAACAACATCCTAAAACTGTTGTAATATGATGTTTGCTTTGACTGGAATTATAATCGATGACTTATACCCTTTCTCTGGGGTAGGTAAATAATACTAATTAAAAGGTTTTTTTAACCTATGTTCAGTTTGTATTTAAGGACTCTAATAATCTAAATACTTTATAACTTGTCACTGACCAATCCATTTTCTCTGCTACTGAAATAAATCTGAGAAATCTACATTTCTATAACATGAATAATAAGGCTTTTCTGGCTACTAGATGTATTATAAGGTAAACTTAAATAAGTCTGTTCATACAGCAAATAATATAATTTGTGGCATCAACTTTAACATATTCTGGAATCGCAAGTCAGAGAAAGGGTAACGAGAAAGCAAAGGATGGAGTCACAATTGTGTATAATTAGTAGAGTTCCCCAGAGTGGAGAAATTTGGATGTGGTACACTGGTAGGCCTACAATGCCCTGCAGTCCCCAATCGTCTGAGAGCAAAGAGATGACATCCAGATTCCCCCATCTGTGGGAGCAGAATTGACTGACAGACACCATACAGTCTGACTGCTGGCTGGTGGATGCTCTTTAATATCCCAACGAGATCAAGCCAGGACTGATACCTGAAACATACCAACTTTGCTCTGATGTCTAGCTCATTTGAGTTTGAGACATGTTGAAAAGCGCTGTCTTCGGTGATACCCACAGGTTTGTCTGGTGGCATGTGGGCAGGCAGCATGATTTCTGAGAGTAGGAACCAGCTTACTTCATTCTTTCCCCCTTGCTGAAAGGGAAGAACTGAACACTTGCCATACTTTGCTTTTTTTTTTTTAACCCCCAAGATGCTTCCTTGTGCTAAATGATCCGATGTCCATACTGCTCACATTTTCATAACAGGAGACCAAGAATCTGACTCAGAAAAAAAATGGCACCTGCAAGCTCATGCATTGTCATTTAGAATTTAAGAGTAAACTCACATCTCTCTCCTCCCAAACTGTCCTTTGCACATCTTTGGAGAACTTGAAGGTCACTTTTGTCAGTGCCTCAAGAATTGGAAAGACCTTTACAGACAGGTTCCTACTGATGAAATTCACAGGTGCCTGAGTCATTGAGTTCTAATTTATAAATGCACAACGGGAAATCAAATTGACAAGGAAGACTATAGAGCATGAACCAGCACTCTCTCACTAAATGAAGGGATACTTAGAAAGCAAGATGACATTTACAGTATCCCTTAGTGGATATAAACCAGGAAAAAAATATGATGAAACCCTACCAAGAGCCATTAAGCTTGCCTTCCTCACTGTGGGTGGCCGACTATTGCTGTAGTATCTCTTATCACAGGGACCACCAAATCGCCGGAAGACTACTTCAGATTATCTAAAAATCTGATCAAAATGTTACTTATATAAGAATTTATTCTGAGGCTGAGCATGTAGCTTAGTGACATAGCACATGCCTAATTTGTATAATACCTCCAGTTTGACTCCTAGTGCTACACACATGCCCCCACACACATATATACACATGCACATACATGCACATGCACACACATGCACACACGTACACACATGCACACATGCATACGTACACACACAATAGTTTTTCCTAAACACAGAAGCATCCCATGTCCTGTAAATCCAATTTCAAATCTTGTTTTTAAAAAGAGACGTTTCCTAGACATGGACGAAGGGGGGAGCACCTTGGACTTTCCACAGGGCAGGGAACCCTGACTGCTCCTTGGACTGGAGAGGGAGGGGGAGAGGAGTGGGGGGAGGGGGAGAAGGGTGGAAGGAGGGGGAGGGAAATGGGAGGCGGGGAGGCGGGGGAAACGTTTTTTTTTTTTCTCAATAAAAAATTAAAAAAAAAAAATCATACCACAAGGAAAAAAAAAAAAAAAAAAAGAGACGTTTCCTGCCTCTACTAGTGATTAGATGACTTCCAGAGAAGGATTTCTGCCTAAGAGCAGGTTTTATTCAAAGCTGACTGGTATGTGGTTGACACATGTGCTCCTCGATGTTTCAGACTTCTAGAGGGGATGGACCAAACCGTGTATCTTCTGCTAACCATTTATGGCTGGCTCTTCGGCTACAGGCAGGGGAGCAGAGGGTAAGATGCAGTGCCTTGAAGCAGATGGCAGCGCTAAGCCCATTGTGGCTCCTCCTGGATGAGTGATTATAAGCAGAGGCTTAACCTCTGCATCTCAGAGTCTCTAGTTTATAAGCCGAGGATAATTGAAGTACATTTATTACCGTGAGTGTGTGAGGGTTAAAAAGACTGATGACACACAGTCCCGGGCAGTGCCCTGTGAAGAAGACTTGGCACACGTTAGCTTGCTCTCTGTGAAGACCTGCGGCCTCTCACTCTTCTAACGTCTGTTCTCCCCGACTTTTGCTGTTCTTGGACAGTGCTCCCTTGCTCTCACATAGCACACACCACTGCATGAGGTTTGCCTGCTCAGACAGGATGATCTCTAAGCATGCTTGGCCTAACGGGCTGAACTTTGTTTCTGTTCTTCTGAAACACACAATCTCTCTCTCTCTCTCTCTCTCTCTCTCTCTCTCTCTCTCTCTCTCTTTCCCCTGCCAACATGGGGCGAGATATATGACAAGTCAATGAGAAAAGACAAGAGCACTTAGTATCTGCTCTACAAGTTAGCTGCCATCTCCTCCAGGCCCCATTGGCCTCCCTCAGCTAAGATACGCATACTCTATGGGACAGGGAAGGAGGGCTGTTAGCGTCAGCTGCATGGCCATGACATTTTGAAACAGTCTTGAAAGCGAGGGTGGTCAGCAATGAGCAAAGCAGACAGCTTCTGGGCCAATTCTACACTCACTGGACGCCCCAGCTTCTAATAGGATCCTGAGATGGGCACGGACACCCCTAAAAGAGACTTCACTTTTATCCCTTTACTGATGTCAGCTTTTCAAAAAAAAAAGAAAAAGAAAAATGAGTTTCAAAGAGCCAATTTGCAAACATATTCCATTCAAAAATAAAGCAAGAGGGAAAAACTTTGAACAAGAAACAGATCCTATCTCGCTGGACCTTATTTTCATGGCAAGCCATGTGGCCACGATCCAATTCTACCTCTCTGCTCTGTTCAGAATGCAGGGTGCTCCGCTCAGCAGCGTCCTTACCACAGGCAGTGGGCGTTGGCTTATTTAATATGGATTTTTACTGCCAGCAACAATAGTTCTAAAAATAACCAAGACAACTGTATACTTCACGGACTATCTGTGGGCCGGAAAAGGTATCTGAAGCACCACAGAAAAGACAGAGATCAGCATACCCTTGCTGTTTCCGGCTCATCACAGAGTGGCTGTCACTTTCCTGGAGCCTGTTTCACTCTTAGAATCAAGGGGGTGGGGAGCAAAGCAGGCAGCAGATATCTTGAAATGTAAACTTTATGTATCCTGAGATTTGTCTTATGATCTTTCAGCTTAGCTAAGAACAGTATTTCCATAATCCTCTCTTGGAATAGCTCCACCCTAACGTGGGCCATGAGATTTGTTTAAAATTCCTGTCTTTTTCTGTTTCTCCCTTCCTCCTTCTCCCCCTCCCACCTCTGTGTGTGTGTAACATGAAGAAGTGAGGGGGTGCAGGTGTGCATATGCCAGGGTGGGTGTGTAGAGATTGGAGGACAGCCTTGGGTATCAGTCCTCACCTTCTACCTTGGTTGAAAACAAGTGCTGGGCTCCCAGACCTACACCAGCCTTGCTGGCCTGCGTGTTCTTCTTGCCTCTCACCTGGCCACTAAGTCCAATCACATTTACTCATGATGCTAGAATGGGAAGCCCAAGATGGAGACCGTAGAGGGTTCTTAAGACTCACACATGCTATGCAGGGAAGCCTTTCCTGTAATAACCAAGCAGCTTTCATTGGAAGTTCAGGTGTGTATATTAACTGCATATCTGCTGGAAAAAAAAAAAGATTGGGAGACCGTCATAGGTCAAGAATAAAATGAACCCGAACCATGAAAGTACAGAAGAAATGAGCAAGCAGTCACAAAGTCCAGCGATATCTAAGCTAAAAATAGCTGGAGCATGAAGGCTGAGGTTTGTGAAGAAAAAAGGAGGGGGGTGTTTCTAGAAAATTCCAAGCAGTGGATAAAAAGTAAGATGGTAGAGGTACTGGATTGTGGAACAGAGAGGGAGGTACACAGGGCACAGGGAAGGAAAGCAGGAGCTGGGGGTTCTATTCTGGAGATGGATATTATGAGGAGAGGGAGAGAGGGAAAGAGGGAGAGAGAGAGAGAGGAAGGGAGAGAGAGAGATTTATAACTCTAACTGCTCAGGAAGCTGAGGCAGGAGGCTTATAAGAAGGTTATCAGTGTTACACAATTGATCCCACAAAGCATGAAATGTTTATTGCATTGGAGAAATTAGAAGGGAAAGCTAGTATAACTTAATTAAAAACATATTTGTAATGAGTTAATTGTGGTGCAGGTACTAGATGGTCCTGCTGTCACAGATATCATCAGAAGCTTTGGCTTCTCCCTCTGAGCATTCTGGCAGCTCAAATACAATTATAATATGTCAACAAAGGAGCCATCTTGCCAGAATTGTCTCCTCTTACATATGGTTTCTTTAGAAAGTTAAATATAGCTTAGCTCTTTAGTATATTTGCCACACACGAATCTCATAAAAGCCTTTTGTAGCTGCAGCATTCACTTAAACTTGGACTTCACACACTTGGTCCATTCTTGTAATCCCCAGTGAAATAAACTAAAATCATCACTGCGCTTTTTTATTCAAAGTCAAATTCCTATTACATTGTTCTGAAAAAAACCGCCTTGACTTTTATTACAAGGAAGCAAGGAGGAAAAATGTTTCCCTGGACTGAAAGTGGGGGAGTCCCCTGCTGAATGAAACACAGATTTGCAGAGTCTTCACAGCTTTCCAGAAATTTCCATGCCATGCATCCATCACTGGAAGGGCTAATGATGTGCTTCCAAGATCAAGGTCTTCAGTGTGGGATCATTCTCGCCCAGTTTTCCTCTTTACCAGGGCCACAACCTCACTCTGGTCCTCATTCGATCTCATCAGGGCCATCCTAACAGCTGCACTGCTTTTAGACAAATCGGTCTCATTATGCAGCTGGGCCTTGAAACATCCCTGCCAGGTCCCATTCCTTAGCAGCTGTCTTCACCCTGACACTCAGAAGTCTGGATGTTCATGCTGTTCATCAAATTGCTTCCCAGCTGTTCCTTGTGTTGCTTTGGGGACCCCAGTTGAAACCTCCAGAGGCCTTCTACTTCTCTTTTACATCCTCTCCGTATCACCAGACTGCCCCCCACGTAACAAACCACCCCCATTTTTTCCCTGCCTTCTTAAGTGTGGTTTCCTTCCATGTCACAGTGCTCCTCTGGGGATTTTCCCATCAGGAAAATGCTACCAGCTGCAAGACGTCTCCTTCCACTGTAATCTCTCTTCCTAAGGTATTTTCCCTAGTCACCACCGTGCCCTTCTCAAGTCAGCTGAGACCTCTCAATCAGACATCTTTTGTGGTATTTATCTTATTAGTCTTTGTATCACAGCTATGTGTGTACTTGCTTTTGTGTATGTTCTCTTTTCCTCGAAAATGCTGCTTTTTCAAATTTCTTTAAAATGTGCTTTTTAGGGAGGGTCCAACATCTATTTCAAAAAAAAAAGTAAATTATCCTGACTAGTAAAGACTCAAGGTAACGATGGTATTAATTATGCTTTTAAAAACAATAATGGTTCTAGAAGAATCGTCCCGACTCACTGATAATTACCACCCTGGAAGACGGTGCTGAAGAAAGATGTAAGGTGTTTTGCCCAGCACCTGCCTCAGGAAGTGCTCTCCAGTGTTAGCTCTCAATCAATAGCCAAGCCCGCGGCCACTGATTACAATATTCACAACTGGTTAGGCTGGTAGATGACAAAGTTCTACCGTGTGACAAATTTACAACTGTGTGTTCTCAATCACGATAATCCACACTGACAGTGCACTTCGCTGTTTTAATAACACAGTTTATGAGCTTACAGTAGGGCAGAGGCCAAGACAAACAGTGTAAGGTAGGGAGCATTGTGTGGCAAAGAAACAGCTTGCAATCGGCAGGACAGATGAAGTGAATGGACTTTCAGCAGCCCAACAGGAGGAAAGAGTGTGTTTTATGAAAGTACACTGGGCATCATAAAAAAGAGAGCACGGATTAACTCAGTGTGGGCAGATGCTGTGAGGCCCTACCTCCTACTGAAATAGGTGAGGAGAACCTGGGTGATCTGGAGGGGTTGTATAAGCTTTAGAGGAAATCGGATAGGCCCAAAGCTTGAACAGTAGTTTCCAAGTGATTCTCTTGGTAAACAGGTGGGTATAGACATGTGATAGCCTGTGCACAGACAATGGGAAAGCAGGAGGCGGGGCTGCCCTGCCTAGGTACTCTCTCAGAGCTGCCCTCAGAAGAAAGCACCAGTGTCTTCTCTTTCCTAGACATTACTCCCTCCTGTAAATAGAAGTTCCTAGTGGTGCGGAGAGGAGATTTAAGACGATTGTTTTTCTTTTTCTTTGTTGGAAAGCTGGACTGGGCTTCTCACTTCTCTCCTGTTTCCTAAACACTTTGCCACCAAGCAGCACTCCCAGAGAGCTTCTCCCTGAACTTGGGTGAGAGAAAGGGAACTGAGGTTAGAAATATCTTGGTTCTGAGGACATTTCTAAATTCTTTTATTTCCTTTTAATGCAACCATATAGAACATGCCTTACCTCCCCTGACTCAAAAAACAAGTTTGGGGTATTGTTTTTTGAACCCTAACAATAGGTAGCAAAGGGTTATTGGCTCAGCTTACCCTGGGCTTCTCTGAGCACTGTGGTGGCTGAACTATCACAATGAAGGAGAGAGACAAAACCCTTCTGCATCTCTTCGCAAATTAGATAAATAGCTATTTTATCATTTGAAGCTGTTTGGCCACAATCACCAATGGGCCATCCCACACCCACATGAACAGTTTCATCATATTATTCAAAGGACCCACTCAACCTACACAGGAGAGCATATTCAATGTTTTTAAAGTATGTTATCTTACAGGTAGTTCATTGGTGATGTCAAATGTGTTCTTAAAAAAATGTGTGATAAAAGGTTTATGATCCTAAAATTACATGCAATCAAGACTTTTCTGAGGTCTTCAGTTCTAATTATGAAAAAGGCTCAGAAATTGGGGCCCTACCAAAAAAACATAGAAACTAAACTGGACTCCCTGTGCTTTAGAAACAGTTGTGAGCATGTCCTTGCGGTATGCCTTACAGGATATGAAGCAAAAATTCATGGACACATTATACAGAAACCATCAAATGTTAATGGAAACACTACCAGAATTCTAGGAGAGATTACAATGTCCTTGAAAATTAGAGGCTTTTTTTCTAATTAAAAATTACCCTCTACATGAAATGAGGGAAACCATCTATGAGTACTATATAACTTACACATACTTGGCATGGAACTTAAGGGTCTAGGGTAGGAAGCAACTTACTGGCCTAACGTACATAAAGTGTCATTCAATCCTACCTAGCAAAATTAAAATAAAATTTAAATAAAAAAGAAGATGGAGTTCAATGCTGTCCCTTAACTTTGTGTTGTATGGAATCTTATAAAGATAATAATGAAAACTGAATACATAACTCTACATGATGGTGTATGTCTGGGCCACATAGAAAAAAAGAAAATAGAAAGGGAAAAAGAGAAGTCCTCAATGTTGGGTATTCTTGTTGGGTAAAAGGGCCAGTGGAAGAACACCCTGACCCTGAGACTAGAGCCAAGGAAACACACCTTTCCCTTAACCAACTCAAGACTTAAAATCTATCCATTCTCTGATCATAAAGAACAACCAATCCCTGAGCATGAAAGCCAACCAAACACTGAGCACGAAATACAACCAACCTCTGAGCTTGTCACAAGCTCAGGAACTGAGATCATACCAATACCCACCCTGAAAGTCTCCACCCTGGAAAGGTCCACCCATAAGAAGTCCTTTATAAGCCTTGTACCTGTTCAGTTTGGAGCTGCCCTTTCCCACCCTGGCAGAGGCAGCCACTCTCCCGGATTTCTCCCTTCCAATAAGTCTCTTGAATGAGGTTTGTTGTAAAGACTTTATTTAGCTAGAGTGGAGCAGAGCAGAGATGTAACAGCTTTCACCAGAGCAGTACAGAGCTGTAATGGCTCTTGCCAGAGCACAGGTGAACTGCTATATTTCCATGGGGAAACTCCCTTAGTGGAGCAGAGCCATAACAGTTTTTACCTGAGTACATCAGAGCTGTAACGGTTCTTGCCAGAGTGGAGTAGAGGCAGAGCAAAGCAGAACTGTAACACTTTGGCTGGGGAATCTTTACCTTGCTGGAGACGAATTGTGGTGTAGGCAGTCCTGTTGTTTAGGTGTTGCTTTCGTTGGTTGAATAAAGAAGCTGCCTTGGCCTAGTTGATAGGACAGAACTTATGTAGGCAGAGTAGATAGAACTGAATGCTGGGAAGAAGGGCACAGTGAGACACCATGGATCTCCTGCCTGAGATGGATGCTGGTTAGAATCTTGCCAATAAGCCACAGTCACGTGGCGATACACAGATTAATGGAAATGGGTTAAATTAAAATGTAAAAATTAGCCAATGTAAGAAGTTAGAGCTAATGGCCAAGCCGTGTTTTTAATTAATACAGTTTCTGTGTGATTATTTCGGGTGTAAGCTAGCCAGGCAGCCAGGATGACAAGCAGCCTGCTCCTCCTGTTACAGAATTGTTAACACTCCACAGAAGCTGAGCAGAGCTACAAAACTTCTGAGTAGGGCAGAACAGAGCTGTAACAACCTCTCTGGGAAACCCTCTCCTGCTGAAGCAAGGTTGTTACACTTGAGTTAGGGAGACTTTCCTGGAGCAAAGACTGTAACACTTTGCTGGGGAAACCATCCCCCAGCAGAGCCGAGCTGTAACACTTCTGTTGGAATACCTTTTCCTTCCAGCTGTAGTTGTTCCTTGGTTTCAGACTACCGGGATATTTTTCTCTTCTGAGCTGGAGATAATCCTTGACTTCTGACTGCCAAGATACCTTGTCCTTTAGAGCTGTAATACTTATAGGTATTCATTGACTTCCAACTACCAGGAAACCTTTTCCTTCAGAGCTGTAACACGATTCTAAGAACCACCAAAAGTCCTCTACCTGCATTCTGGAACCAGATTCCTTGAAGTTCCCCATCACCCACCCAGCCTTCAGTGACTCAGCACCAATTGCCTAGACATCACTAACAGCTAACTTGACACATTCCACCATCACTGTGCTTTCTCTATGCTCCTGGTCTGTAGCCCCTCTAAAGCTTGTCATCATGGCCTGCCATGTCACTGTCTCCATTCATGCTCAGAAGTGACCATTTCACACACCCTCAAATCTCTTGCATGAGGTCTATTGCATGGTGTGATTTTTGAGGTGTTCTTTGGCCGCCAATCAGTGATACACTCTTTCACTCTACACCAAAATTTACTCCAAAATTATAAAAGTTGTAACAAGTATTTTTTATTAACTGACTAAGATTTTAAAACAAACACCAGAGCAGGCTTCTATGAGTCTTACTATGTTTCCTGTGTATGAGGTTCACCTTTCAGTGTCCAGGAGTAGAGGGCATCTTGTGAAAACTGGCTGAGTGTGAGATAAAGCATTTCTGTCCTGTTTTTTGCTGATAAAGGAGATAGTTAGAAACATTCTGCCTGAGGTTTGTGGGGATGAGGAAGGCTCCAGAGGGATGTTGGAAAGGCACTTTCCTGTGAACTGAATGCCAGGTGAAAGGAGATGCTGTGGTAGTGGGTGGTGAAGAATGCCCCCTCTGAACAGTAGAGCAGGGATCAGGGGACCTGAAAGGAGGTTGTCTTGGAGGTTAGGGAGTGGCAAACCTTGTTTCTTGACCAAACTTTAATGAACTTTTTGATGAGACAATCTAACTGGTCCCCTTTTCTTGTTGGCCTCCCTGGCCTCGTGTTAGCAAGAATCCTTGAAAAAAATCCCTGTCCTTGGTGTTTGACCACCCTGGCCTACCATGAGTAAGAACTCCTGTCCATAGTGTATGAACTTAGTGCTTCCTTCCTGGCCCCAGACTTTGTTAGCTGTAAGTCCTCACTTGTCTTTTGAAGTATTTGGGGTGGAGCTCAATCTTCTTCTTGGTCCTGCATCTGCTACAAGAACCCTGAATACCAGTCTGTAGCTCTAACCAGGGCCACAGCCTGGAGAGGACAGTAGGAGCAGGAAGCAGGGGGAGGAGGCCAGGAGATAGATGGGACCAGATCAGGAAGAGGCTCCCACATCACATCAAAGATTTGGGCCTCTGTTAAAAGAGGATGGAAAGTCATTGAAGTGTTTTAAGCCACACAGTGATCTGATCAGATTAGCATTTTTGAAAGATCATCCTGTCTTTTACAAGGAGCAAAACTATCTTTAAAATTCCTTACATTATGTAAAAGGACATGAAAGAAAATTGAACCCACTTAACCATATGCTAATCTGCACCAAGAGGGCAAGGATCTGAGTGGGGATTTGGAACTTTAGTTCAGTCATAGCTATCCGTGAGCGCATCTGTAGTCCAAGATCCTCAACCTCAGTGTCCTTGTGACCACTGCAGCTACAGAAGACTCCTGATTTGTGTGGGTGGAGAGTGGGTATGGATATGGGTGGCAATACGTGTAAGTCATTACAGCAGTTCCACCTAAGACCACTTTCTGCTTACAGAACAACTGTGTCTGGTTACTAAGAAGCTTATACCTTAGCCTCTGGTTGGAGATATGATAGCTTAGTTAGGGTTTCTATTGTTGTGAAGAGATACCATTACCATGACAATGATTATTAAGGAAAACATTTAATTGGGTGGCCCACAGTTCAGAAGTTCAGTCCATTATAATCATGACGGGTCATGGCAGTGTGCAAGCATACATGGTGCTGGAGGAGCTAAGAATTCTACGACTTTGATCTGCAGGTAACAGGAAGTAAACTGAGACTCTGGACATGGCTTGAGCATATATGAGACCTTAAAGCCCACCCCCACAGTGACACACTTCCTCCAACAAGGCTACACCCACTCTAACAAAGTCACACCTCATAATAGTACCACTCTCTAGGAGTTTATGGGGGCCAATTACATTCAAACTATCACATATGTGATGTTCTCTTGATGAATGGAAAAGAAAATACTGTCTATATAGACAAAGGAGTTTTATTAAGCCATAGAGGACAAAATCATGTTCTTTGTAGGAACCAAAGATCTCTGCATTACATAAAATAAGTCAGACTCAGAAATTAAAGGAAATCACGTTTCTTTCAAATGTGGAACCTAAATTTAAATATGAAAGCATAAGGAAGGCTGTTGGGTAGGAGTAATGGAATTAAAAGACCATTAACCACAGGAAGAAAATATTTAAGACAGAAGAGTAGGAATTGGAAAGGGTAATGGGTATAAATTGTGTTATGTTCATGTAGGAAAATATTATAATGAAACCTCTTATTCTGAAAAAATTAGTATGTGTTAAAGAAAAAGAATATTGTCTCATCAAAGCTCCTTCTCAACTTTGCAAAGGCCATGAGCATAAAGTAATGGGATGAGTGTTGGTGTCACGGTGATTTATGGGTTATGACAATGGCAGTGAGAGTTGGGGAAAGTAGGTTGGAACTTAGAATGCAGGAGGTAAGGATTTTGTGACGAGGAGAGAGTTTTGACATATGGATGTGGGTTTATCATGGGAGTAAGAATTTTGTCATTGGGTGAAGGTTGTGGACATGAGGATGAGTAAGGACATGGGAGTTAGAGTTGGGGAGGCACAACTATATTACAGAAACCTGTGTGCTTTGTGTACGATACTTTCAGATTAGGATGTAAGACCTTTGTTGAGAGAAATGAAACAGAAGTCAGTCTTAGGGAAAGAAGGACTGAGCGATCCGCATTGTGAAGCCAGGAACAGGGTCTAGGATGAGAAGAGCCAGGCCCTTTTACTTGTGAGGCTCTTAACATTCACAATGGACCTTAGCAGGAGAGGAAACAAGGGTCCTAAGAGAATCAGAGAAGTTACATACAATCTGTTTATTGTTGTGTGACCAACAGATTGGTGTTCCAGTATGACACTGCTTGCCCACACCTTCACCTGCCCAGCCACCCCTTAGTTTTAAACACCTTTTCTTTTGATGTTTGGATCTTGTCTCAGATAATAAATATTCCATCTCTTGACTAAATTTGTCACCCCGATATTACTTCCACCGATAACAACAACAACAACAACAATATAGTTCCTTCCATTTTGTGCCTTAAGATTGCCCTACCTTCTCTGGGGCTTAGGGGTTGCTTCTGAATTCCTGGCCATCTAACCAGCAGAGCAGACACAGTCTTAAGCATGCAGATCAGATTAGCATTCAGAAAGAACATTTGCCCCGTGATTTGGCTGTGGGTTCCTTTGAGATATTTTCTTCTTTCATTTGGCGTATGGTATGTTACCTTGTTCCACCACTCTTTGAAGATGGGATTGAATATGTGACAGGTGGGGGCATGAATTAATTGTGTCTGATGATGCTTTCCCGATGAGTAATAGGGCATTTTAAGAAACTGAGCAGGCCATGCGCTTCCGTATTCCATGACTAACTGTGATGATAATGACAACAAACAGGACTGGCTGTCCTGCAGGCACAAGCCAATACAGTATTCTCACATTGGAAAAGACAAGGCTTTCCAATCCATTATCAGCAAGCAAGCTGCAATCAGGACCGCATGGTGTACTCATCGTCTGAGAGGGCCACTGTGAAAAGCCGGGAACTCGCAGTACCGCGTTCTTCTCCTCCCACCACGTTTTCTGTGGGTGGCAATCAGCAGCTCATAGGATGGGGCAATTGACCTTTATATAAAGGAGTGAGCATTACAGGTGAACCTGGATTGCCAAGAGTTTACTGATCATTAAGCAGTAGGAATTGTGGCTTGCTATTTGGGCCAGAATAGCTTGATGCCATTAGAGTTTTAATTGGAAACATGCAAGTCGTAATTACCTGTTTGTCACTCTTGCTTGCTGTCAGTGAGAACAGTCCTATTTTTAATTTCCTTAGTCCTAAGCTGGGCTCCCTACCTACCCCCTATGGCCAGTTAAATTGTTTGGACTAAATTTAGGGCATTTGGTACTGGAAAATCATCTTAATTTTGGCAAGAGTGTCACAGACTAGGAGCATAGCTAATTATAATATGGACTTCAGAAATCCATACCCTCCCGGGGCCAGTGGCCACTTCTGAGCATCTAAATAGACTCATCTGGTTGCACACGCGGTAGAGGATAATGTTGATTTGGCACAAAACAGAGCCGGTTGTGTTCCTACTTTCTGGTGCCCGAGTAAAGGAGTCTGGGCTCTCAGGGGTCTTATTGCAGCTCAGAGAGCCTGCCCATAACCCCACTTGTAAATGTTCAGCCCCACCCCAAGGACTATGTGAATATCTGACAGGCTAACTCTCAAGGAAGATTAGAGATGCTTGAGACACAATGAAATCCCAGATGGAAGAAACCATTCCTTATCTGTTACCGCCCACCCCTAGCATCACCTCCCCCATATCATACCCATAGACCTCGCTCCCTTCCTCTCTCTGTCTCGATCTGTAACACACACACCACAAGCACACACATCACTTATATATATTCTTCTCTTATAATCCCCCCCATAACAAACATCACCTCCACATTCCCTCCCCTGCCCCATGGCTGACTTTGTGATATGAGGGGTCAATGAAGGTCTTCCTTATCCAGTGTCCCCCAAACTGATACATTAAAATGCAATTGTGAGAAAGTCCTTTTTAAGCTCTAGCTGACTGGATGACACAAGAACGTGCCGCTGGCATCCATCGTCTATGCTAATTGTTATTATGCACCTGCACTAAACATTTTTACAAACAAAAAAATCTCAATCCCTTCCCTAGAAGGCATTTGCTACCATTCCTATTTTTGAAATGAGGAAACTAAGTTGTTTTGTATAAGGCCACAGGGACAGTAAGTAGCTGAGTCTTGGCAGGCCAGCTCCAAATTCTGTACTTGTGAACATTCCTTTGTATTGACAAGTTCATTTCTTAACTAGAGTGTACAAGAGGCAGCACATACTTCATAGGAAACAGGACAGGGAATATTATCAGCAGGGCTAGAATGAGGGGCCTGGGCATGGATTGGTGAGAGAATGGGCAGGAGGTCCAGGCACCTAGAGGGAACATGCAGGAGACAGAAGGCCTTGGCCCACCTGGTTCTTCCTTTGAAGGGATTGCGGTTATCCCCAAGCAGAGATTGGTGTTAGCATCTTGATGTGGTCTCCACCTAGTCTTCTGTACCATCCCTTTTCAGCATGCAAAGGGTCACATTCACTAGTTCTGAGAATTAAGCCATGGAAATCTCTAGGGTCTGTTCTTCAACTCACCGTAATGAAAATGACAGTGGTGATTGGACCCTGTGCTGTTGAGAGTGTGAAGAAATGAGGGCTGTCCACATCACTAATGAGTAGGTCACAGTAGAGCAGATACAGAGCATATATAATGACAAACGCTTTAAAGCCTTGCACACGTGCGTGTGCACGCGTGAGAGAGCGCGCACAAGTGAGTGTCATACCCATGGAGTTCAGAAGAGGCTATTAGACCCCATGAAGCCAGAGGTAAGGCAGTTGTGAGTTACTCAATGTGCATGCTGGGAATAAAGGGATGAACTCAAGTCCTCTGTAAGAACAGTCTGGGAACGTAACCACTGAGCCTTCCCTCTGGATCCATGTATTTATTTTAGACAGCTACTTAAATAACACACACCTCTTCTCATTGCCCTGGATCTTCTACTCCAGTTCATGCAGAAGGGAAGTTGGGGTTCCAATTGCTGCTTCTCCACTTCCCCTCTGTCTCACCATATTCTCCCTCTGGCTTTGGACTTTGCTTCTGTCTATGTGTTACTTTTACTGGTTAATGAATAAAGGCACTGCTTTGGGCCTATAGCAGAGCTATAGGGGAACAGAGCCAGGTGGGGGAAACTAAACGAAATGCTGGGAGAAAGAAGGGCAGACTGAGAGTGAAGCCATGGAGCCTCCAGAGATAGACACTGGGAACTTTACCCAGTAAGCCATATCCACATGGCGATATACAGATTAATAGAAATGGGTTAAATTAATACAAGAGTTAGCCACTAAGAAGATAGAGCGAATGGGCCAAGCAGTGATTTAATTAATATAGTTTCTGTATGGTTATTTTGGGTCTAAGCTAGCCGGGTGGCTGGGAACCAACAAGCGGCCTCCATCAACACTTTGCTGCTGCATTTACACAAACATTCTTACACTGAGGCATAGTGATTAGTTTTCTGTCTCCAGTCCTACTTCCAGCTATGCAAGTGAGATCTCTATTTTAACATGCTCGCAGATTCACATGTATGAGTTTAGATTGAGTTCGGCTAATAACACTAGAAACTGCAAAGCTTAAACCAGTAGGGCCTTTGCCTTCCAGGGGGAGACTAAGTTGTGGTTAACTGGACAGGGAATCAGAGATGCTGCCAAGGCCTAGTTTCTTCTGAATTCTCCCTTTCTTTTGTGTACAGCGCTGGCCTTCTGGTGTCAGGGCCACCACTGTAGGTCTCAACTTTGAATGAATGACTCAAAGGGAGGGCAGGTGAGCCAGAGACCTAGGGCAAGGTCAGCTAGTGTGGCATGTTTCCAAGGAGGTGTCAGATCATGTGCTACTCTTTTGATATGTTTCCAAAGAGGCCATTCTCTATGAAAACGGACAGGGAACCACTCTGGCTATCCCAGCCACGGTGCCTGCAGCATTGTGCTGCAGGAACCTCACACGTGAGCTGATAAAACGCTTCATTTTCTGAGGAGCCAAGCTACCTTGTAGAAAAAGATTCCCTCAAAGCAAATTATACCTACACCATAGAATCAACCAAAGTTAACTAGAGATTGTCACACCATCTAGAACTTTTTTCTGAGTCTAAACCCACTGAGCTAGGGAAAGTAGAGTATATGTGTGATAGCCAGATGTCCTCAGCAAAACCACTTGTACCATTATCTGTTTGTGTTTTCTTTCAAAAGAAGGACATAGGAGTTGAGAGATGGTTCAGCAGTTAAGAGCACACTGTCTGTTCTTCCAGACAATCCAGGTTGGAATCCCAGGACCCTCTCAGGGGTTAACTACTGTCTGTAACTCCAGTTTCAGGAAATCCAATCCAATGTTGTCTGCTAGCTTCCATGAATATTACACAAATTTTTACTGATGACCTGGGGTTGATTCCAATTGTCTGTAACTCCAGATCCAAGAGGATCCAACAACTTCTTCTGACCTCTCTAGGCACAGCCTATACATATGGTACACAGATATGCACATACGCGTACAAAGAAAGCATACACATGAAATAAAAATAAAGAAATCTCAGAATTTTAAGACAAAGAGATGTAGCTCAGCTTAACCTTGAACTTTGGATCCTCTTGCCTCAGCCTCTCGAGTGCTAGGCATATAGGCAGGCTGATTTTTATATTGCAGCCCTACAAAAAGAAATGGAATTTTGGGACAGAATGTATTTCAGAAGCTATTCAGATTCACTCTTACTCATAGATGAGGAGCAGACCTGAGATAGGGTGACACAATTTACTCACAGTGGCAGTAAGGAATCACAAAGGGGTTGGTATTCAGAGTACATCTCCATACCTTGAGCCACCCTGGGCCAACCCCAAGAACATGTACCAAGCCCACTGGGCTCCATATTGTCCAGGGGTCTTTCTCAGGAGTTATATAAACAGGGCTCGACACTGTCTCAGTTGTTCTCTTCTTTCACACCCAGAAAACAATTTCAGGCAACTACTGATGTTTTGATCAACACAGATTCTATTTATATTTTCGTAAATGCAAATTCGAGTTAAGAAGGAAAACTTCTAAGCTAGAAGTGAGGAAACTCCAGTGTTTGCACACCCGTCTTAATGACAACTGAAACATACTCTGTCATCTGCATATCCACTTGTTAAAAATATAAATAGGAACATCTTGAAACTAGTGTTTATTTTTAAAATATCAAAGATGCTGATATTTTCAGGGAACCACATGACTAATAACATGACTTTGGTAGTAATGTTACCATAGTAACCTCAGATCCAGAATTGACTTCGAGATCCTTTATGCTTTAAGTATTTTTAATTCTAATAACTTTCACTATTGATTTTTTTTTAGGAAGTAAAACTCAGAGCCCACTTTCATGACTAAACTTCACAGCTCACTTTCTGTCAGACATTAAACAAAATAATCATAACAGTCCTCTGTCTTTTAAGACTAGCTCCAATCAAGGTTGAAGTACTAATTACTGCTTTGACATTTTTTTTATTAACTCAGTGATGTAAACATGGCTGATATTTGGTTTACATCCCTGGGAGGCCTACCTTTCTCTGGAGGGAAATGGATGAGAAGTGGATGGGTGTGGGGAGGTAGGGGTGATGTGGGAGTGTCATATATCAATCTGTTGATTTCATTGGTTAAGTAATAAAGGAACTGCTTGGCCCTCATAGGTTAAAACATAGGAGGGAGGAGTAAACAGAATAGCATGTCAGGAGGAAGAGGAAGTGAGCTCAGACTCGACAGCTCTGCTCTCTGGAGCACAGAAATCATGCAGCTCCTCTCAGAGCCAGACACACGATGAAGCTCCAACCCAAGATGGATGTAGGCTAGAATCTTCCCGGTAAGCGCACCTAGCGGTGCTACACAGATGAATGGAAATGGGCTAAATTAATATGTGAGAATTAGCCTAGAAGAGGCTAGATAGAAATGGGCCAAGCAGTATTTAAATGAATACAGTTTGTGTGTTGTTATTTCGGGGCATAAGCTAGCCAGGCAGCCGGGGTGCTGGGGACGCAGCCCCGGCCGCTCTTATTTCAACATAGGGGTGGGACTTAGAGGAGAGGAGGGAGAGAAAAAAGAGGTCTGGATGTAATTTATGAGAGAAAAATAAGAAAGAAAGATAAAATATGGCTGTAGTCATTATTAAATAAAACGCTGAATACCATGCAAATCTGTAAGTTGGATCTAGTCCCCAGGCCTGCTAATATCACTAATATCCCTTAGGGGAGGCAGCCCATTTAGTACTTGCATCCAGTGCTCTAACACCAACTGTAGGGCTCTGCCTTTCAGTTTCATCATTTGTAGACCATGGTGAGCAGAGTTGTTCCTATGTGGCTTTCAGTGGAGGCTTCAAAGAGAAGGTCTTCCTTGTACCATCTGGCTGCTCCTGAGTGTAACATGAGGGCCTGCTGCTTGGGGTTTATGTCCTGCCCAGTTCCTACAGCAGGTAAGCACCAAAGAAAATCACACAGAGAGTCAACATTAGATATAAACTGATTGCCCATTTGTTGTTCTTTTTTAAAAAATGCTGCAAGATCCCCGCGGCAGTAGGCAGCAGAAATGCTGTAGGTCCCAAATGGTGGTATACCGCGAGCCATGTGGTGGCAGGCAGCAGGCTCCGGGAGCAGCCAGTCCCAGGCAGAAATGGCTGCCGGTCCCAGAGCGGTGGCCTGAGTGGTGGTGGCGGGCCATGTGGCAGCAGACAGCGGGCCCTGGGAGCAGCCAGTCCCAGGCAGAGACGGCTGCTGGTCTCAGAGCAGTGGTGGCGGGCCATGTGGAAGCAGGCAGTGGGCCCCAGGCAGAGATGGCTGCTGGTCCCTGAGCAATGGCTGGTCCCAGGCAGGGAGACACATGGCAGGCGGGCAGAAGACAGAAACATGGATAGACAAGACATGCAGGGTGAGGTTGAATGTTTATTCAGGGGGTTATGGAGGAGGAAGGATGAAGGGGGGGACAGAGAGAGAGAGAGAGAGAAGAGGGGAAAGAGACAGAGAAGGGGGGAAGCAGAGAAGTGGGGAGAGAGGCAGAAGTGAAGCTGCCTCTCCGAGAGGAAGATGGAAAAGAGAGCGAGCTCAGGCCAGAAGCTGAAGATCAGCCTGCCTCAGCGGATGGGGGAGGGAGTGGGCGTGGCTTGTCTCTTAAAGGGACCAAAACCATAACACCATTAGCTCAGGCTTTGTATTAGCTCTTATAACTTATGTTAACCCATTATTCTTATCTATGTTAGCCACATGGCTCAGTACCTTTTTCAGCGGGGCAGGTCACATGCTGCTTCTTCGGTGGTCTGGCGGGGATGGGAGGAATGGGCTTCCTCCTTCCAGAATTCTCCTGTACTCATTGCCCCGCCTCTACTTCCTGTCTGGTTGCCCTGCCTATACTTCCTGCCTGGCCAATCAGCGTTTATTCAAAACATGATTGACAGAATACAGACAATTCTCCCGCACCACCTGAGCACTGTGGTCATCTCGTTAGTCCAGAATTCTGAACTGGAAACTTAGTGGACAGATTTCTTACAGAAGTCGGGCCTCTCCCAGTGGTGGAGAGGAGGAAGGTGTAGGGAATGGCAGAAGAGCTAGAAGATGAAAGGAGCCCATGGCCAGTCAACTAGAGAAGCTAAGCATCCAGGAGCTGAAGTGAGTTGCGGAGGGTATACGGTGGTGAAGTCCGTAGATCCACAGCTGCGGATCTGAGGAAGGGCTTGAGGCACTTGCTGGTCAGCGGGGGGTGTGAAGTAGGGAAAAATCAGAAAAGAAGCAGAAGTTAGAGCTGGAAGCTTCTGGCACCTGTGGTCATCTGACCTTCAGAGAAAGAGGCTAGAGCTGAATTCTGCCTCAAGTAAGAAATGCCCGTTTCTCACCATTCAAAGATAATTATTCCAGGATGTGGCATTCCAGTTTAATTAAATTGATGCTGGAGAGATGGCTCCGTGGATAAAGCACTGTGAGAAGCTGAGCTTGGATCCCTAGAACCCAAGTATAGCTGGACAAGATAACGTTCGTCTTCAATCCTAGTTCTCTAAGTGAAATGGGGAGTGGGGTGGGTTAGGATCATGCTGTATGCCACAGTGAACAAGAGATCCTGTCTCACACATGGTGGAAGGCAAGGATTAATACCTAAGGTTGTTCTCTGACCTCCACAAGGCACCCTAGGACATGTGCGCCCACATGTGGTGCATCCACATCTCACTCAGTCTTTCTGATATCTCTACCCTTTTGCAAGTAGCTTAAATCATTGGTGCCATCACTTGAGCGACAGACCCTTTCAAAGCATGGGTTTGAATGCAATTGAGGATTTAGGGACCATGTAGACAATCTTAAAGTGAATGCATGGGATAGAATTAACTGGACTGCCTGCTCACACCAGCGCCTCCCTCCACACAGATGCCCAGGCTGTGGGAGGGAGAAGCTTTACAGAAATGGGACACTGAGCCAGAAGGGAAGGGGAGGCAGTGGGAGCAAGTGGCAGGTGGGGGAGGAGAGAGAGAGAGAGAGAGAGAGAGAGAGAGAGAGAGAGAGCAGATGAATAAGAATGAAAATACAGAAAAATGGACGTTTGGAATTAGCAGGAAGAATCAATGAGGAGATGTGATGCATATAGTTCTCCTGAGCATATTAAGTACCTGGGGGAATTTTCCCATTTCTCTGGTTGTTGTGCTGTTTTGTTTGCAAAGGGTCTTGCTATGCACTGGTGACTTGTCTTGAACTTTTGGCAATTCTGTCTTTTCCGTCTTTGCCTCCTGGAGGCTGAGAGGGTGCGTCCACACCCAGTCTCCCTTTCACTTTGCTAAAACATTGTATACAACTCATAGAATCTGTGCAGCACATACTTAAAGGTTAATGAATTATAATCCATCAAACACCATAGTCTCCCCACACAACTTTAAACATTTGACACCATCCACTTTTGAAGGTCCCTGGGTACCCCTCTCAGTTTGCTCCTCTTTTCACCCCTGTTTAATAGTGATCTTACCCTGAATGCAGAGCCAAAAGATATGACATTATTTTTTTCTACAAAGAATGTAAAGGAGACAAAAATGGTAAATCGTAATGGTATGAGCGAAAGGGGAGTGAATTTAGTTTTATTGAACAATTTCAAGTCTTCATAAAAAAATCTTTCAAAAGATTCTATGAAATCTGAGTATATCCTACTGCACGTATTGGCTTTGTGGGAGCCTAGGCAGTTTGGATGCTCACCTTACTAGACCTGGATGGAGGTGGGTGGTCCCTGGACTTCCCACAGGACAGGGAACCCTGTTTGCTCTTTGTGCTGACGAGGGAGGGGAACTTGATTGGGGGAGGGGGAGGGAAAGGGGAGGCGGCGGTGGGGAAGAGACAGAAGTCTTTAATAAATAAATAAATTAAAAAAAAAGAAATCTGAGTGTAATCCAGTGTCTTCAGGTTGCAGAAGCTATTTGGGTGGTTTCTGAGTATGGTGGGATCTTCTGTAGAGTGGGCTGGTAGGAACAGCTGTTATTTCTGAGATGATTTTTGATTGTCTTGCAATTTGAATAACTGAGTTCTGTGCTTTTATGCCTAAGCTAGACAAGTGACCATGTCTGCCAGTGGGCACATTCTGTAAAATTAGGGTCATTAACAGAGACCATTCTTGCATGTAGAAGCAGAATTCAGTGGTCCCTCTGAAGTTTACTACTTTGTAAATGGTAAGTTACCAGAATCTTCCTAACAGAACACACTGTTCTGCTGCATTTTTTGGAGCTCCTAGATTGGTCTCTTTGGATCTTTTTAGCTTGGCAAGCCCTAAGCAGCCAATCACTAGAAGTAATCCAAAATGAAGGGCATGGAAGAAGAAGGCAGGCAACAGAGAGAGCAGGGGAACTGAGGTTCGCCTCCTTGAAAACTGGCCTGTCTTGGCCAATGCCAAGTCCTTCACTGTGCCACTCCTTGCTCAGCCTGGCACTGATGTGTTTGTTGACTTGAGTTGAAGTCATACAGACATAAGTGGTCAGCAAGCTCCCCAAGGCTTTCCAGACTACTTATGCTTTTCCATCATCTACAATTCTAGAGCCACTCCTTCCATATTACTAGCCAAATGTAAGGCTACAGAGAACCCTCTCCAGCTTCTATCTGTTTGCCAAAAGAAAGATGACTTAGGAGTACCCTTCCCCCTACCAGTTATTTCACTAGAAGCTTACAAAAGCTCAGAGATGAGCCAACAATTTCCAACCTTAGTCTTTGAACCAACGTGGTCAGATACTTCATAGTAACTCCTGGGACTAAGAAAAAAAGGAGTTGGGATAGTGGTCAATAGGTACCACCCTCAAACTACATGATGGAGAAGTAACAGGCCAATGTCGAAATATACTAAGTTATGGGACCACATCCAACTAGAGCAGTGTGGCCATTCAAGTCTTTGTTCTCCTCAGCACCACTGACATTCGAATCAGCTGTGTTGTGGGGAACAGTACACCATAGTGTGTCTAGCTTCATCTTTGTCCTCTTTCTATTAGATGCCAAGAGCAGCCCTCCGATGTGGGATGTCCTTCTGTATATGTATTGCTCTTATTGGCTGATGAATAAAGCTATTTCATCCAATGGCTTAGCAGAGTAAAGCCAGGCAGGAAATCTGAATATAGATGTATATAGACTGTAAGTGGAGTCAAGAGACACCACATAGCTGCCAAAATGAGAAAAAAACATGCCAGAACCTTACCAGTAGGCCACAGCTTCATGGTGATATACAGAATAATAGAAATGGATTAATTTAAGATGTAAGAGCTAGTTAATAAGAAGCCTGAGCTAATAGGTCAAACAGTGTTGTAACTGTTATAGTTTCTGCATAATTATTTGGGTCTGGGCAGCCGGGAAATGAATGATCAGTCTCCACTTACAGAACTCTATCTCCTCAACCCAGGACAATGGCAAATGTCTGCACACACTGACTGATCCCCTTTTGGCAGATTTGTTCTTAATGAAAAACTGTTATTATTCATTATTATATTATAACAAATAGTTGAGAGTAAGTGAGAAGTAGCTGCTATAGACAGTGTGTCTATGGTTGATTTTCTTAAAACATTCATCTTAAACTATCTGTGAGAAATAGGAACTCTACTGATAAAATACAGAATCCTGGGGGCCAGCCCAGAATAACTGGGCTCCCAGCATTTATATTTGAATTCATATTCTAAGGTCATTTTTCTCAGTTCTGGGATAGAATTCTGCACTTCATACATGTCTGGCATACACTTTGCCCTTGAGCTAAAACTTCGTTCACTTAAATTCACACATGCCACCCACCATCTTCCCTGGTAGTTGGATTGGAGAATTTAGTATTTCATAATATGTAGTCAACACATCACAGAGGGTAAGAAGACAGTTTTCCTGCACTGATCCATGTTCCCTCCACCCGTTATGGCCAGTACAACTTGTTGTCCTATCACTTGTTGTTCCTCGAATTTTAGTCAAGGAAAGTTATTATTATTGGTCACAAATGACTTACCTGGTAGAGGAAACTCTTTATAGCTTGGTGCTTCTTAGTTTTAAGTGGAGTTCAAATACAGTGCATGGGAAAATGCTATGTAGAGAACTAGGTTTAGAAAAAGTGTGAAGAAGTTTGAGTTTTCAATAGAACACATTTATTTTCAGTTGCTTGTCTCTGCTAGACATCCCCTTAAGATGCTTCTGTAGACATAGTTTCACGTACTCATCTTAACATTCTTTGATGTGTGGTGCACATGATTTATGGACACTGTGTGCTTAGTGAATGGATTCAGATGTTATCAAAGTGCAGGGAGGTGGTGGCTGCAGGGAGGTGGTGGCTGCAGGGAGGTACTGGGTGCATGGAGGTTGAGGCAGTAGGGAGGTGGTGGCTGCAGGGAGCAGATGCATGAATCCCTGAGGGGTGGAAGATAGGAAGCACTCTATTGAGAAGTGGGGAACTGAATGAGCAAAAAGACCCTAAAATTTAACAAAGTCTGCCTTAAATTTTATCTTAAGCCTGCCTCTGCTAATCACAATAGTTTAAATTTATGATGTACGTACTCCGTGTTCACTTAATCTTCTCAACAGATCAAGGAAAAAGTCACCTTTTTTATTCTCTATGGCTGCTGGAAAACTCAAGGTGCCAGAGAGACAAAATGCAGTTCTTTCCCCTCAGACCCAGGCTCTTATCAAGGACATTATGGGATGCCTGGATTCCACGCAATTCTACTTGCAGAACACTGGCGACCTTGTTCAGATTCACAAGGAAAAGCCCTGTCTGAGAAAAGGTGGGATAAAGATTCCAGCAGACTTGTGAAGATATGACAGTCAATCTCATCTGTGAAAACAGAGTTTAATTCAGTTCATCATTCAGGCTTCTCCCAGATCACTGATCTGTCTGCTGTAATTTGGCAGGGTGGTCTTAAGTAAAATAAGACTATGAATGGAGTCTGTCGGGCCACCCCAGCCTCCAGAAGTCCAGTAGGGGAGCCTGGGTCTGAACCCCCAGGACTCAGAAAGAGGAGGCCATGAGCTTAACTGCTAAAAGCAACTGGGGCTCTTTAAACAGTTCTCAGTCACCTTGATTTCTCTCTGTGCACTGTCTTTTGCATGTAAATTACCTTCTCTGTCTTCTTTTTCTCCCCCAAGACATTGGCTTTCATCTGAAGTCATTTATATAAAAATAAAAGGGAACATGAAAACCATTCAAAGAGAGTCTTCTTGCTCTGGGATTGGTCAGAGCAGGCCTACCTAAGCTCCTGGGGTCCTGAAGCCCATCTTGGAGTTTGTTAGTCACCGAGAGAGATGTCCATGCTGAAAGGAAGGTGGCGTTAAGGCTCTAAAGCAAGGATGGCTTTGTTCAAAGCTAAGTGGGAAGACAGAGGAAGAGGGAGGAAAGGAGAGGAGGGAGGGGGGAGATCTGGCAGAGAAGAAACACAAGGTACTCTGACTGGACCACATGATATTAAATGTTCCCAAATTATACTAAATTAGAATTGTTTTATATGATTTACTCTCTCATGTTTGATTTTTTTTTCTTTCCTTTGTTTCTGTTTCCCTGGCTCATTTAACCTGGAGAACATAGCACATAGGGAAGGCGAGTTCTAAGAGCACAGCAAGCTGATCTTTATGGTTGCCAGCATCTCAAGCCGTGTTATAGGGCAACCTGATTGCTTCCTGTCCCTCAAATGTTAAGTTCTATAATCGACACAGAAAATATTTATCAGAACATAAAAGTACACTGCAGCTAGTATTCAAAAAGTGCCATGGCCTTTAGCTGGAACATTTTCCCCAGAGAGCCAAACTAGGGACTCATGCTGACTATGTCTAGAATAACAACAAAAAAACTAGGGTCTCCCAGAGGGCTCTTCCTCATGTGTAGCTGAACAAGGTCACACCTAAGACACCTGCAAAGCCCAGTACCCTGTGGGCACTTCCCGTATTTCTTCAGCATCTCTTATTCTTCAGGTTGAAGCACTTACACACATCCTAGTGTGGAATTTAGGGCCCTAAGTGAGCCACTTAACCTGGTGCAGAAGGTTTGGTTGGTCAGCTCAGCAGGAAGGCTTTCATCCAGCTCAAGGTCAGACTTTATAAGCATGCTTTTTAAGCACTCTGCTCCAACAACAGTTAAATGTCTTTGTTGTGACTGTCTGTGTTTGCAAAGGAGATAGCTACTATGTAATATGAAAAAAACCCTCAAAGTCTAGAGGAAAGCAAGCAGAAGAGTCCTTTGTTTCCACTCAGAGGGACTGCCTCAAGTTCCAAGAAAGAAAAAGAGAAAGAAAAAAAGCTCAAAAAAATTGAAAGAAGGAAACCCAGAGAACAGTCACCACCAAGAACTCTGCTACTGACTGGCACAAAATAATTTGGTTTTAAAGCATTGCATCCTTTTTGTCTATTTTAAAGGCTTCCCTGTAGGAGTTTCTACTCTATGAACTGCTACCACCAAGATAAAGTGCTCTCTTTCAGAGAATGGAGCTAATTACATTCATGTCTTATTCAAGTCATCCCTTTTATCATGATGCCAGTGGACTTTGAAATCAGTCTGAGTTTCTACAATGGGGCTATGGGAATTTTCCTAGATAGGAGCCTGAGACCATGGCAGGAAAGCTAACCTAATTCCCATGTCCTCCCCTCTCTCTTGATATTAGAAGCACTGAAAAACAAACAAACAGAAATCCAGAATGACTTCACTGTAGTGTTCTGAATGTTGGGGGAAGTAGCAAAAAATTGTCCCAAGCACTGGCCAGAAGCATGGACATATGTGCTGTGACTTTCCATAATGTTAGGATTTATTGAAAAGCAATAAATTCACAAGGTTCAGTGGGTTCATTGACAGCAATTTGCCATAAAAGTCTTCCTACCTTGGAAGTTTGATGGAGGCGAGTGAAAGTTCTTTACTACTTAATTACAAATATTCTCTTATACATAGCACACAGTATGTAGCTGAAGATGGAAGTTTCTGTCCCGTCCAGGCCTACAGCCATTCAGTCCCAAATAAACCCACAAGGCTTATATTAATTATAAACTACTTGGCCTATCACTCAAACTTATTAATAACTAGCTCTTACAACTTGAATTAATCCATTTCTATTAATCTGTGTATTTCCACAAGACTAAGGCTTACTAGTGGGGCATGTTAGTCCTTCAGCAGCTACATAGCATCTCCTTGACTCCTCTCTCTCTATCTCTATCTCTGTTTGGATTTCCTGGCTTTACTCTGCTAAGCCATTGACCAAAACAGTTTTATTCAAAAACCAATAAAAGCAATAAATAAACAGAAGGACATCCCACATCATCTTCCCCTTTCTGTCTAATTAAAAAGGAAGGTTTTAACTTTAACATAGTAAGATTACATATACAAAACAGTTATCAAGCAAAAATTATAGTTACAATATGTTGTCCTTTCACATTGGCAAATTAAGGAAAAGACTCTATTGTCTATCCTATCTCTGTGAGTCTGAAGTTTTATATTTAGTCTAATATCTATCCATCTGAAATATACCTCTGTTCATCTAAACAATCTAATATGACGATACATTTGACTATTGAAGATGTCTATCTATTAGTACATAATTTCTATTTATACATTACATTTTCCAATGAGTCATGTAAGCATAATACCTTAAACGGGAAGAAATATACATATAAAAAAACTGACCTCAAATTTATATCAAAAAACCAAAACCCATATCAATGTAAAATATTTATTTCTATATCATATCCCCTTGTGTTTCTTTAGAAAGAGTTTGACTGTGACAATCAACCATTTATAACCAACTCCCTTTAAATAAGAACAAATATTTATAAACAATATTTGGGATTTTGGGTGTACTTTTTAGACTACTTCCTGCTGATTGGGGGCACAGTTAATCAAGCCTTTCATGGGGTATCCTACGTGATTGGTTCATCTCAGCCAACAGTCCTGAAGCTGTTGTGAATGTTGGACCACCTGGGTCATTGCTTCAGAGGGGGTCTTGTTTGATCAAATCATATCAGCCAGTAAGAAATCCACTTTCCATCCTCTGCAGAAACAAAAGCAGAACCTCTTTTCCAAAGTAACAAGTAACCCTGTAGATCTCCATACATAATCATAGGTTACAAAATGAATACAAGTTAGAGACACTGCAACATAATTCAATACATTTCATAAATGGTCGAGGACCATATGGGAGACGTGATAGGTGGCAGATAGGTGACATATGGTCTACTTGGCCATATCAACAGCAGGGAACAGATCCAAGCTGGGAGTCCTTGGTTCTTGGTGTACATAGAATGGTGTGGGTCCATGTCATGGAAATGCTAGATGTCCATCAGTTTCTCAAGTCCAGACAATGAAACTGCACTCTTTATTAGATATGGAAAGCCAAATTTTTCTCGTAATACTTTAATATGCCCACGTGTCCTCAAATTTCACTGTTCTCCAGTAAACTGATGAGGAGGATCCCCTTTCACCCTCAGGAATAAGCTATTTATCTGTCTTGCTGCAGGGGTAGCATCTGATAAATGATACAGGTTCTAGGTCCACCCAGGGACTAACAGTCATCCTTCTTCCTCAAAATGGAGTCAAAGGCTGCTTGTCAAAGGAGCTTGCATAGCCTAGAGCCATGCATAGCCTGAAAAACCAAGACTTTATATAATATAGAGTAACTTAAAGTAGGGCATACCCTGATCTGAGCAGGATTATTCTATTTAGTAATACAATATTACTCTATTAGTATCATTCTATTGAGCAATATTTTCACATCTGGTGATATCTGTGCTTCTGAATTAAGAAAGGGATTTTTTAGTAAAAAAATCTCAAATATTTGATAGGTGGAATCCAAGAGATTTCTATTTTAAATATTGTGCTTTTGGTGGGTATATAGTAATGTATTACTTATTCTCTCCTCATCTTCTTGTTGTGTTTACTCTGAGAACCCCATAGGTAAATCATCCTCTGGGACCCAGGGAGGTGGCTCAGGGGTTATGGGTGTGTATCGTTCTCATTGAGAATTCAATTTTGGGTCACAGAATCTACATTGTGGCTACCTCACAACTGCCTACAATTTCAGCTTCAGGGGATCCCACTCCCTTCTAACTTCATGGGTTCCTGCACTCGTATGCACTTCCTTAACACATATACATAATTAAAACTAAAACCCCTTCTGTATGCTCAGTTTCTGCAAACTTCTAATCCTTCACAAGTATCTTGGTACACATGAATAGTGTGAAATTCAGTGTGGGCAACTCTCCTAAGGATCTGAGTAGCATTCCTATAGTATCTACAGCTTATGATCATATAAAGTGACCAGTTCAGCATTGATGATCTCACCTCTCTGTTGCCCTAGTCATTTTGGGTTCTAAGAACATATTTCCAAGGGAATCACATGTTATTATATAGTATAAGTCTAATTGTTGTCCAGAGGAAAATATGAGAGAAAATTTATACATGGGCAAATTGAAAAATGTCTACATTGTATGTTTGTTTAAAACCCGAAAAGAGCTAGCATTTAAAAATCTTGTTAGTCCAAATTTAGGAGTCACAGCCTGTGCCCAAACTAAGTTTGGCTGTTCATTCTCAATAAGCCATTTAAAGGGGCCAAATTAATAGTAGAAAGCAGACAATGGAGATTTACTCAACTTGACCACATTAAGAGAAAAAAGACTCTTCCCCAACTTCATTCTCAAGGTCTTGAAGTGAGATTTAAGATGAGCTCTAAGCCATCCTGCTCAAGGTGTGGTCCCACCAACTGCTGAATCTTTATCTGACCATTAGTCTCATCCAGTGAGATGGTCTTACAAGTTGTTAGAGCTCTATGAAATCTCTTTCATGGCTGGTGTCTTTTCTTCTTTCTAGAAGGAGTTCCAATAGTTAGACAGATTGAAACATAATTGTTTCCTCAGAATATCTTTATTTCTGCTGGACTTAATAACATTATTATTATTGACTTAATTAAATAACTTACTCAGTTTAAGATGCACAGGATAAGAAGGATTTGAAGAAACATAAGAGGGATAGAAACAAGGTAATATTAGAAGACAACAGCCTCAAATTTCCCAGAGCCCATCTTTTCCAAATGACTTTAACCTCTCCATCCATTGCGAGGCTGTCTGCCTTCTTCCATTGTTTTAGCGATTTTCTAGGAAAGTTTTTATGTTCACTGAGATATTTATTACTTCCAGTGAAGACAGGAAAAATCAGAGACTTACCTCATTTGCAATTCACTCTTGAATTTTATTAATTTTAATGAAATTCAGAAGCTTTAACTTATTGTCAGTTGCAGTTGATTGATACCTTTGGCTTAAAGAATGTATGATTTTTCACTTAGTATTTATTTCTTTTCCTTGGAGCAGTTATACCTATGGTTATTTCCATATAAATATGATGGTGATGCATTATTCATGTTTGAAGTTATGATAATTTAGATAAAACACCAAGAGTTTCTTTAGCCAGTGAAAGCCTTGTGAAATTTAAGGCATGATTTCTTGGAATCAGAGAGGAGTGTTAGCTTAGAACACCTTGTCATCCAAACATCAGAAGACAGGGTAGTCATCACGCTGAGAACTGACTAAATGTGATTCTAATGTCAGTGATATGGAAGACTTATGCCTGCACCTTAGCATTGCAGGATTGCCTTCCCATGTTAGCCATCACAGGCCAGACCAGTGCTGTCACACAAAAATAAATATTACAGTTGCCAAGGAAACAGAATCACCTTGGAGATGATTAACACCACTAGGACTAACAGTGAAGGCTGCAATCAATCATGACCAAACAAAGAGCGGCAAACATTTTTCTAAGGCATAAGAGACAGAAGTTTCTTTCTGAGACCACTTAGAATCATAGCGATGTGTTTCTCTGTGAATGTGGGACTACCCTAGAAAATGGCTACACTTCTAACCACTGAGCACCTTTTTGCAAGGCCTGAAAGTGTTTTTGAGGTTTGGTAGAGAAGGTTCCAATTTGCAAACACTTTGGATTAGTATCTATTATGTTTCTTGTCTTTGAGAATCTTTTGATTCCAAATGATCCTATTTGAAGTTCTTAATGCTTATGGATTTTACAAAACTGGTCTAGCCTAAGAGGACTTTGCCAAAACATCAAAGACACAATACTTTCACCAAGAAAGGTTGGCAGTGGATAAGAAAACATTGTTAGTCTTGAACAAAAGACTTCATACTTGAATTTAGGTAGGGTAACATATTTTGGTTGTTGTTACATGGTGTGCTTTGTGGAGATCAGGCTGTTCTGGCTTCAAAGAACAAGACAATTATTATCAACAAAAAGACTGTTCCAATAATATACTTACCTCAAATTTTAGTATTAGAGTGAGAGATAAAAATGCAAGTCATTATGCTTTTGCATGTAGAGAGGATTATGTTATAAAACTGTTATTCAAATTAAATAGTGACAAAGATTGTTCCAATGCATGCAATTTGCTTTTTGATACTCCCAACTGAACAAAAAGATGTGAGTATAGGCTGATTATTAATGATGAGTAAACTGGGGTCTGTTTCATTTAATAAGGATATTTTCTTTTCACTTCCATTATCTTCTAATTTGATATCCCGCTTATCAATTTTTACACCACAACAAGATACCATGGCTATCATGTATCTTAAGTAGATCAAATGAAGCGCATAATACCATCTATACAGTATTCTTGCCAAACAACTTAGCAGATCAAATGACCACATGCAGGATACATGGAAGCAGAGAGTGCATCTCCAGGGGGATTCATAATCAGCTGTGTGCAGATTATGAAAAGGGATACTGGACAAATGATTTACTTTCTCCAACAAAGAAATTGAAGAGGAAAAAATAAAAAAGGAAAAGAAAGAACCCTAATGAGATTTAGGAGACATATTAACTAACTGTAAAATGTGAACATTATTTGAATTGTGATATGAAGAAATCAACTGGGACTACTAAGTAATATTTGATAATATTAAAGGATTGATGTTAAGTTTTTGCTGAGACAAATATGATGAAATTAAAAAAAGAGGAAGAGTCTGTGACATGGCTCGCTGGATAAAGGTATTGCTACCGAGCTTAATGACCTGAGTTTGATACCTGAGACCACGTGGTAGCAGGCATTGTCATCTGAACCCCCTCACATATCATGGCACATGCTCTCTAAATAAATGGATATAATTTGAAAACATGTAAATAAAAAATAATGGAAATGAAAGGAGACACCTTTGAAGGACAAATGATGAAATTATTTACAAAAGAAATGATTTGCTTTGGATTAGTTTCAGAATATATCAGTGTCCAGTAGCAGTGAAGGTGAGGCCTTTGCTTTGTAAAAATCAACAGAAGGGACTTTGTTAATTAGCAAAACTGACATTAAAGATGGGTTCCAATATTTAAAATTAAAAACTTAGTTTTTTCTAATAGTGAGCTGGACATGGAAGAAACGTGTGTTGAATGAGAAGTGGATTCACCCGACACAATGGCTTTAATTCTCCATTTGTGTGAACAGACCTGCAAGGGCCTCTTCATGCTCATCTTTCACTCTGAGAAACAGCACCTGAGGTTTTATTCCAAACTCTACGTTCAGATATTGGTTTGGAGGACCCTGGTACCCTGGGCTCATGCTCAAATAACTACATCCTGACTACAGGTTAGTCATTCTCCCAGGATGAGCCAGAGGCATCGTGGGCCTTACAAAGAGGACTTTAGACTCATTCTCCCCATGAAATGAAGGTTCTATGTTCCTCTGCTGTTTCTTTCTGTCTTGAGCAAACTGAGGAAGTTTCCAGATTTGTCCTGAAATGTGAAAATGCTACTCCTCTGGCTGCTGGAGGTCAGTGGATGGGAAACCTGTTTGCTTTCTTCTTTTTTTCTTTATGTTCTTGACTTTATTTTCTAATACAGTAAATGTGCATAGACAGAAAACATAAATTTATGTCTTTGAGTCTTCCATGCATTTATTAAGAATATAAGAGGTTCCTGGGGCTGAAAATTTGAAAGCTATGATGTTATTTGTTGTCATGTTTGCTTTCAGGGGCACTGCAATGCAAAATATTATAGAAGCACATATGTTTTGGAAAATTTGGGTTTTTATCAAGCTTATGTAGCAAAACTACCTCATCTACTTATTTACAGCTTGTCTACACTGCTAATTAGATGTTTATATTGTCATAGGGCTCTAAGGCAGTGTCTTAGTTAGGGTTTGTATTGCTGTGAAAACATCTTGACCACGAAAACTCTTATAAAGGAAAATGTTTAATTGAGGTGGTGGCACTTAGCTTCAGAAGTCTAGATCATTATCGTCAAGTTGGGGAGCATAGTGGCAAGCAGGCAGACATGGTGCTGGAAAGGAAACTGAGAGTTCTTACATCTTGATTCATGGGCAACAGGAAGTAGTCTGTCTCAATGGGTATGGCTGGAGCACATATGAGACCTCAAAGCTTTCCTCCTCAGCTACTTACTTCCTCCAACAAGACCACACCTACTCCAACAAGGCCACACCTCCTAGTAGTGCCACTCCCTTTGGAGGCCATTTTCTTTCAAACCACCACAGGCTGGAACCTTGGCTTCATTATATATGTCAAAAGTCCAAATTTAATTAAATGATCAAATTGGCTTTTTATCTGAGATTGATAAATTGGAGGAGTACCTCACAAAAAGCTTAGAAAGCTTCTCCTACAAGAGAGGGAAGCGAGTTTTTATAGGCAGAGAAAGGACAGAGAAATCAGGGACAGACTACAAAGGCAGAATGATCACTTTGACACAGGATTAAAACAGAATTGCCTAAAGTGGACTAATTCTAGCCCAGAGCGAATCTGACTCTGATTTCTCAGGAAGTCTGATAACACAGTTCCAGTTATTGGCACGGAACCTCAGCCTGAGTGATTCTGCCCTGCTTTGGTTTATTGAGCCCAATTGGCCTCCTGTACATTTTGTTTTAGACATTTTATTTAATATAACCTAGAAGCATGACACTAGTTACACCCACCTGTAACTACTGGTGCTTTAATCAATCAATAAATAATTTTATGGCTATGTGTGAACAGATAAGCTTAACTTTGTTTATGCTAATAAAGGACACCATAAACCTATGCTCAGGAGATGTAGAACAGAAGGTTAGAAGGCAGCAGGGTGCCAAGGGCCAGAAGAGATAGTGGAATCCAGGGAAGGAGGGTTGATATGCAGAGAATGAAAGCAGTCTGGAGATGTGGGCCTTGGGCGCCTCTGCTCCCAGCAGTTCCTGAAAACAGTTCTCTGGCTGCTGTCCTAGGCCACCCTGCTCTGAGGGGAAGTAGAGCCTGCAGGGTGCAGTTCCCCTTATCCCAGCTCACCAAGCCTCTGTTGGTTCACTGGAGAACAAAGACGTTCATTTCACAGGTAGAAATTAGAGGACTAGAGTGAACATGTAAGCAATCGATTAACGTGCATGAGTAATTGTCTTACATTTTTCTTTTGGGAGCTGAGGGGATAGAGGATGGAGGATGACAATGATTCACCATGGAGATGTGGAGGGGGCAGCAACAAAGGCTCTGGGCAAAGGGACGCATACTGAATGCTTCCCTGCAGTTGTCTCCAGGTTGGGTCTTCAACTTCCTCCCCTGCATGGTTTTTGCAAGTGTGGTTGAGAATAAATGCTACTCTGCACTCCAAAGATGGAGGATGTCCTTTCTATTTGTTTTCTTTTAAATAAAGAATGATTTTAGTTTTCAGATATTCTACCAAGAAAGAAAAAACACTTTTTGGATATACACAGATCTACCCATTAGTAATGCCATGGCCTAATATTTTTTGAGGGTTTGCACCATTTTAGAGTTTTCAAAACTGTTTACCTTTGCTCTTCCTGGCCGGCCCAATCTAGCTTCTGTATTTGGAGTCCAGTGTTGGGGCCCTAATCATTTGTGTTATCAGAGGGGTTCTCTGCACCCACACTGCTGGAGTAGGTTACAAAAGCAGGAGGAGGACCCAGGCTAGAGGGAAAGGGATCGTGTCCAGGGTGGAGCAGGTGCTGAAGACCACCACATTGCAGCGGCCATGCCATGTGGCACAAGGGAATATGAGTTTTTAAGTCTGGCAAGATCCTTGAAGGGTAGGACATTCTCTGACTTGGTTTTGTTTCTGCAATATCTTACACAATACCTTGTGTACAAAGAGAGCTCAAAGGTGACCGAGACAGTTGTTATTCGATTGTAAATTCTGAGGGAACCTTACCTTTTAATTTGCACAGTTCTGTTGTGTGACAGAGTCAAACCCAGCATGTTTTTTTCTACTATGACATTGGTCCAAGCTGCAATGACATCTTATATTTTCTTCATTCTTGCAGTATTTACCCAGTCACCATGCGGATCACCTCCGAGTTTGATTCCTAACAGCTCTCCCTCCATCCATTTCTTTGATACTCAGGAAGTTTTACCACCACCTTGGAGCTGAGTTCCTCGGCCTGATTTTTGAGTCATTACTGGTCTCCATACCTTTCCCACCTCATCTTCTGCTCTTCCCCAGGTCAGACTTGACTCTGTGGCCACCTGTCCATCCTGAGATGGGTGTGACGGCCTCCAGACTGCAGGCCTGAATCTTGACTGCATTTTCTCTGTATGAGGTTGTCTTTGAAACACTGCCTTAATTCTTTTAAGCCCTTCAAAGGCTACCTCAAATTGTTCTATCAGAGAACATTCTCTATTTTTAACATTCCTTCAGGGTGTCAAAAGTACGAGTCTCCCTGTCGGCTCAAGTAAAATAAACAAACATTGCCTGCATGTGCACAAGAAACTCATAGTTTTTTTTTTTCTGCTCTGCTTATGAGAGTGAATGTTTGCCTTTGAAATTTCTATTTTCCTACTTTTCTGGTACCTGGTGTTAGTTCAAATGTGTAAAACTTAATTAAGACCAGATTTCTATTTTAGGTTTACATCCAAGAAATGAAGATAATTTGTATGCACAGGTAATACTGACATTCCAGCGAGACTAGAGAATGGAGATATGTCCCCTACTAAACCTAGGACCGTGGAAAATGCAACTCGAAACTCTCTAAATACTACCCAATGAAATGCAAATCTGTCTTTTTATTTCAGAGAGTAGAGGCCCTAAGATTAAAGTAAAAGTATATGGGGCTATAAGGTAATATAAAACTTCAAAGATTCTTGCCTATTCTTTACATATTAAATCCGTGTTTCACTTCAGAAGGAGCTTTTATATTTTGTTTTGAAAATGATATTCATAGTATCTGAAATTCTTTTCCTCTTTGGTTACAAACTGAAATGAACAAGAACACCCATACGTTGTTGTTTTCTCTAAATCCCAGCAACTGGTTTACACCCCAGTGAGATGCTGATAGCCCAGTCATCCTAGAAACTGCAGAACCAGCCACACATGCTCTCTGCTTATTGTCAGATACTCTGTGGCAAACTGACTCGTAAGTATGTGATAATTAAATTTAGCTAGCGTTTTTCACTATAGACTGAGATTCTATCATTACTCACTGACACCCAGCATGTACCAGCACTGTGTAAGACCGTGATATATTAAAATTAATTCAGAAGTTTTAGGCTCTCTTCGTATAATTCAATGACGTGGATGGATTGACAGTGGCTCTCATTTCAATTGACTCTTGGTTGGCTGTGGGAACGGAAGTAAGAGACCAAAGAGAGATCATATCGAGGGTGCTGTGAGACACACTCCTTTTTTTCCCCCTATCCTCTCTTGCCTTTCTTTGTAATTCCACACTTGCCATCTCATTGCAGAATGGTCAGTATAAAATGTTACCTCTCTTCCCACTTGCCAGTCAGCAAGCATAGGCATTTATTTAACTGGCTTAACAGAAGCAAACATGCAAATGAGGATCGGAAAGGAAGAGTTCTGATGACTCACAGATGAAGAGCTAACTCCGAAGTGTTTGGAAGTAGGCTTTATTTTTAGAACTAGACCAGACCATTTTGACAGAGTTTTGTAAGTATACAGCCATTTTGTGTCATAATTTCTGAGTGTATATCTTTGCCAGGAAAAGTGTACAGTAAGAAAAGAATGGCTTATATTAAATTCGCTTTGAAAGTTGCTAAACATCTTTTTGGCAAATATGAAACAACATACAGTATTTACTTTCCAAAGAGCATATAATTTACTTACATTAGCTTGTAAGAGTATGTGGTCATGTTTTTACAATGATAATGGACAAGGGAAAAGTATAGCCTATGTTGAATATAATCTATATCTAATTTGATCTAGATTTTAATGTCTTCTGCATTTTTGCTATTTGTTTTATCTGACCATCTTGATATTTTATAACAAACAAAATATAATAAAGCATGTTTGAAAGACTCATCCTTCACTCTTCGAGAACTGATGGAAAGTCAATTTGCCTTCCCAGATTATTAACAGTATAAATTACAGCACACGGTTACATATTTAGAATTTGGAAAAGCTTTAGGAAAAATATACCTAATGGCTGCAGAAAAAGTTTAGAAAAAAAGTGATTTTATTGTTGCTATAAAATTCTCCCAAGAGATTTCAGTTGCTGACTTACAGTTACTGAACAACTTACAGTTGGTTGACAACTTCAAATGAATGACCCAGTCTCTAGCCCTTAGGGTGACTGACTCAATGAGCTGGCTAATAAACACTGCTAAAATGTGATTTTAAACCAACTAAGAATATTTTCTCACACTTCAGTAATTAAAAATTATGAGCTTGATTTTATTCCAAAATAAAGTATAAATGGAATGTCTTTTTGCCATGCATGGGTTTTCAATAAGCAAGAGAAACATATGGTGTTCTCTCCTCCTCTCCCATCTCCCAGATTGCACATCCCTTCTTGTTCCTGCCTTCTTCTATACAAGTGATTTATTGAGTATGGATTGAAATGTCTTTCAGTTTTAAGGTTCACACCGAAAGAGTATCATGGTGTGACAGAGTTTATGGGCATAATCTTCATGGTAGTATTGGAAAGTTAATATATTAAAACACAAGAAATCAAACGTTAATACAAAAGCTAGAGAGTTTTTCATTGCAGGTTATGTGCCTTCTCTAAGATCAGTCTCTTCTCTACTCCTTTAAGATCCTTACTATCTAAGATGTGTTACCTTCCTCACAAAATTCTAGATATTTTTCTTTGTCCTGTTTATGGAACTCCAAAGCTTATCATTACTGCACTTTGGAGACATGGTTTAAAAAGCACAGAATTCCTTTCATTGATATAAGTATGGGGAATCAAAGACTGGAAGTTTGGCTCATACTAGGGGTGCTTGCCTAGCATGTACCAGCCTCTACTGTCAGTCTACACTCAGTCCTGAGTTCTACAAAAACCAAACAAACCTCAAGTCCTAAAAATCTAAGGTCATAGATGCAGGTCCTAATAGTTCTATTAACTTACATATTCCTCTAAATTCCAAATGCTTCTATTAGCAAATGATTCTGTATCTTGTACTGGAAATGCTGTAGTTTTGACTACAATAGAATACAATGAGCAATTGCGCTGCAAGCAAAGTTTATGAATTTTTGTGCTACACACACTCCTTGCGCCAAGGGATAAAATATACACTGGTAATGAGAAGGAACTAAAAGATTACACATTTATTTCAAAACTATTAAATAATTTATAAGGCAAGAAAGAGACTAAAGAAATAAAAGCATCTTTAATCATTTCTATAGTAAAACGACCAATGAACCAACCGCTTTTCTCATTGCAAAAGGAAGCAATGAGAAGAAAAAAAATATTCTAAGCTGAAGGTGGGGCAGTCTGCAGCTTTCTGAAAACCACCTCAGAGGTGTAAGAACAAGAAGATCCTGTCTGGAGAGGCTTCCAATAAATGGTAAACATTTATGTACAAATGCAAGTGAGCTTACCTGCGGAGCACTTCCGGAAGAGGGACTCCTCCCCTTGATTGACCTAGTTCTGTCACTTTAAGATGTGTTCTTAAACACACCTGGTATGTAAATCACCATCATCATGGGCTGAATTGTGCTTCTACCTCCAGTTCCTGTACTGTATACTCATTGCCCCCAGTATAACTAAGAATCCAGCTGTATTTGGGGACAGTTACGTTAGTTAATGACATGGTTGCACTAAGGGGCAGCTGTTAAGGTGGCCCCTAATGCAACTTAACTGTTATTCTTTTGAGAAGGAGGGAATTTGAGTGTGTACAGTGACACCAAGACTGCCCAAGTCCTTTGAGGACAAAGTGTGTTCTCACTAGAATGTGGCCTTCTGAAAGCACAAAGGAGGATTTAAGAGGAGAAGCAAAATGATTGACATGTGATCTCGGGATTCCAACCTCTAGAACTGTCAGTATTCAGACCTCTTGGTAGCTAATAAAGGACTATGCTGTTGTAACAGCTTTAGAAAGCTAACACCCTATCTTAAAACCACAATAACGATTGTGAACTTTTCTGTGAAGCAGAGTTTTTATCTTGTGCAGCTTTGTGGGAAAGACAGCAGAGGGAAACCAATGATTTACTTCAATTTGAATGCAAATCACAAAGAACGTTAATCTTCTAACGTGAGATTAGAAGCAATGTTCTTTAATAATTCAAGACCACAGTTACATGCTCTGAAGCCTTGCTATGAAGTATAAAATGTGGTAGCAGAAGTGAGGAGGGGAGGGATGACAGGGTGACTCACTGTAAGAGACAGGGTAACCTTGTTATTCTCCCAGTCCCTAGAGAATAAGAGTGACAGTTCTCTGCTCTGGGCTGGCAAGGACACTGTGGGAGTCCCCTCTGTGTACTGTGATTACCATTAATGAATAACGAAACTGCTTTGGGTCTGTTGGTAGGACAGAACTTAGGTTGGCAAGGAAAACTAAACGGAATGCTGGGAGGAAGAAGGCAGAGTCAGGGAGAGACGCTATGGAGATGCTATGAAGCCGTTGCCAGAGTCAGACATACTGGAACTTTGCTGATGGGCCACGATCTCGTGGTGACATACAGATTAATAGAAATGAGTTAAATTAAGATGTAAACATTAGCCAATAAGAAGCTAGAGCTAATGGGCCAATCAGTGATTTAATTAATACAGTTTCTGTGTGGTTATTTTGGTTCTGGGAGGCTGGGATGAACAAGGGACCCTCCTTGCAACAGACCACTAACATTTAAAAAGTATTACCAAACTAGTCAATATTTTCTGTTTAAAATGTATTATTTTTCTTATTCGTGGTATATTTCTGTGGTATATTTGTGTTAATTTATAATTGTTTAAGAAAGTAATATAAATCTCATTTCTCAAGTAAATTTATATGAAAATTCTTTCTTCTGACTTAAAATTAACTTTATTTCTCCAAATATTTTAAATATCTGAGCTTGAGAGCTTTTACAATTGATGGCTGCACTGTATTGTATGATTTATTACCTCAAAAAAAGTAATACTGCCTACCTTGCAGAAGCTTTTGCCTTTTTCTAGAGATTATTATATTTACATTAAAATTATCGGTGCTGAACTAAAAAAAAAAAGTTATTATCAGTGCAAAAATAAATGTAGTGTTGGTCAGATATTCTTTTAAAGACCTTTTTCTACAGCCATTTCCTCCAGGATGAAAATCATCCAGCTTGAAGGGAAGCTCCTTAAGATGTGGGATGTTAGGAAGGTTAGACAATAGAATGTTCTAAGGGGAGATGAAAAATTCCATTCTGCAGGGAAGCTTCTTAAGCTTGAGAAATAAAGAACTCAAAGGTTTCAGGAAATACCTGAAACTGACCAGATACATTAGGCTCCTCCTTCTCTAAGCCAATATAAACTGTGAGGTCTGTTGAGAGACTCTCAAGACCTGCCGAGCTGTCTCAAAGTGACAGATCAGTCAAGCTGTCTGGAAAAAGCAGAGACCAGACAAACTGCCTAGAAGAAGCAGAAACTGGCTGAGCTGCCTCCAAGAGGCTTAGACCAACTGAGCTACCTGGAAAGGACAGCCTTCAACCTGCTGAGATGCTTGCAGGCTGTGTAGTATGCTATAGGTTTCCAGCTTTTGGGGTCTGTCACCCATGTTGCGGTGGGCTGTGATGTTTCGGCATCTGTAAGCAACCCCTCACTCATATTTTTAAAAGTAACCAAGATAAAACTCACCGATTCACCAAATTGGATTTCGGCAGTGTCGTTATTTTGGTTTGTGTTTCCTCTCTATCTGGGATATGTAGACATTTGTCTGCTTCTCCCCAGAAACAGTGTCATATGTACAAAAGACCTTATTTCAGATGCCCTTGAAAAGCTGCTGAAGGAACCCCTGCAGTCGTGAAAGATGGATTTATGTTATCTTACTGCTGTAACAAATTAGGATAAAGAGAACAGATTCAAAAATCACACTCTTGTTCAGCTCTAGAAATCCAAGGTCCACACCCTTTTCACTGGTTAAAATCAAAACGGCCAAGCTTGTTCGTCTGGCAACTGACGGGAGAATCTGTTTGTTCTGTTCTTGCTTTCTCCAGTGCTTAGAGCTTACCATTATAGCACAAGCGCTCACTTTCCACTCTCAAATCTGGGACCCTAATGGCTTTGATCACATCAACACCTTTGTGGTTTTCCTAAAGCTTCCCTTCCTTCTTAAAGGGACTTTTTTTTTTTATTGCACAATGCTTTTCCGAATGATCCAAGATAATCCATCCATTGCAGGATCTGTAACCTCTTCTCTGCTCGCATCCATTTTGCTAAGTTCACATTCATGTTCTAGGCATTGGGGCATGGACATGCGTTAGGACATGCCTGTTCTTCCTAGAGTGGGTAAGATATGCTGGAGTGGGGCAGGAAAGGAATGAAGGCTGGAAAAGCTTTCAGATAACATTTCCATGTGGTAATAACACTTAGATATGTCTTCTTACTATGTATTTGCCATGGTGATTCTGAACCCTCTATAAAGGCTATCTCATATAATCTACAAAATCCTGGGACCAGGGCTAGTATTTGACACATACTGATGGGTTCATATCAGCAAGCCAGAGAGACCACTACCCATTCACAGTGAGAATGTGGCGGTGCCTGGGTTTATGCTCTTGGAACCTGGCTGCATAACAGAGCCATTCTGCTCTACTGCAGTGTCTGTCCTTTCCAGTGACTGGATAATCAATGTGCTTTATAAACACAGTAAGAAGCAGTGGATCCTTGCCTAAGAGTGCCAGAGGCTTAGAAAACACTTGATAGTTTATATTCTGACTCACCTGACATCACAGTTGAGGAATCCCAGTTCTGACTGGAAATTAAGAAATAAATTGACATTGAAAGATTAAGTGTCATGCTTGAGACTACACTTCTGGGGTGGCAAAGATACTGAGAGCATGTTCTGTTTTCCCCATCTACTTTCGACTAAGGATTTTTCATTCAACATTCTAAGGGCTACGTTATGGCTGAATCATGTCCACAGTACCTTGCAGCTCAGATGACGACCATATTTGCAGAGAAATCATTTAAAGAAAGAATTGGGGTTAAATGAGGCCTATGGGGTAGAGATCTCATCCAATTTAGCCGGTGTCCTATAAAAAGAGTCAACAGGGATACGTATACCCAGAGGAAAGGACACATAAGGACATGGTGATAAGGCCACCATCTGTTTGCCTTGGCTGACAGAGGCCCTAGGAGAAACCAATCCTGATGAGTCAATGAAATTTAACATGAAAAATGATCTCGAGATAAGAAAATGTGAAAATAACCCAATAACACAAGTGGAGGGACCTTCTTCTAACCTCACCTTGGTCTTGGACAAGTAGCTCTGAAAAGAATGTGAGGAAAGTCAATTTTTAGTGTTAGAATGGTCCAGTGTGTGATATTTTCTCATCACAGTGCTAGAAAACTTGTACACTGCAGTTAGGCTACAGGCCTAGAAACCATCTAGGCTGGAAGCAGCTAACCATGTCCAAGTTCCTGGGCCTTCTCATAGGGAGAAATAAAAGTTCGAAATTATTTTCAGCATTCATCAGAGCATGGGAGTCTTATACAAAATATGAAATGAGTAGTCTTCCTGGTTGGAAAGATGCCAAGTTAATATAGCAGCTGAGCTGTCTCGTGCTAACAGTGACATATGAGTCTGATTAATTTAAATGTGAAGACTATCATTTAATAAATTGATTTATTTGGTAATAAAAACTTGAGGTTTTTTTTTTATGACAAGACCATTAGGCCTGAAGCGTTACATTCTCTTTTGAGTTGTTTTATTTAGATCTTCCAAGAGCCATGTTGCCCAATCCTCTCCATATTTCTGTACCACTTTATGGGGTACAGAAATGCAAATGATGTCATGTGTCACACTAGGCATGCTGGGAACCACTGTGCTGAAATCAGGGAGTCCTACTAACATTTGTGTGCTGTATGTGGATAACCTAATAAAAAGAGTACCTGGGTGTCTCTTTAACCTAACAAAAGCAATATTAAAACAGTCAGTGCACTCATGTACCACAATATTAAATGTCATCCACAGAGTATAGCAGAAAGTTTGCAAACCAGTATTTTAAGCAGAAATTACATTTTATTTAAAAATAATAGCAAAGGTATGAAGAACACACACTTCTATGAATAACAGAAGTTTACTAAATGTTTTTGTAGTAAAATACTGAGCTCAGTCTATTATAACACAAAGGCTTGAGGCTCTACTAAGCAGGGTACCTCTCAAGAAAGAAGGTGTCTGTGTAAATACAGAGTGGGGTTCTGGGGTACCACTCTTACAAATGTACCCCTTTTTGCTCTTCCTAGCAACAGCAATAGGAATGTTCAGAAATGTTTAGGCTTTGGGAAAAACCAGTAAAATTTCCTGAGTATTCCATTTGACATTTAAAATATCTTTAAAATTTTATGTGTATGAGTGCCTATGTGTATATATGTTCACCATACGCATGCCTGGTGCCCACTGAGGCCAGAAGAAGGTATTAGATTCCCCTGAAACTGGAGTTACAAATGACTGTGAGCCACCCATGTGGGTGCTAGAAATGAAATCAAGGTTCTCTACAAGAGCAGCAGATGCTCTTAACTGTTGAGCTAGGACCCTGCTAGGACCCCACTAAACAATTCTTAACATTGTCTTACCTTCCTCAAAAATGTGAAAAATGTCTGATGGAAACACCCGCTTTAGTTTTACTAAATACTAAAGAATTTATTATACTTAGTAGAGCTGATAAGTTAATATATTTGAGAACCACAACCCTAAAACTTTCATCAAGGTCTTTGGAGATAGCATAAGGTTTTCCATCACTAGGTTAATTACAAGGCAGTTTATCGAGTGCTAGTGGTATGCAGAGATATGAGGACGTGACACAGTTAGCTGTTTTCCAAATAATAATAAAAAAAAATTGGAGAAAATAAGGCTATGGGAATGAGTAAACCCTCGACAACCGCAGATGGCTAGAGAAAGTTAGATACTAGCAAATAGGATCTTCCTTCCTTAGGCAGCATTTTCTTTGCATGTGTCAAGATAGAAATTCTACAAACTACATTGGTTCATTCAATTTTCAAATCGGTTTACAGAGAAATGTTGATTCCGAGGTTATAACGTTACAACTAATAGTTTTTTTGGCATCTATCCCTAAACCATGGCCTTCTTGGCCATCTTTTTTTTTTCATTAGAACATCACTTTAACAGAACTGATGTTGAAAAAGGATATACTGCCCACAGAGTTCAGAGGAAGGTTCACAACAGATGGAATAGAAATTCGTTCTCGTTTTAAGTAACGCAAGCGATCCCATATAAAACAATAATTCAGAAAAGTCACATCTTAGGATTGCACTCACCCTCGTTCATAAATACATCTATTGAGTATCGGACCTGAATGGAACACTTCTTGCCCACACTTTGGTACCCTACACTTTCTACACTGGCCACCTCATTCTATGAAGATGATCATCAGCGCTGGATTTAAAAGTAAAGCCAAGTTCTTAATATGAATGCAGGTGTTTTGTCTTCACCTCAACAAAAGAAACCATGCTTTCAAAGAGTGAGAAAACAGAATCCCACGTGATAATCTACAGTATTGCAGGGAAAAGGAACCCATACATACAGCCATCTGCATTACAGGATTAACCAGCCATTTCTAACACACTATCATTTGAATTTAAAAGGCTTACAACCAATGCTTTAAGAAGGAAAACACCGGTAAAAATAGTATATATATATATATATATATATATATATATATATATATATATCCTTGGAAGATGATCTATTACTAAACACTAAAACCTTGTTTCAGAAGTTCCCCGCTTCAAGTTGTTACTCAAAAACTCATCGTGTTCAAAGCTCAAGTTGCTATGGGATCTTGATATCATAAGAAGTTTCTCTTTGTTAGTAAAGTCTTTTTTGATCGCTGTTTGGGGAACCAGCAACCGATCCATTGGGTCCTCCTTGTTCTCCAGTTTCATATACCCTTTGCTGTTACTTCGATCCAGCCGAGGCCAACTCGGGTGTTTTCTTTGTTCTGCCTGCACTGTGAGTGTGGAGGCCCCCCGTTCTAAGTCTAGGGATTTGGAGTGAGAGGAGAGGAAATGTAAGGATGTATTGGATCCAAACTGTCTTCTAGCAGCTCCAGGAGATAAGAGCTGCCCAGTCCCGGGTCCCAGGGCCACAGAGGACTTGTATTGACTCGATAGGGACTCCCCAACTGAATTGTTCCTTGGGAGTAATGTGCTGGTGGCTTGGAAGGACTCACCAGTGCCGGGCATTGGGACCATCAGAGAATCCATTGAAAGATTCCTGGACCTGCTTTTGAGGTTGTCTGCCACCTCCGTGATGCTATCTATGCTGGGTTCATCAATGACACAGTTATTAAGTTTGATCACAGGCAGCGTAAAAGCACTGATGGATGATGAGACAATCGATTTGGTGTCACACTTCTTGGTGCTGCTGGTCTTGTCATCGGTGGTCTTGGATGGAGGTGGATAAAGGCCAAAGACAGAGACTGCGCTGTCAGATAGCAGAGGCGGCATGAGGTGCCCCAGGGTCTTACTTTCACTCAACATCAGCTCGTCCTCCTCCACCGAGCTGTCCACACGAAAGCTGTTCCGCATCCCTGAGAAGGAGGCCAAGGTGGTGGCTGCCAGCCTGGATGCACAGGGGCTGCCGTTCTGCTTCACTTCTGCGTCTCCCAGCAAGCCCGCATACAGGCCATTGGCCTGCTTCTGCTCCTTGAGTCTCAGCGTGTGGATGTCAATGACTGTAGAGTAGATATCCCTCATGTGGATGATTTTGGTTTCTTTGTCGCGGTTCTCGTGAAGGATGGCATTGGCACAGATGAAAATGAAGATGCCGATGCCCATGGTGAACGGGCCAAGCATCTTCATCTTGTCAGAGTGTAGATGCCGCTCAAAGAAGCGCACCACCACACCGCCCTGGTTCCGAACCACCTGTGTCTCATTGGTGGACAGAGTGGTCTCCGCATCGATGAAATGCTCCTTCTGGGGCCAATAGCCAAGGACTGCCATGGCGATCCCTATGATGGACACCAGCACTCCGAGAATGAGGAAAAAGCCGGATGGGGAATAAAGCCGGATTTTCCCACGAACCACCACGACGTCAGCTCGCGGGCGCCTGCGGACTGGTTTCTGGTCCTGAGCAGCAGGCGCTGGGCTGAGGTTGACATGTTGCTGGGACCTGGCAGAGTCCTGCCGCTTCAGGGCCGCCAGACCGGTGATGACTCCCCCAGTGGCTATCATCGCTTCCTCTTGTACTCTGAAAAGAAAGGAAACAGTGATCCACTGGTGTGTCTGGGGAGGCTTTACAAGTCAGTTTGAATACCGTTTAGCCAGGACTTTGGCTGCTATTGTTCCATGTCATAAAGACAGAAGAATAACTTAATTTTTGCAGTTTGGGAAAGGGTTGTGTTGGCGGAGTAATGTGAATTTCCGGGGATTCTCATCTTTCTTCTTCTTGCAGTAACGCCATGTGAGCTCAAGAAATATTTTGTTTGTGTTTAAATAATTTTGTTACCTAATATGTTAAGCTGCCCCTTGGTCACAAGACACCCCACCCCCAGGCACGCAACTTTTCATCATTATTTAGGTCATTTTCAAGAAATGGGGTCTTGGGTAGGAAGACAGGTCAGTTGGTAGTGTCTGCCTTGCAAACATAAGGAACTAAATTCAGTCCCCCCCCCCCCCGTCCCCTCAGATCTGGAAGTGGTGACACACACACACACACACACAAAACACAGAATACTGCACAGGCCAAAAACAATTTTCAGACTTACCAAAAGAACACATTCCAAGTAACCATGGTGAAAAGTCACCCACGAACCCTTCCTGACAAGCAAGCAAACAACACCCTCCCCCCCAAAAAAATCCATTTCGTTTCTCTTTGAATTTTTATCTTCCTTATCTCTCTGCTCCCCTGGATTTCTTTGGCCTCTTTTTCTGTCTAATCCCTCCCTTCCTAAGTCTCCCTGTCTCTACACTGACTTTGCTATGTTCAATTTTGGCTTTTCTTCCACCATAGAGTAAATCGTTAACCCCTAGAGTCCTGCCCTTGGCTACTTGTCTTGACTCTCCCTTGGCATGCATATGCATTCCCACATCTTCCACAATGGCCTTGAGACTGATGAGGCCCCAGTCTGTATTTCAGACCTTAGCCTGAATTGGATTTCACATTTTCAGCTGCCCCTGGGGAACACATTCATAGCTACATGCCGCTGGCATAGCTGAACTCACACCTACCATGCACCGTGGCCCCGTTGGCTGTCACACCTGGCTTTTTAGTGGAACCGTTCCTTAGGCTTGGCCCTGTATAATGACTCATTCCCTCCTCCCTTCCCACCCCACCTTCCAACTAGGCTCTAAATCATAGAAATTTCATGACTCGTGGCATCTCAGTTCCACCTCTGTATTACGATCCCATTCTTTCCAGACATGCACAGCTATATTAACTATCATTGAGTAAGCTTTCAACTGCTCTACAGGATTTGGGCTCTTTTTCTTGTACCCGCTAGTTTCCTTGCAGGTGGCAGATTATCCCATGGAATACCTCTGTAAGAGTACAATAGTGGGAGAAACACACTTTACTGCCTACAGATTAATCTGGAATTTCAGACCCTACGGGTTTAGTCTCTCGGTTCCTTTTAGCATACACACAACTGAAACCTGACCAATATTTCCTTTTTCTCATTTATACTCTATGTCATGTTATTTCTGTGACTGTTAAGAATGTTTTAGCCAAGGAATGTGGTAGTGCGCACCTTTGATACCAGCATCTGGGAGGCAGAGGTAGGTGAAATTCTGAGTTCAAGGGTCAACCTTGTCTATAGAACGAGTCCCAGGATGGCCAGGACTACACAGAGAGACCATGTCTTGGAAACAACAGCAAAAGAATGTTTCAGGAGAACCACATGGACCTAACTCCCATCGGCTCCTGCCTTTGCATACTGACTTCTGGTTAATCATATGTTCCACCTCCTTTATGACCTCCTTCAGCTGACTAGACTTCATATCCCACACAAGGTTAATTCCTCAGAGCATTTAAACAGCTTTCTAGGGCACTTGATATATATTTAATGTCTGAATTCTCCATGCCTTGTGGCCAAATTTTGTTTTAATTGACACTGTTATTATTCACTATAGAACCTTACACAAAGTCACTGTTCAAGAAATGTTGCCAACATGATGAACAAAGAGTGAGTCTTTCCCCAGAAGTTTTACAAAATTTTAAAGAAGAAACAACACACAAACAAAAAGCAGTGTTTTGTAAGTTGGTAAAATTTCTGTCTTGTTTTATTTTTTTTTATTTTATTTTTTTTTCACCTTCTCAAATACTAAAAATTTATTATTTTGACTGCTTTGAAATATATATTATTACAAACTACAGTCACTGCCCTGTGCAACGGATCTCCATAGCAATGTATTTTGTTCATGATTCTTTAAAAAAAAAATCATGGGGAGGGATAAATGCATCATTCAACAAGTGTGACTAAGTCTTCTTACTTTGATTATAAGAAGTACAGTGGCTAATTCAATTCAAAATTCATTTCCTATTGCTATAATTCTCTATAGAGTAATTGACACAGTCTACAATGGAAATACCCCAGACTACTACTTCCCCATTCTTTTTTTTTTTTTATTTATTTATTTATTTATTAAAGACTTCTGTCTCTTCCCCACCGCCGCTGAACATTAAACTTCATCAGGCGATGAAAGGAGACAGAGACAGAGACCCACATTGGAGCACCAGACTGAAACCTCAAGGTCAAAATCAGAAGCAGAAGGAGAGAGAGCACGAACAAGGAACTCAGGACCGCGAGGGGTGCACCCACACACTGAGACAATGGGGATGTTCTATCGGGATCTCACCAAGGCCAGCTGGCCTGGGTCTGAAAAAGCCTGGGTTAAAACTGGTCTCGCTGAACATAGTGGACAATGAGGACTACTGAGACCTCAAGAACAATGGCAATGGGTTTTGATCCTACTGCACGTATTGGCTTTGTGGGAGCCTAGGCAGTTTGGATGCTCACCTTACTAGACCTGGAGGGAGGTGGGTGGTCCCTGGACTTCCCACAGGACAGGGAACCCTGTTTGCTCTTTGTTCTGTCTTGTTTTATAATAAAGAGTCATATACGACCAACTTTAGTTGGGTATTTTGAGATTCTCTCGGTCTTGAGAAGTTTCTGAAAGGCATCCAATTTCATCTTCCAGGAGAGAGATGTCCTTTTGACTTACTTATGATTTCTGAGTTGTTCTTAAATAACAGGGTGGTGGACAGTGTGTACCATTTTAGTGAGCTGGCAAGGAGACCCAGCTTGCAGAGAAATTATAACTGGGATTAAGATAGTTTAATGTTGAGAGAACAAACAAGCGCATAACACATTACTCTAGTCTATGAGATTTATCAAAGTATACATACTAAGCTTAGACCCACTCCCAAACCTTGGCTAAAATAATTTAGTGTCAACCTCTGTTTTCTGGAACCCAAGCTAGTTCCAAGTATTTGAAGGAAACGCTTCGTGTAGCTTGCAGACATCTAGCCTAGCTATTTCCATATGGCAATCTAAGGAAGCAGTCAGAAATCTTTTCGAATAGATGCATTTAAGAGAGGAACAAAAATGAGGGTGCATGACTGTCTAAACAACAACCATAGTGAGCTGCATTCCCAAGAGGTGTCCCGGTCTTTTCACTGGCACCATCGTCTTCCCCTTCCTGAGGTTGGCTGGGAAATGGGGCTGAAAAGAGAGAAAATATTCTAAGAAGGAGATAGGAATACAGAAAGATGGGGAATAAAGAAGAATGACTAGGCTTCCATGTGAGCTAGCAAGGCGAGCATCCTAGGTTAGGAGGAAAAGAAAGGAAGCCAATGTATAGAAAGCCAAACCAAAAGCTTCTAGAGCAGGTTAGAAAGAGAAAAAACTTGGTGGCTGTGGTAGAGATCATATCATAACCAAAGTCAATCTGCCTTGGTCAGGACTAAACAGGGACAAAATGATCCCAAGGAACAGCAAATCAAAGTTTGGTGACAGTCCCCCCTCCCCCGCCATTTAACTTGATTCAAAGCATTCCTACACTGCATGACCCTGTCTCAACACTCAAGAGATCCAAACTAGACCCCAGGGGAAAAGCATAGAAGCAAATTTAGTCACTGCTTCTCGGAGCTTGAAACCTAATGGAAGAGCTAATAGACCAGAGGCAACCAGCCGGAGGTCACTCTGGAATAAAAGTTTCAATTACAAAGCGCTTTGCACCGGGCTGCATACGGAAGACAGTGTCTCACATCTATCACTGCGAGAAATCAGGTTAGCGTCATTTCAGGTGGTATGGAGAAAAGTCAGCAGGCGGGACAACAGAAATACGGCCTTCCCTTTGGTTCACAGCTCCCTGCTGCCACGGCAGCCACTATGAAGACTAGAAGAGAAAGGAGAGTTGGGCCTCGGGACACGGCATAGGCCTTTGTTAATGTTTCACCCCCTTGGGCATCTACAAAGGAGATGCTCTAAGACATGAATACCAGAGTCGTTCATTATTTTAGGAAAATCAACGTCTACCACTAGATGGATGGAGCTGTTGTTGGAGACGGGCAGACTGCAAGATGATGCTAGGGCTGTTCCACTACGTAAACTGAGACCTCAGATGAATCTACAGTTATCCCCATCTTTAAACTACAACACCAACTGGCATTTGGTGTTCAGCAAATGTAAAAAAAAAAAAAAAACCTTAAATCTTCAGTTTTTCTGTCCTACACTTATACACGTTTGCTTGCTTGTTCTGTTTTTTGAGACAGGGTTTCTCTGGGTAGCCCTGGCTGTCCTGAAACTTGCTCTGTCAACCCAGCTAGCCATGAACTCAGAGATCGATCAGCCTCTGCCTTCTGACTGCTAGGATTAAAGGTGTGTACCACCATGACCAGATTTAAATAAATGTTTGAAAATTTACATCACAGAGATCTTAGGTAACTTGCCTAGGGTCGTACAGAGCTGATATTTTCATACACTGGGGATTAGCATTCCAGGTTTGCTTTCATCTGAGAATGTTTCCTCGTATTTTTTTTCTTACCCTAATTTGGTTTCCCATAATATTTAAGGGATACTGTTTTCTTGTAACTATGACTGGAGCAAGTCATTGTACTTCTCAAATTACAACCTGAGATAAGCTATTGAGGAGGTGCAAGACTGAATGGGTGACTGTGGCTGAGCATCAGCATCTTGCGCTTGTGCAGATCCCTCCAGTATCTCCAGCATCTCCAGCATCTCCAGCATCTTCAGCATCTCCAACATCTTCAGCATCTCCAGCATTCAGTTATGGTCCCAAGAGACCACTCTTCCTTCCCACTCCTCATTTTTATTCTCAACCATTTTTGTCAGAGCCATGATGGGACTCATTTCCTCTGTGATGATTAATAATATTGGCAGGATCTCTTGTTTTAATATTAATATTATTAATATTGACAGGATCTATTTAGGAATCACCTAGAAGACAAACCTCCAGCCATGCTTGTGACAGAGTTAGCTGAGGTAGGAGGACTCACTGCAAATGGCGAGTAGCACTATTCCATGGTCTGGAGCCAAGAACTGAATAAAGAAGTGGAAGAAAGCTGAGAGACAGCATTCATTGTCCTCTGCTTCCTGATAGCAGCTGTGCTGTGAACCAATTGCCTCTCTCTGCTGCCACTGTGACTGTGCCCTTGAACTGCAAGGCAAAATAAGCCTTCTTGAGCTTAGGTTTATTTTCTTGGGTATTTTGCCAAAGTGACAAAAATCCCAACACATCATCAATGATCCAAACAGAGAATGTTGAGACATTGAATTTCATTTTAACTTGAGCATAGAGTTTATATGTAATTCTTCTAGACCTATAGTACATTTTCCAAAATTCTGTTGTTCTTCCAAATTTATATGCACCTGCAAATCTTGTCCACCCAAGTTCCAAAAGCAGGCAACACAGAGAAGTTGAAGAACACATGGAGCAAAGCCTTGTGCTCTTCTACTGGGGGCCTCATATCTGTTGGGCCTTGTTGCTCAATTTAGCTACTACTCCTTGATGCGGTACAGAAATGCATACCTGGTATTGACTTGTGAGAGTAAGTATTCAAAAGAGACGACTTGGGCTTTTGTCCCCGGAGCGGCGGCCTTCTGGATGGGTGAGTGTGTGTGATCCAGGGGCAGCCTGTCCCAGGGGAGAGCACAAACCCCCTCCCCCTGCTCCTTTGGCAGGGCCTTCTTTCTTACTCACTACTCAGCCCCCCAGCACCCTTCCCCCAACCCTGCCCTGCTGTAAGCTAGGATAGGTGCCCCACAACAGTTTTGAGCTCCTGCACTAAGGCTACCCAGGCAGAGCAGTGAGTGCCTGCCTGCCAGGCAGGACTCAAGGTCCACAGTAAGGGAGCCCAGCACCCCCACCTTGTGATCCCGGCTCTCCTGTGCTCTCCTGGACCCCGCCCCGCCTGACACTTTCTTCCTTTTGTCCCCGGAGCGGGGGCCTTCTGGACGGGTGAGTGTGTGTGATCCAGGGGCAGTCTGTCCCAGGGGAGAGCACAACCCCCCTCCCCCTGCTCCTTCTGCAGGGCCTTCTTTCTTACTCACTACTCAGCCCCCCAGCACCCTTCCCCCAACCCTGCCCTGCTGTAAGCTAGGATCGGTGCTCCACAACAGTTTTGAGCTCCTGCACTAAGGCTACCCAGGCAGAGCAGTGAGTGCCTGCCTGCCGGGCAGGATTCAAGGTCCACAGAAAGGGAGCCAGGCACCTCCAGCTTGTGCTCCCGGCTCTCCTGTGCTCTCCTGGACCCCGCCCCGCCTGCCACTTCCTTCCTTTTGTCCCCGGAGCATTGAGCCACCAGGCGGCCCCGTTTAGGTGCTGAGAAGTGCCATCTGGAAGGCCTGCCTGCAGCAAGCAAGGCAGGCCCTTTGTTTACAAGCTACCCAAGCAGCACAAGCAGCACGGAGACCCATTCTCGGCACCAGGAGAGTCATCACTGGGGCACTGGGAGAGCCATCACTGGGGAGTGACATCACTGAGAAGGTACAACAGTGGGCAAGGAGACCTGATCCTGTAAAAGAAGATCCATTGAGGAGCATTCAGAGGAAGAGATGGGCAGGCGCCAATGCAAGAATTCACCCAGCAATCTGAAGAACAACAAGAAACCACCAGAACCCAGCGACCTCACAACAGGAGGACAGGAACACCTTAACCAAGAAGAAGCATAAAAATTTGACTTTATGAAAGTAATTGATGCCCTTAAACAGCATGTAAAAAATGCCCTGGCAGAAATGGATGAGAAGTATAACAGAAAGTTTGAAGAATTGAATAAATCAGTGAATGATACCCTAGGAAACCAAGGAAAAACAATCAAACAGATAATGGAAACAGTTCAAGACTTGAAAACTGAAATGGAGGCAAAGAAGAAAACACAATCAGAGGGCCGGCTGGACATGGAAAAATTAGGTAAACGAATAGAGACTACAGAACAAGCATAACCAGCAGAATACAAGAGATAGAAGAAAGAATCTCAGATGCTGAAGATAACATAGAGAAAATAAACGCACTGATCAAAGAAAACAGCAAGTCCAACAAGTTCTCATCACAAAACATTCAGGAAATATGGGACACAATAAAAAGACCAAACCTAAGAATAATTGGAGTAGAAGAAGGAGAAGAAGTGCAACTCAACGGTCCAGAAAATATATTTAATAAAATTATAGAAGAAAACTTTCCCAACCTAAAGAAGGATGTACCTATGAAGGTCCAAGAAGCATACAGAACTCCGAATAGGCTGGATCAAAAAAAAAAAAACATCCCCTCGCCATATAATAATCAAAACACAAAGCATTCAGAATAAAGAAAGAATATTAAGAGCCGCAAAGGAAAAAGGCCAACTTACTTATAAAGGCAAACCTATCAGACTTACACCGGACTTCTCTATGGAAACCATGAAAGCCAGAAGGTCCTGGATAGATGTACTACAAAAACTAAGAGACCATGGATGCAAGCCCAGACTACTATACCCGGCCAAGCTTTCGTTCACTATAAATGGAGAAAACAAAATTTTCCAGGATAAAAACAAATTTAAACAATACGTAGCCACAAATCCAGCCTTACAGAAAGTAATAGAAGGAAAATCACTAACCAAGGAGGCCAACAATGACCACAATAACTCAGACATCTAGAGACTCTTCACCAGCGCAACCCAAAGAAGGGAAACACACAAACTCTACTACTAAAAAAGTGACCGGAGTTAACAACCACTGGTCATTAATATCACTTAATGTCGATGGGCTCAACTCACCTATAAAAAGGCACAGATTAAGAGATTGGATACGAAAACAGGATCCAACATTCTGCTGTTTACAAGAAACACACCTCAAACACAAAGACAGGCACCTACTCAGAGTAAAGGGATGGGAAAAGGCTTATCAAGCAAATGGACCTAAGAAACAAGCAGGTGTGGCCATACTAATTTCTAACAAAGTTGACTTCAAACTTAAATCAATCAGAAAAGATCGAGAGGGACATTTTATACTCATAACAGGAACAATTCAACAGGATGAAGTCTCAGTCCTAAATATCTATGCCTCTAATTTAAAAGCACCCACGTACGTAAAAGAAACATTACTAAAACTCAAAGCAGCCATCAAACCGCACACACTAATAGTAGGAGACTTCAACACTCCTCTCTCACCAATGGACAGGTCAATCAGACAGAAACCTAACAGAGAAATTAGAGAATTAAATGAGGTAATGAATCAATTGGACTTAACAGACATCTATAGAATATTCCACCCAAATAGGAAAGAATATACCTTCTTCTCTGCAGCTCATGGAACCTTCTCGAAAATTGACCACATACTCGGTAACAAAGCAAACTTCCACAGTTACAAAAAAATATTAGTAACCACATGTGTCTTATCAGATCACCATGGACTAAAGTTAGAATTCAACAACAATGCTACCCTCAGAAGGTCTACAAACTCATGGAAACTGAACAGTCAACTACTGAACCACACCTGGATTAAGGAAGAAATAAAGAGAGAAATTAAAGACTTCCTTGAATTCAATGAAAATAAAGAAACAACATACTCAAACTTATGGGACACTATGAAAGCAGTCCTAAGAGGAAAGTTCATAGCACTAAGTGCCCACTTAAGGAAAACAGAGAAAGCACACATTGGAGACTTAACAGCCCACCTGAAAGCTCTAGAAAAAAAGAAGCAGACTCACCTAGGAGGAGTAGAAGACTGGAAATAATCAAACTAAGGGCAGAAATCAACAAAATAGAAACGCAGAAAACAATCCAAAGAATCAATGAAACAAAAAGTTGGTTCCTGGAGAAAATCAACAAGATTGATAAACCCCTATCCAAACTAATTAAACGGCAGAGAGAGAATATGCAAATTAATAAGATCAGAAATGAAAAGGGGGACATAACCACAGACACAGAGGAAATTCAGAGAATCATTAGATCCTACTACAAAAGCCTGTATGCCACAAAACTGGAAAATGTAAAAGAAATGGACACTTTTTTAGATAAATACCATTTACCAAAGTTAAACCAGGACCAGGTGAACAATCTAAATAGACCTGTTAGTTGCGAAGAATTAGAAGCTGTTATCAAAAACCTCCCTACCAAAAAGAGCCCAGGACCAGATGGCTTCAATGCGGAATTCTACCAGAACTTCCAAGAAGACCTAATACCTATACTCCTTAATGTATTTCACAATATAGAAGCAGAAGAGTCATTACCAAATTCCTTTTATGAAGCTACAGTTACTCTGATACCAAAACCACACAAAGACTCTACTAGGAAAGAGAATTACAGGCCAATCTCACTCATGAACATTGACGCAAAAATCCTCAACAAAATACTGGCAAACCGAATCCAAGAACACATTAAAAAAAATTATCCATTATGATCAAGTAGGCTTTATCCCAGAGATGCAGGGCTGGTTCAACATACGAAAATCTATCAATGTAATACATCATATAAATAATCTGAAAGAAAAAAACCATATGATCATTTCATTAGATGCTGAAAAAGCATTTGACAAAATTCAACATCCCTTTATGATAAAAGTCTTGGAGAGATTAGGGATACAAGGGTCATACCTAAATATAATAAAAGCTATATACAGCAAGCCGACAGCTAACATCAAATTAAATGGAGAGAAACTCAAAGCCATCCCACTAAACTCAGGAACACGACAAGGCTGTCCACTCTCGCCATATTTCTTCAATATAGTGCTTGAAGCTCTAGCAATAGCAATAAGACAACATAAGGGGATCAAGGGGATTCGAATTGGAAAAGAAGAAGTTAAACTTTCGTTATTTGCAGATGATATGATAGTGTACATAAGCGACCCCCAAAACTCCACCAAAGAACTCCTACAGCTGATAAACACCTTTAGTAATGTGGCAGGATACAAGATCAACTCCAAAAAATCAGTCGCCCTCTTATATACGAAGGATATGGAAGCAGAGAGGGAAATCAGAGAAACTTCACCTTTCACGATAGCCACAAACAGCATAAAATATCTTGGGGTAACTCTAACCAAGGAAGTGAAAGACCTATTTGACAAGAACTTTAAGGCATTGAAGAAAAAAATTGAAGAGAATACCAGAAAATGGAAGGACGTCCCTTGCTCTTGGATTGGGAGGATCAACATAGTAAAAATGGCAATTCTACCAAAGGCAATTTATAGATTCAATGCAATCCCCATCAAGATCCCAGCAAAATTCTTCACAGATCTGGAAAGGACAATAATCAACTTTATATGGAAAAACAAAAAACCCAGGGTAGCTAAAACAATCCTATACAATAAAGGATCTTCTCGAGGCATTACCATCCCTGACTTCAAACTCTATTACAGAGCTACAGTAATGAAAACAGTGTGGTACTGGCATAAAAACAGAGAAGTCGATCAATGGAATCGCATAGAAGACCCAAATTTTAACCCACAAACCCATGATCACCTCATTTTCGATAAAGGAGCTAAAAGTATACAATGGAGGAAAGAAAGCATCTTCAACAAATGGTGCTGGCACAACTGGATATCAACCTGTAGAAGATTGAAAATAGACCCATATCTATCACCTTGCACAAAACTCAAGTCCAAATGGATCAAAGACCTCAATATCAGACTGAACACACTGAACCTGATAGAAGAGAAAGTGGGAACCACCCTACAACAAATGGGCACAGGAGATCGCTTTCTATGTATAACCCCAGCAGCACAGACACTAAGGGCAGCATTGAATAAATGGGACCTACTAAAACTGAGAAGCTTCTGTAAAGCAAAAGACATTGTCACTAAGACAAAAAGACAACCTACTGACTGGGAGAAGATCTTCACCAACCCTGCAACAGACAAAGGCCTGATCTCCAAAATTTATAGAGAACTCAAGAAACTAGACTTCAAAATGCTAATTAACCCAATTAAAAAATGGGGCACTGAACTGAACAGAGAATTCTCAACAGAAGAAGTTCAAATGGCCAAAAGACACTTAAGGTCATGCTCAACCTCCTTAGTGATTAGGGAGATGCAAATCAAAACAACTTTGAGATATCATCTTACACCTGTCAGAATGGCTAAAATCAGAAACACTAATGATATCCTTTGCTGGAGAGGCTGTGGAGGAAGGGGTACCCTCATCCATTGCTGGTGGGAATGCAATCTTGTGCAACCACTTTGGAAATCAGTGTTTCGGTTTCTCAGGAAGTTCGGGATCAACCTACCCCTGGACCCAGCAATACCACTCCTGGGAATATACCCAAGAGATGCCCTATCACATGACAAAAGCATCTGTTCAACTATGTTCATAGCAGCATTATTTGTAATAGCCAGAACCTGGAAACAACCTAGATGCCCTTCAGTGGAAGAATGGATGAAGAAAGTGTGGAATATATACGCATTAGAGTACTACGCTGCGGTAAAAAACAATGACTTCTCGAATTTTGCATGCAAATGGATGGAAATAGAAAACACTATCTTGAGTGAGGTATCCCAGACCCAAAAAGATGAACATGGGATGTACTCACTCATAATTGGTTTCTAGCCATAAATAATGGTCACGGAGTATATAATTGGTGAACCTAAAGAAGCTAAATTAGAAGGTGAACCCAAGGAAAAACATATAATTATTCTCTTGACTAAGGGAAGTAGACAAAATTGCCGGGGAGAAATTTTGGGATCTTGGGGGGGGGGATGGGAGTATCGGGGGAAGGGGAGAGAAAAGTGAGAGGGGGAGGATGAGGGAAACTTGGGGAAACAGGAGGATTGGGATAAAGGAAGGTGGGATAGGGGAGCACGGAAGCACAATTTTTAGTTAAGGGAGTCACCTTAGGGTTGGCAAGAGACTTGAACCTAGAGTGGCTCCCAGGAGCCCAAGGCGAGGTCCCCAGTTAGTTCCTTGGGCAGCTGAGGATAGGGAACCTGAAATGACTCTATTCTATAGCCATACTGATGATTATCTTGCATATCACCATAGAACCTTCATCAGGTGATGGATGGAGATAGTCACAGAGACCCACACAGGAGCACCGGACTGAGCTCCCAAGTTCCCAGTGAGGAGCGGAAGGAGGGAGAGCGTGAGCAAGGAGGTCAGGACCACGAGGGGTGCACCCACCCACGGAGACAGTGGGGCTGACCTATTGGGAGCTCACCAAGGCCAGCTGGACTGTGACGGAAGAAGCATGGGATAAAACAGGACTCTCTGAACATGGCAAACAATGGGGGCTGATGAAAAGCCAAGGACAATGGCCCTGGGTTTTGATCCTACTTCAAGTTTGGGCTTTGTGGGAGCCTAGACAGTATGGATGTTCACCTTCCTAGACATGGACGGAGGGGGGAGGACCTTGGACTTTCCACAGGGAAGGGAACCCTGACTGCTCTTTGGATTGGAGGGGGAGGGTGAGGGGAGTGGGGGGAGTGGGAGAGGGGTGGGAGGAGGGGGAGCGAAATGGGAGGCTGGGGGGAGGCGGAAACTTTTTTCGTTTTCTCAATAAAAAAAAAGAAAAAAAAATTAACACAAAAAAAAAGAGACGACTTGGAAACATTATTATTCTGCTGATAACCAAAATTTACAAAGCAGTATAAAGTTGTGGATCATTTATTTTTTCCATTCCCAGTGGTCATAAACCAGTCACAATTTTATTGGTACAGGCATCTAGATTACCAGTGTAAACTTTACAAATTAAGCCTTCATTTTCATTCTGCAATGAAGACAGTGATGGGCCACCTCTACGTCTTTACCATCTTATGAGGGTCTGACAGTCACCACAGACATCAGAACTTACTCATTGAAAGGCAATCTCATTTGCTACTTTTCTCACCAAGGAGACTAGTGGACTCTCACTTCTCTTCAAGCCCTTGGGTTTTCCAATGTCTTAACTTGGCTTGCTTTCCTCTGAACCAGGTTCACACTACTGTTTCCACGTAGAAGCTCATTTTGTCTTTATGGAGATTTCTGTGTTAAGTACCATGTGCTAAAAAAAAATACCATGTGCTACACTGCACTACACAAAAGCCATTATAATCATCTTTGTGCTCATCTTCTTCTGGTCTTGTCTATAAAATTTTAAAACCTTTTTGTTTTCCTTCACACACATGCGCACACACGCACGCACACACACACACACAGACACACACACACACACACAGACCACACACTTTACCCCCCACAGGCTAATCATGTTTTGGAATATGCTATTGCAGCACTAATCTACACCAGAGTTCAGTATTCTCATGCTTCTGAACATCTGTTTCTTCCTACGTTGGTTCTTTTAAGACCACATTAGTCTACCATTCTCAGCAGACCATGCTACTATATAACACATGTGGTTCTACAGGCGTGCATACACATTGAACTCAGATAGTCACAGCTAAACAGACCTGCAGAATTGAGAGACTTTAGAAGCTTTTCAATCGAAATATTCTTTATAAATAACTGAAGACAAGGAATGATGCCTAGGTCAAACACCAGGTTAGCAGTAAGAGTAGGGTTGGAATATAAGCTCTTAGAACCATGGTTCAATGCTGCTTCTTGCCTTTCTATGTGCCTTTCTGTGGTTTTGCATGCTAACTGAGTGCCTCACAGAGTGACAGGAACTCACTCAATGATTCTCAAATATGATTGAAAAGTGGGTAGCAACAGGGATACAAAATTAATAAAATCCAGCCTCCTGAGAAGGAATAGGAAGTCTTGTAGAACGAAGTGAACTGTCTTCTGAGGCAGCAATGTGGCAGTGTTGGTTCACAGCCTCTGGAGGAATCAGGGTGGCTTTCAGGAGGCAGTGGCAGTTAATGGAGGTTTTGGCACACCAGCTAGACCTGTCCATGCAGACAGAATCTAATTCTTCCTTACACATAGGCCTTACCCTAAGATTCTCATCATCTCGCTTGAAGTATGTCTATTATTTCCAATATAATTGACACCATTCTAGTCATATATTTGGATTCTTATTCTTGTTTAGGGCTTAAAAATTGCCAAAATGAAAGACTATCTGCCCAAGGGAAGTAAAAATTAATCTATGCCTTCAGGACCAAACACATTACATAAAACTCCATGTGGTACCACAAATGAAACAGATGGAAATATTTTCTGTTCAAGCTACAACAGTTTTAGGACTTTCTTCCCAGTAGAGACATTTCAAATTTTGAGTCTCTCTCTCTCTCTCTCTCTCTTTATGAACCTATATTCTTACCAGAGTTGAAAGGGAAAGTTCCTATAGGTGACTAGCAGTTCAGTCAAACTGAGTTCAAAATCTAATAGGCTAAAATGTAAGTCCTCTTTTCATGTACACACCAGTGGTTTTGGATGTGGGTGCTAGAATCTAAGTGTATTTCTTACATCACTGGTTAGTCATGAGCATCCTCAGAACCCACATAAAAGAGGAGAGAATTAACTCTTACAAATTGTCCTCTGATGCCTATATGCACACACATGCACGTGTTTGTACACACACACACACACGGTAAGTAAAGCAATGTAAAAGTAGTTCGGTTAATTATTCAAGTGTGGTTATTAGTAGCCTGTAGGAATTCAAGAAGCCTGGAGTCTTCTGCCTCCAGAAACAATCCATTGGTTGCAAAGAAGAGAAGAGTTTATATGAGAGCTTGTTTTTCTTTTTAATTAATTTTGTTTCTTCAGATTTACAAATTTATCTTAAAAATACAATGTGAGGAATGAGGCAGGAAAACTCAGCCTGTTCACTGAGTATTTGCAGGTGGATCAAGTTTATAAGGAATTCGTTTAGTTCTACAGTCACCATTCTGTCGCCTTTGGGACACTAGGGTACAAAACAGACAGAGTAATGAGGAAGAGGAAGGTCGGGGACACCAGACTTAGAGAAGAGCCATAGGGTGATATCATATGACAATCTGAAAAATGTCAGTTGTGTGTCAACAAGTTTTGCACATTCTGGAGACCTTTGCTGGTATTGGTATTATTTGATGTAGAACACAGGAACTAGAACAAAGTCCAAGGTGTTAAGAGGATTGGCAGACTGACAATCAAGTCACTAAATGTAAAATGTAACACACTGGACCAAGTACATCTTGAGCTCACAGACAATGCAGCACAGAGAGAAACCACTTGAAAACCTATATGCATTCTTTGTCAGCAATGGCTCCTACAAAACCGGCCAGCCTGACAAAGCACAAAACGCAGGCCTGAACCAATTATGAGCTGTGTGACAATGGCCAGGAACAAATGCTCTCCAAGGACTAAATGCCATGAAGCCCTGGAACACAGAAATCTCCAGGAGGCCACAAAGCAGATCCATAATGAACTCAGAAAACACCCTGCCAGGACCCAGTGGGAGACACAGTCTGTAGGAACAAAAGGCATTAGAAGCCTGTTTTCCCTAAAGTAGAAATAGGATCCCACCCCACATCTGAGCTCTTCTAATCTGGACACTCTCTCGAGGAACCCTGTCACATTCTCCACTCACTCTCTTTCTGGACAGGAAGCTGACTTGAACTGTTAGGAAGGAAGCCACTGCTAAGGACGTTACCAATTTACCAGCATGCAGGGTGTCGGCAAAGACGGTTCATCCGAGGAACTGAGGCAATAACGAACACAGACTTCACTTTTTATCCCTCATTACAGAGCAGATATAATATCTGCCTGCAGCAGCATGGCCACCATGATTTGTGGAGCAACAGTGTAAAGAAAGACACTAACGAGTCTTAAGTTCCTGTTGGTATTGGGCCTGAGAAATCCAGAACACACTGGTGATGGTTATAGTCCTGAAATAAAGTCTGGAGAAAATGGTCATCTGAGCATGAGTTGCTCCACTTACTGCCACACAACTGGAGAAGACACCAGATCAGCAAGCAACACAGACACATCCATCCTGCTGAGGATGTTGAAGGACTCACTGTCTACAGACAACCAATAAGCCGTCTTTCACCAGAGCAAATTCCCCATCCACAGTAGTATTAAAATGTACCATCCTGTATTAGGCACTAATCCTCTCATGAAATTTTCTAACCTATAATTTTTAAAGCATCATTTTGGCTGGAGAATTTCATTCTCACCACCCCTGAGTAAGATCCAGTCAGAATTGCTCTGAAAGCAAGGAATGAAAAGGTGTGAAGGGAGGCCCTGTGGAGCAATGACAAGACCCAGCTCCTCAACACTCATAAGAAGAAAATTCTCTAATCTTGGGTATGCAAACTCCTTTAGCACTGAAGGACATACTTCTTGGCTCTTTCAGAGAAGCCACGCAGTTCATGATTGAATAGAAAGCGTACAGAAAGAATGGGGATGCCATAGGGCTATATATGACTATTTCTGCTTTTATCATCACTTCTCCCCTTTGCAATCATGCGCTCAGTGGTAGCAATATGAACTGAAGAGAACACAGTTTTCTAACTTCCAGATTTCACAGTGGATCTCTGTTGTAATAGGAACAGCGGGGCTGCGTCCCCAGCACCCCGGCCACCTGCTCGGCTAGCTTATGCCCGAAATAACAACACACAAACTGTATTCATTTAAACACTGCTTGGCCCATTTCTATCTAGCCTCTTCTTGGCTAACTCTCACATATTAATTTAGCCCATTTCTAATCATCTGTGTAGCACCCCAAGGTGCGCTTACCGGGAAGATTCTAGCCTACGTCCATCTTGGATTGGAGCTTCATCGCTCACGTCTGTCCGGGAGACTGGAGCATGGCTTCTCTGCTCCAGAGAGCAGAGCTTGTCGAGTCTGAGCTCACTTCCTCTTCCTCCCAGCATTCCATTCTGTTTACTCCTCCCACCTATGTTTTAACCTATGAGGGCCAAGCAGTTCCTTTATTACTTAACCAATGAAATCAACAGATTGATATATGACACTCCCACATCAGATCTCAGTCAGTTATTCCTCATCTATATTCTTTCTTTGTGAACTACTTGCTCTAGACTGAATATTTGTGTGACTATGCCATATATTAACTTCCAACTCCTAAGGCAATAGTTTCAGGAGGGAGAACCTTAAGGAGGACTTTAGGCCATCAGGGTGGACCAACCATAACTGAAATTTTTGGTCTTCTGTCTAAGCCTCTTTTGTTTATTCCAGTAAGGAGTCTAGATAATTGATACAGAAAAATGAGTTGCTTACATTTCCAGAGCTGAGAGGTTCAAGGCCTCATAGCCTGGCAGAGGTATATGGCAAAAAAAGCAAGACCATGCCAGCTCAGTTCTTGTGGTTTAATTAGGAATGTTCCCCACAGGCTCAAATATTTGAATGCCTGGCCATTAGTGAGTAGCATTACTTGAGAGAGATTCAGAGGTATAGCCTTACTGGAGTGGGTGTGGCTTTGCTGAAGGAAGTGTGCCACTGGAGATGGGTTTTGCAGTTTCTGAAGCCTAGCCAGGCCTAATGGCTTGTTCTCTGGGCTCCACTTTTTATCCTGCACTCTGTCTGCCTACATGATGCCATGCTTCCTGTCAAGATGATAACAAACTAAATCTCTGAAACCAGAAACAAACTCCTAAAATTAAATACTTTCTTTTATAAGAGTTGCCATGGTCATGGTATCCCTTCATTGCAACAGAACAGTGACTAAGACATCCTCAATTGTACTTCTTCATAGAGTCAACCCTCAAGACTGTACTGAACCTTCAAATCCTCACCTCAGAATGCCATTAACATTGGCAACTGAGGAGTAAGTTCTCAACATATGAGCTTTGAGGGGACATATTCAGACCACGGCACCTTATAAAAGAGACCCCTGAGGACTCACTCATGCTTTCTGCCCTGTGAAGGAAGATCCAGTGAGACCGTTTAGGAACTTGGCAGTAGGCCCTCACTGGCTATAGAATCTGCTGGTGCCTCCATATTGGACTTCCTAGTTTCTAGAACCACAAGAAAGCTTCTACTGTATATGTCACCTCATTTATAATATTCTTGTTATAATGGCCCCACTGAAGATGTTGCTATGGTAACTCCTGCTAAAACCCCAACAGTACCAAGTGAAGAGACAGTCTTAGTGGCCTTTGCTTTCATAGTAGTCCTGGGTGCTGTAGCTCTTGCTGAGGAAGGAGGAAGGTTCTCATCTGACTTTTAAATGGATTTATGCAACTCTTTATGTGTTGAGGAATCTAGCTCTCTGATGGTGACATGCTAAGCAAAATGAAATGTCTGTACCTTTTAAAATGATATCTTTTACCATACAGAAACTTTTAGTTGTCAATAAAAGATTTAGTTGTCAATAAAAGTCTCATTTTATTTATCGGTGGCTACCTGCCATCACTAGAAATAACCTACGTCTAAGGTTATAGACACTCATTCCTCCAGAGTTTCCTTTAAGGATTTTGTGACTTGATGTCCCCCCCCCTTTTTTTGATGCATGTAGAATTTCTTTTTGTCTAATGGTCAAAATAGATAGGTTAAGGATATGACTCAGTAGCTAAGAACACTGGCTGTTCATGCTGAGGACCCAGGTTCAATTCCTAGCACCAACATTCATCACTCACAACCATCTATAATCCTAGTTTCAGGACATCCGATGTCTTCTTGTGACCTCGAAGGTAACAAGGCATATTCGCTCACATGTACGCATGCATGTGCACACACACACACACACGGTAAACACATACACATATGGGCAAAACATCCATATATATAAAAAGTAAAATACATCTAAAATGTTTAAAGATTCAAAATAGAATGTCAACTTTTATTTGCAAGAAATCAACTACACTTCCATTGGTTTGAAATTACATGGCAGTTTCTTGCCTTTGTCCTATGTAGCAAACTTCACATGCCTGAGTCAATACTAAGATTAACTATTCTGTTCTATTAAATTTGTTTTTGCCAGAATTAAATTGACATAATTTTCAATATCATAACATATATCTGAATCCATTATAAAATCCAGTCTATTGCTATTTTTTTATCAAAAGTTCTGCCTGTTTTTATTATTTCTATGGCAAATGAGCTTTAATTATCAGGTTACTCTTTCTTTCTTTCTTTCTTTCTTTCTTTCTTTCTTTCTTTCTTT
>JABTXL010012406.1:16753240-16812930 GCA_025134845.1 Neodon shergylaensis
AAAACATCCTGAGGTAACTAGAAAAAAAACATCCTGAGGTAACTAGAAAAAAAACATCCTGAGGTAACTAGAAAAAAAACATCCTGAGGTAACTAGAAAAAAAACATCCTGAGGTAACTAGAAAAAAAACATCCTGAGGTAACTAGAAAAAAACATGGTATATACTCACTCATAAGTGGGTATTAGCTGTAAAATAAAAGATAACTATGCTATAATCCACAGACCCAGAGAGACTAGGCAACATGGAGAGTTCATGGGGGTACACCCAGATCTCCCTTAGAAGAGGAAGTAGATTTTGTGAGTGGACTGAGGGAAGGTGGGGATGAGAACATGAGCAATCAGGTTGGGGGCACGGCATGGAGGGGGAGATGGATGAGGGACTGCTGGATTGAGGGTGCATTTTGGGGTGAGGCAGAACCTTGGCACAGAGAAATCTCTCAAGACTCGATGAAAAGGACTCTAGCTTAGACTCCTAGCAACAGAGGATAAATAGACTGAACTGGTTGTGGCCTATGACCAGACTGGTGCCTGGCCCAGTTGTCATTGGATAGGCATTATCCAGCAACTGATGAAGTCAGATGCAGAGACCCACAGCCAAACCTTAGGCAGAGATGAGAAATCCTGCAGATGAAGAGAAAGGAGTGTGGGAGCCAGAGGGCTCAAGGACACTACAAGAAGGCTCACACAATCAACTAACTTGTGCTCACAGACTGAACTGACAACAAAAGAGCCTGCATGAGACTCTCCTAGGCACTTTGCATATATGTTACAGTGGTGTAGCTGGGTCCTCTTACGGAACTCCTAACAGCGAGAACAAGGGTTGTCTCTAACTCTTTTACAGGCTTTGGGACCTTCCTCCTCACACAGGTTTGCCTTGCCCATGACGAGGTGCTTAGTCTTACTGCAGCTTGGTATGCCATGTTTTATTGCTACTCCTATGAGACCTGCCCTTTCCTGGATGGGATGGAAGAGGAGGATATGGGGGCATGGAGGGGTGAATGGGGTAGAGGAACTGGGAGGGGAGGATGGGGAGAAGGCTGTGGCTGGGAAGTAAACTAAATAGATGAACAAAAAAAGCTCTGTGGTAGACTTCAAAGCTAGTACATTCTACTGAAGCTTTATTTACATATATATCAAATATACATACCTATTCACTTATGCTAATTTATCCATTCTGTCTATACTTAACTTGGAATGTGAGCATTGCATAACTAATATCTCCAGCCACAGAGTGAGGCACAGCTCTTCTTAAACATAACTAGCGATTATAGAAAACTCTCCTAAATAATCACTGCTTTTGCTCCTGTCCCTATAGTCATGATCACAGCGAGGCGAGGTACCATTTTGTATTCTTTTCCTGAATTCCTGTGTTTCATTGCTCCACTGTCACAACCAAAGGCACAACCTTACACTGGCTTCCCAATGATCTTCTATAAAATCTCTGCCACTCTTCTCAACAGGGGTGGGCCCCTCGTTGTTTCTCAGGTCTCAACTCAGATGCTCCAGCTGTCTGTCCTGACCATGATTTTGTGAGATTACATCTTTTCTCTAGCCCTTCCTACTGCTTGAGACTGCTCTGCCTATTTGTGACCGCTACTTCCTCCATGGCAAAGGGAAGTTCAGTCACCACTTTGATTTTGCTCCCTTCCCCATCTGCAGGTGCCAGCATACACTGTTGATTGACTCACTTATTAATTAATGAACTTCCTGTTCAGTTCATACTGACTGCTTTATGTATGCTATCAGAACCTTCACATCTTATCACTAAGAGAATAATAAATATATAGGACATACCTTTCTACACAGACTTCTGTATCAGCAGTGTATAAGAAGATATTCAAGCTGGGAGATGGATTACTTGATAAAAACACTTGCTATCCAAGGATGAGGGGCTGACCTTGATTCCCAGAACCCACATTAAAAAACACTGGGTACAGTGGTACATGCCTGTAATCCCAATCCTGGAGAGGTGGAGCAGGTAGATGCCTTGTACTGACTGGCCTTGTGGCCTAGTTATAACAGTAAGCTCAAGGCTCAATGAGAAACCTTGTCTCAAAATACAAGATGGATAATGATTGAGCAAGACATCCAAGGCTGATTTCTGGCTTTATGAGTACACTTGTGGAACATGTAAACACATGAACACACATGAGCACAGTAAGATGACTCACATGCGACAAAATGGCACCTACTGAATAACATTCTCTAGGCAATTATTTCTTAAATAGACATAAAGATTTTGTCCACAATTGATTGAAGTGTATAAGACAGTTATGATATTTTCTTTTGGAAGAAAACTAAAATAATCTTTATTTCAGTTGCAGATTATTTTATGGGGAAAATGGTAGCTGTTGGCAAGATGAAATTGACATTTAAAGCCCACCTCAGAGTCATGGCTTAATAGTTCTCATGTATAGTCTTAGGCAGTGTATCAAAAGAACAAAAATATCTATGGGGGTTTAAGTATATTCCAAAGCACCTCTTCTTATGATGAAACCCAAAATTCACGTCTTAAAAGTCAATGCTATATCACGGTTGGTTTTTCTTTGGAAATGTACAGAATTAGAATCTTTAAAACTCAGCCTCATTATTTGTTTTTTCTTGGGGAAAGTCAGTGAGTAGAAACAGTCAGCAGGGAAGTCCTGGGTGTCTTCACATCCTTCCTCCCAGGACAGTCTTGCCCCAGTCATGTGCAGGGCACTTAGTCAGGAATGAAAAACACAGGCCTGCCCTCTCTTGGTCCCAGCTTTGTGAAATTGTTTGGTCATACGCACATAACGCAGGGTATCCTGGTTAGCTTTAACCGTAGCAGCTTGACACAGCCTAGAATCATCTGAGAAGAGAGCTTAAATTGAGAAATTGTATCTGGGGGGATTTATTTGTTGATAAGGTAGAGGGTCAAGCTCACTGGTCATCGTCATTGGGCCAGCCTCTCTGTGGTCATCACCATTCCCTGGGCAGATGGTCCTGACCTATATTAGAAAGCTACCTAGCTAAGCAAGAGTCTGAGTGAGCCAGTTAGCAAGCAGCATCCACCACAGTTTCTACTGTGTTTCCTTAGCTGTGAGATCCTTGGTCAGAGGCAATGCTGTGTGGAACAGGAAGCTGGTTTGGCTTCAAGTGCCTGCTTGCATTCCTACCCTGATGTCTTTCCGTGATGGATTGCACCCTGTAAGTGGAAATAAATCCTTCCCTCCTCTAAGCTACCTTCAGTCAGGGTGTTTTATCAAAGCAACAGAAGGAAGCTAGCACACAAGGCATGGTCAGAATAGCACAATGTCCTGGAACACAACACCAAGGTTACAGAGTGCAGGTTCAGGTAGTGGAACCCTCCGCCTCCCTCCCCTTTATCACAAAGAAGGTGAGATTACTTACTTTCAAAAATTCATTTTCCCACTCATGTATTCCTATTTGTTTGGTCAGTAACACTAGTAACATTTTTAGTCCAGTGAGTGTCTCATCACCTCATCACAGTATGTGATAAATCTATATTCTAAAAGAGCGTATTTGGTAATAATAGAAAGAAATCTACAGTTGACATATGCTAGCAAAAAACTTGAAACCAAGGGTTCTTTTGTTTAAAAACAATGAACGAGGTGCTGGAGAAGCAGTGATGAGCACTAGTTGCTCTTGCAGGAGACTCAGACTCAGTTTCCAGCACCCACATGGTGGCTCACAACTGTCTACAACTCCATTTCCAGGGGGTCTGATCCAGTGCCCTCTTCTAGGCTCCTCAGGTACTGCATATGTGGGGTACACAGACAAACACAGTCACAGGCAAACATCCATATATTTATATTATATGCATATATATCCTATATACATATATAATATACACACATGCATGCAGTTGCATGCATGCACACACACATATCATTAAAACACAAACAAAAATCAATCAGGTAGGAAGGGCGTGGTGAAAGGCATGTCCCTCCTACATCAACCACAACTTCACTTTCTATGTTAATCAGTTAAATATTAAATATCAAGAGTCTTATAAATGTAAGAGCCTTTCTTGGAATTATCCCTCAACATATTTTACTTAAATAATCTACTAAAATATTTTTAGATTTATTAATATACATAGGTATGTACATGTGTGTGTGCGTGTATGCATGTGCTTGTGAATGTAAGTACCAACAAGATGGCTCAGAGACTAAAAGTACTTGTGCTTAAACATGAGGTCCTGAGTTTGATCTCTGGCGATCATAAAGAGGCAGGAAAGAATTTACTCTAATGTTGCCCCCTAATCTCCATATGAAAACCATGACATTCATGTTCAGACACATACAGAGAGAGAGAGAGACAGAGTCAGAGACAGAGAATCTATATCTAATAGAATGCAAACTAATGCATAACATTCCTTTAAAACTAAGGAAATAGTCAAGTCTGATGACACACCTTTAATCCCTAAACTTGGGAAGCAAAGGCAGGTGGACCTCTTGTCTACATAGTGAGTTCCAGGCCAGCCAGGGTTACAGAGATTAGACCCTGTCTCAAGGAGAAAACTAAATTATCCTGCTAGAACAAAGGTTTCACCAAAGTACTATTTATAATGCCAAATGTTTGGAAATAGCCTTGAGGTCCATGTAGAAGGGTATGGTTAATAAACCATGACACACACCATGTAACCCAATATTACACAGACATTATTAAAGTTGCCCAGAATTTGGAAAGTATTTAACACATAAGGCTAAGCAAACAGTACAGGTTGTAATATTAAGTATGAAAAAAACTCATTAAAATGAGGAGAAGAAAATGCCAAATGTTCCGGGTGCCTTTGGGTTATAGGATTATAGTTAAGATTTCTCCATAGATTTTTAATCCTTAATATGTTTCCAAAATTTTAATTAAGAGTACACTTTACTTTGCAATTAAAAGCAAAAATAATTCTTCAGAAGTAACCATCATGTTATAAATATGTGTACATGTGTATGTTCTCTGGGCCCATCTGACTCTCATTACTAATGAAGGAAAAATGTGTCTGACACTAAAAATCTGCCTGGATGGAGGACCGAGGGATTTTTAATTCACGCCACATCTCAGCCTAAAGATGCTGAATTTTAAAAAGGAAACATTTTCTTTTCAGCACCTCTGGAATTAGTTTTACTTGGGTTTCATAAAATTCCAATATTCTTCTCACTCGCAGCTTTAGTTTATTGTGTTGCAATTGTTATTTATGTGACTCTCTTACGATGCTGTGGGACTTGGTCCCTTACCTCAAGAACCTCTTCATCCAATGGGAGAAAAACATGGACATTGTCTGACCTGAGTAATGACAAAATATCCCCTGATCATTCAATATTGAATGATTGTTACTGTGTGTGTGTGTGTGTGCGCGCGCGCACATGTGTTTCTAGGACAGAGATACCAAGTGTCAATTGTTTTTGATTTCCTTTCATATTATTTTTTTGAAACAAGGTCTCTTGCTGAACCCAGAGATCACCAATTCGGCCCACCTGGCTGGCCAAGCAAGCCTCTGGGATCCTTCTGTCCCCGTGCTGAGACTGCAGGCATGATGGGAATGCAAACTCATGCTTGTGAATCACATTTCACTGACTGAGCCACCTCCTCCATCCCAACCACTGCTTCTATCAACGCCAGGGTTGGCTTCTCTAGCGAAAAGCATTATGGAGACACAGAGGCACAGCGTTATCCCCATCTCAATCTCCATTCTTGAATCACTGAGTGCCTGAACAGCAGCCAAAACCGTGTCAGTGATGCCCAGCCCTCCCTTACTGAGACACCTCACATTCCCCTGTGCACATTCTCCCTCTTTTTAATGAGCGGTAAATAATTTGTTCAACCCCAGGGAAGTTCCTGGTGATTTCTGGCTGCAGAGCACCGAATGCCCTCTTTCTTCTCCTGCTGCTCTTTTTTCTTCTCTGCTCATGCACAGTCCCACACTTGCCTCCTGCTGGAAGCCTCTGCTGTCTGACCTGCATCTCAGATGCCCTATTCCTTTCTGTCGTAGCATTTATGCTCAGCTGTTGCAACTGTGTATTTCATAACGCTAGCCAGTTCTGGGTTCTCCGTTACTATGAAAAATTCCTTGAGCTTCACTTTCTGAAATAGATTATGAGATTCTCACAAATAAGTTACTTTCATATATCTCATGACTTTTCCTACACACACGTGCATGCATGCACACACACACAGTGGATTGCACATACATCTAAATCGATAAAAATTTCTTTTGCGTTTGTTACAGAATGGCATTATGCCATTCATACTTCATAGTACAGTCTTTCAAGCAGGACTTTCGGTGATACTGTATAGCTAGAAGGTTCCACGTATCTACTATACTCAGCATGTCACTGGTTGCTTTCTCTCTCTCAGTCCTCATTCTCTGTGTCTATTTCTTACTTTCCATCTTCCTAGGCAAAACATTTATATGTCTGAAGGTAACCTCAGACCATGCAGACCATGGCCATTGGCAGAGGTTTTCTTCTCTGTAACTGAAAGCAGTGACTAAAACTGACCTCTCAGGCATCTAACCTGCTGGTGTGTTCGCCCTGCAGGGTGATAGGAACTCTCTACTGGAGGGAACGTCCTATTACATAAATGCGTTTTGAAAAAAGCCAAACACGGTCCTGCTGGACAACTCTTTACATGGTCTGTTCTGATCTCATCCTCACGAGTCTTAAAGGTCAGCTCTTTCGTAACCAGATGTCCGCAGGACTCCCCGTTTCTCACTCAGACTTGAAGTTGACCTTGCCCTGCGAGGACCAGAGTAACTCCCTAGTGATTTCCAGATTCTGACAGATCTGGGATTCCGTGCCAATTCCTTCAGATTCATGTCTGGCTCCAGGAGTTCAGACAAACAATATTAACCTCTCTGACTCTCATACCGTGGCTCTAAAAGGGATGTAGATCGTACTTACACTTCCAGGACTGTAGTGAAGCTTTAGTGAGACCATCTATATATATAAGGTGCATGGCAAACACATTGCAAATGTCAGCTTCTCTTCGCACATAATGGCTGACAACTCCCCGTCTCTCTGAGAAGATGCCCATTCCATATTCTATTGATTTGCCTTGGGAAGATTTTTATAGTGGAGCCATATGCTCAAGTTTCTGTTCTCAGATCAACAATCAAACAGTAGCTGTTCCATTGATCTGCCCACCTGTTCACTCTTCTGGTCCTGCCCCCATCCCTGACTTCTTGCTATCATGCCAAGTCCCATACCAAGAATCTGTGCATGCGAATACTTGGCGGGAGCCTCACCATGGCACCTGTCTGACAGGTCTGTGAGCAGGCACACTTGGCAACTGAACGACACTGATGTCTGGCACTCGGATTGCATATTAGAAAGTCTACCAAGCCTGCCATTCCATTTGGCCTATTACAATGTACCGTGACATTGGCCTTGAGCAATGATATTGCACAGACTGCGGCTATTAGGGCTTACCACTTAGTGCTCACAAAATCTTAACGTGGTTATTTGCCTCCCCCAGCTTTTGGCTTTCTCACTCTAGAAGGCTTTTCAGAAGCTTAAATAATGTAATGACTTAAAGCATGCTCGTAGCAGTTTAGGGCTGAGGGAGGGGGGTCTGTTGGTAAAGTGCTTGCTGTCATTTATGAGCACGAGAATTTGGTTCTCCAGCACCCCTGTAAAAAGCTGGGTGTAGCAGCATAGATCTGGAGCCCATGCTAGGATCAGGAAAGGCAACAGAGACAGGCAAATTCTCGAAGTTCCCTGGCCAGCCAATCTAACCAACTGGTGAATAAAAATTCAGTGAGAGATTCTGCTCAAATATTAAGCTAGAGAAGGTAACCGAGGAAGAAAACCCGATGTCCACCTCTGCCTCCACACACTTGCACACCTGCACACCAGACTTGCCTATGTGCAAAAGTACACATCGCTGTGTAAGTGAGAACAAGTACACATGGTAACAAGTGCACTGTTTTTATCTGGAGCATCATTTGCTTTGTGGACCGCTTCTCTGTGATCTTCAGAGAACTGTCAGTCAAGAAGCAACCCTCGCCTTCCCATCTGACTACTACCAAAAACTATACATAGGAAGAGCATGGCACAGATTCTATCCCAGCCTACCACAAAGCACTCTTTACCATACTAGGGACTGATGCTGTGGCCACTGAAGCCTAGCACCTCAGAATCCTTCCAAAGAAGTATAAAAGGAACTTGAAAGAAACGGGATCTCTCTTCCTTACAGAGGCCAACTCAAAAGTATAGGTTTGGAGGTAATGAAAGTGACTTTCTCTTCACAAAGAAAGACCTTGGGATAAAACTGATCCAGAGAGAAATGGGGGTAAGAAATGAGAGGAAGAATCTAGACAAAGTCATGTGCATCTCAGGTTCCACCAACAACTGAAGCAAGTTCCACTTTTAGACTTTCCGTTCACATCAGCCAGCAAATTCTTTTTGACCTAATCTAGTTACATGTGCATATAATCAAATGAATCCTTGAGCAACTCACAGAAATCTCAAAGGGAGTGATTAGCAGAGGGACTGGACCATCCTCTACAACATGATGTTCAGAAGGAGGTGGTAGCAGATACAGCAGGAAGGGAGCTGCAGCACCCCCATCTTCCTACTCTGCTACACTCCTGGGTTTTTGTTTTGGTTTAGTTTTTCTGTATAATTTCCTTTCTGGTGATAAAGTTTTCAAAGAATGATTTGTTCTTACACATGCCACCAACAGTGCCTTGTTTCAAAGATCCTCGCCTTTATATAGTTTGTGGGTATTTCCTGGGAGTCCTTGGAATAGTTTCATAAAGGACCCAGTGATAAGTAAATCCCCATTCAGGAAAGGGGAAAAGAAAGGGAGCTAAGGTGGGGAGAAAGCATGAAACAGGAGCCACCAGACTAAACACCATTGGTCAAAATCCAAGGCATCCCAGATGCTCTCAAACTCATAATTACACATTTTTGTCTTCTAGAATATAAATGGTTTTTCCCCAAAAATTCAAGCCTCCACTAAAGTCAGACATCAGGCTTACCTCTCACTCCCCTTTTACTCAGAATTTCCAAGGCATGCTTAGCTTCTCTTCTGTCGCCATCAGTTCTGCGGAGAGGCAGTCGAGTGCACTTTGCTAGCATGTTTTGTAGCACCAGCCTGGCCTCCATCACCTTTCTGCTCTAATTACCTCTGGAGGTTGTTAGGAAAATCAATTGCTATTATTTGCAAAAACTCATGGACAACCATCAAAGACCCAGCAAAAGTTGGTGTTTGCAGTTTGATTTTCCTGTCAACTGGGATCACCATGATGGAGCACATGCCCCAGGCTAGACTGCTTTCGTTTCCTGCTGTCAGGCATTATCCTTCCCCCACACCCACGAAACTTATATCCCAGCTCCCTCCAGCCCTGACACTACAAGCTGCACACCCTGACATTCAGATTTTTCTTCCATATTCTTAATTCCACCAGAACTCATCACGTCGCATTATTTAGGAGAATGTAAAGGTCTCCAATCAGAGGTCACTCCGCAGAGGAGGACAACAGGGACTGGAAAGGCCAAACAACTTGTCCGATGCTACATTATCAGTAGCTAAGTCAAGATGGCAGCTCCTCAAGCAGTGCCAGTTGGGATCTGCTTGAACTGCTCCGGAGTCTGCACCAGATTCCTGGTGTCCACAGACACCCAACGCTTGATGTGCTTCAAAGCCTGGGCTATGTTTACCAGTCTCCTCCTCACCAGCGTAGCTCCTGTCTCTGAGGTTTGACCTCTCGCCAAGTGCTCATTGGCCTTCTGAGTGTCTGGGTACGTATCAGACACTAACAGACAACGCCCACCTTCAGTCCAGGGACAAGCAGATAAACTTGATACAACTGCAAGTCTCATATTCCTGGATAGCATCAAGGATTCATCCCATCTCAGGTTTGTTTTTCTTCCCCTTACACAACTTCTTTTTCCAAATATACTTCTCTTGATAACTACAGCCTGTGCCGTCTCCTATTTAGGGAGAGAAACACTACAAGAAATATATTTTTAAACCACTTCATATTTTAAATTCTACGTTCTGGATGATAAACAATGTAAGAACTTTTGACTTCCTGAGAACACTTCCTTTTTTAAAATCTCATTTTTAAGAAGAAATGCAAAAAGTGACATTTGCTTGTGTTTGTTCTTATTTCCACAGGCAGCATATGAGTTTCTTTTCATTTTTCTTGAGTTTGGGTGAGAATTACTGTAGCCAATCATTTCAGATTCTCTCCTCCCAACGTCAGTTGTCTTTCTATGTGCAATGAACCATTGTCAAAATCTGGAAACTATGAAAGTCCAAATGTAGCAATCCGACTCTTGGCACATTCAAAGGCATATCTAAAAATTGTACTACCATAATAGTGACAAGCCTTCCTCACCAGGGGTTCCTGAACATGCAGTTCTTTCTGGTTCTAAGCATCATATGGATATTTTGTATTTACCTAGGCAAGCCTCAGAAGCAACAGGTTAAGTTACTCTGTGTCAGTCCCCTGGAACTAACATTCAGAGCCTTCCTAGTACCAGCTCTCTTACCGAAGGCTTTCCCAGCCTAGCTACAAAGATAATTATGGCCCTGGTTACAAATTATTTCATAATTATGAGATATCTGGTAGGGTTGTTAAAGAAAAGTTATAAACACCCTAGTATCCACTTTTAAAATTCAAAATGCAACATTAAGTTGTTAAAGCATGGGGGGGCAGTTTCCACTTAATTGGAAGCACTGGTTTTTCTTTCAGAAGACTGTTCCTCCCTGAAGCTGTCTGAAAGGCTGTACGAGCAGATGCTTCAGTGTGGGGGACCAGCAGCGTAGAAATTAAGTGAGCCTTAAAAAGTTTCAAGATACACTTTCCTTTTCAGCAGAATGATAAAATGCCCTAATAGCAACAGTCAAGTCAGAAAGAAAAGGTCATTTTATGTGTTTTCGACAGGCAGCAAATGGTACACCATTAAAGGAATCAGCTTTTGCGCCGATGGGTGACATCTACAAACAAAAAAACTCTATGAAACTTGGTTTGACTACAAAAGGAAATTGTTCGATACAAATTGCATTTATCGTTTCCTGAAATGGTTTCTGCTGTCAACCACTGAAGGTCGTCAGAAGAAAAGATGGTAAGAAGGCAAGCCAGGCATATTTAGTTTTGAAATACACCAGACTAAGGTGTACAGGGACTGAACCCTGTGACTCAAATGTATCTGTCCATGAGACCAATGAGCACAGGAACTGATCGAAGCTACTTAATTGTATCTAGGTATTTACCTTTCTTTCTGACATTATCAATGCTTAGCCATGAACAAAGAGTCGCTTCTTAACACACACAAACACATACACGCATACTCACGCTCACACACACATACTCTTCAATTTTTTTTTTAAGCAGCAAACACAGAATGCCTGCGCCTTCATAACGCGCAGTGTTGGTGTGAACAATCAATTATTGCAAAACAATCAATGAAGCAAACCTTGTGAGTTCTTTCACTAAAGGCAGACAGACTCTGTTGGGAGAAGAGTCGTGCTGAGTTGTACAGATAATTGTCTCTCCTCTTCGTTTTTCTTATGTAGACAAGACCACACTGAAATACTGTTCTAAGAACCCCTGCCCACACTTTGTTCCTCCATAGATTTACGCCGTAGACATCCTCACAAAGAATGCTGACTCTGGGACCTAGACAAAGGAGGGTGTAGCTCGGAGAAGACAGAGACCCAGGCGCTTGCCAACTGCTCACAGGCTGCCCCGCACCACCTCTCCTGTGCTCCAGGGACCAAGAAGTCCGGAACTGATGGCGGACTTGGTTCATTCCCCAAACTTTGGGAGTCACTGTTTCCCCTAACTCTGCAGGCTAAAGCGGAGGGGAGGACAGTGGGCTACAGAAGACCAGAATATCGCTGCAGGGTTTGCCCACCCACCTCGGCAAGTCCCTCAGCGCCCTGGTAATCCCCTCACCTGTCCTGAGCGCCGTGTCTCGGGGCTTCGGTGGCCTCTCGGGGTTCTTCGCTCCAACAGCTGTCGCGACGGTGTGCGCCTCTGGGGACCAGCGTGGGAGGCGGCGGGGTCGGGGGCGTCAGGCGGAATATGGGCAACCGCGGGCAGCCCCGGTCTCACACCCCATCCTCGCGGTGCTCAGGCTGAGGACGCCGTGCGGTCACCGCGGGAGGATGAGTCAGGCAGGGGTGCGGGCGCCCTGACTCGCGCATCTGGGGGACGCGGCCGCCGCCATCGAACGCAGGGAGACTCAGCACCCCTGCCCTCCCACAGTACCGGTGGGACACGGCTAGCGAGGCCAGAACGAGAGGATCGCAACTAAGGCGTCTCTGCCTCTGCCCAGAAAGACAAAAGGAACACGGGGCTCGAGGGAAAGTTTTGGGATCGGTTCCCGACGGATTCCAGCTCCTGAGCTCTCCCCCACTCCCAAGAGGGCGAGGGCGGGGACGGGCTTCCCGGAGCGTCGCCGCCAGCCGGGGACCCAGACGGTGCCAATCGCACCGCCGCCCACGACCCGTGGGAACTCCGCGGGTCCTGCCGCCCTGCGGTGCCTGGAGCTGGCTGCAGGATCCGCCCCTCTCCTCCCGGACCCCAACACAGCCGCCCCCCTTTCTGGCTGCAAAGTTGCACTTCTAGAACCAGGATGGCGCTCACACAAAACCCATCTCGGAAACAAAGTATCCCTATGAAGAGCTCGGCTTAAGCAGAAGGACGGCGGGCGGAAGCGGACACACCCACTCGCCTCTCACCCCCGCGGGAACAGGAGCCGGAGATTCCCCACCTCTCCTGTCCCAATAAGAACTGGGGGTCCCCGACCCACTCCGTGTTTTCTGGAAGCAGAGCCATAGGATCCTCGGCCCCACGCCCCTAGGATGATTTCTTATCAGATGCAACCTGGGTGGGTCGGGGTCCCCCTGGCGGCTGCACAAGTGCTGTGCTCACAGAATCTGTCTTAAGACCCTCCCCTCCCCCTCAGGGATATTACAAGCCCTGAGCCCCAAGGGGATAAAACTACTTTAGGATCCTGGGAAGTTAGATCCGGTGGAGCGGACTAGTTGGGGAGGGTTCTGTGCATTGGGGAAGGGTTGGGGGAGGGACGCAGGGCTGAATAATCCTAAGAATTAGAATGATTGAGTCTGAGATTCAGCTCCAGATTTCAAGTCTAAGTAAGACTTCAAGTTACCCAAAATTATCAGTGAGTAGAAACCGTGTTTTATCCATAGAATAAATTAATAGTTACCTGCAATTCTGCAAGAGACCAAAATTATGACTCTGGCTGAAGGTCAATTTAGGAAATAGAGTTTCATTCCCCAGCTACCGCATTGGAGCACACCAACCTTAGCTAGGCTATGGTTTTGTAAACCAGTGAGTTCCTTGGATGTTTTTAAACTCATAGGCAAGAGGCAAATATTCTGCTGTGCTATGTAGCTATTGCAATGAGTCATCTACTGATCTCCTTTCTTAGCATTCCATGCCAAAGGAAAAAAAATTCTACATTCAAAAATAAATGAATGTAACGCAACTAACTACTAGAGACCGGACAGGTCGTTAAGGTGTCAACCTACGGCAACGAGGAGAGACTGTAAAATGGGCAATGGAAAGAAAAATCTTCTTACATCAACTAAACAACCAGGAGGTTAAATAGTTCTGTAAAATTTCACGACCAAAATGCTTTTTAAACATTAAAGAAGATGGGATGGGGGTTGGAAAAATGAGTCACCTTGCAAACCATCTGTGGTTTTTCTTTTTCTCCCACCTTCATCTAGTAGTCTTTGGCCCAAAGCCATTAGCTCAGTTTCCTCAAGTTTTCCAATCCATTTGTCAAGGAACCCTATTAAGAGTGTAAACCTACTAAGCTTCTACCTCTTGTAAAAGAATGCCTTGAATCTTTCCTTCTCCTTAAAGCTCCCAGGGGTGGACACTTCCCAGTAATCCTTCCTGATTTGGCAGAGGATGAGTAACAGGTTCTTACTCTTCCAAGGAGCTCAATTAATGTGATACACTATCTAAAACATACAATGAGACCTTTAAAACGTCAATCCTGACATTGTAGGTACCAAATATCCAGGGAGTCCTCAGACCGATGAAGAAAGACCATGGCAGAAGATTGAAGCTCATTCTTATCACCACTGATACTTATATTCCAATCATTCAGCCAAATAATAATAATAATGATGATGATGATGATGATGATGACTAAGTGAGATTACAAACATTAAATGATTTAAATGCACATTTTAAAATAATTACTATTAGAAAGCTTCAGTAGTAAATTGCCCTGAAAATTGAGGATTATCTGCAGTTCAATAGTTCAAGCAACCCCCAAGATATAATCATCAATTCCTCTCAAGCACTTAGTGTTCCAGGCAAGCTCAGATAAATTATTTAATCTTTGATAATGGCCAATATTTTCATCTGAAAAGGGCCCAGTGAGCATACCTTGTTAGTAATGGATTTTGGACTTAGCGGCTTTATATCCACTTTGATATAATGGATGAGAATCAACTATTCCCAATTTCTCAGAGTAAAAGCTGCCAGTGTTCTTAGTTTTGTGAGTGTGTCATTTTGAGATGTATAAGTTTTCATTAAAACAAGTCCATCCTACAAGATCACATGGGTACCGAGCAGAGAGAAAGCACCGCTCTCTCTAATTGGCTTAACTACCTGAAGGACTTTTGAATGTCATTCCTCTTTTTCCTTGAGTAGAAAAAAGTACCTGATGCTGTTATGAGATATGTTAAACTAATATATATTAGATTCTTCTGCCTTGTTATATGCTCAGCACATTTAATTGAATACACACCCACTCACCAAATGTGTTTAATGCTATGGTAACAAAAGAAAGAATAACTTTCTCCGCTATTAAGAAGTAACGAGAAAAAAAAATGTCTAACTACAAAGGTCAGCAATTTCACTCAGTACATTATAAATATTCAAGCCTGATGAATGAAAAGAAATTTTTAATGAAATATGGAAACATATATTAGAATGAACATCATGGCTGTTGGAATTTTAAGATAAAAAATTATGCATATGTGAGAGACTGTTTGCATATGCACCATTTGTGTACAGATGCCCATGGAGGTCAGAATAGGAGGCCAGGTCACAGGAGCTATAATTACGAAACACAGTCATAAGATGCCCAGCATGAGTCCTCTAGAAAAGCACCAAGTGCTTGTAATCACTGAGCAATCTCTCCAGCTATTCATGGGTATTTTTTAAGTAGATCGGGTACAAGACTAAGAGAAAAATCATTAGACAGATTGGGTGAAATTAACCCTTTTTTGCCACCAATGCTGACTAGACTGTCCTCAGACCTAAGAAGAGGGTCCTCAGCATGAAAACGAAAGCACCGACGGAAAGGGAATTATTTGCTGGACTTTTGACTGAACTACTTTGACCAAAGTGTGGAATAGGTTGATAGTCTGACCCCTGCGCTAAACCACTGGCAGCCAAGGTTACATTTCAAAGCAGGAGCACAAATAAAGTCAAATGAGAGAATGACCTTTCTGATTCTATCCTTAGAGATGCAAGTAGAAGGAGAAAGAAAAGGGTAGTGGGAATATATATCCTAATAGATTGTGTTCACTCAATTTCCGCTTAACTCTGAATAGTGCTTCCTCAAACTTTTGTTTTTTACTATATCTTGTTGACTCTTGTTCAGAAGGGTTGGAGCCTCAGGAGCTACTAGCACTCAACAAACGTGCAATCAAGAGTGCTACTTCCTCTCAGGTAGATGCTTTATGATGTCAACACCATGATGGTAGTTAGACACTTTATAAGTTTAACATTAGTTCTGTGCTAGATAATAAACTGATCGAATTCTTTTTGTCTGAGGACATGGAAACGTTGAAGGGGCACATTTTCCAGTTCTTTCCTCTAGACAGACATACACTTGTATGAACTGGACAACCATCACATGGCCAGCAGCAACCCTAGTAGTTAAAAGAAATCTTGATTGTGTATTTTGTGATTAGGTTCTGGTCACAGAAAATAGAGCACTGACACAAACAGCAGATAACACTGGGGCTAGCCACGTGTTCTGCTGTCCGTGGTCCTGAACCAGGCCTTGTTGGTTGGTGTCCAGCCACTCAGTGTGATCTGTCCTTGACATCATTGGATACGGAATGCTGAGACCTCGGGATGCATAGCCTAACTCTGCTGAACCGCATTTTGCAAGCTAGCAATGGTCAAAAGTGATTAGTTTGGCTTGCACAACAGAATTTGGAAAGTGCTGGGCTAAGACACAGTCCATTTGCCTTACAGCTTACTTGGATATGTCATCCTTCATTTCGGTCTCTTCCAGAATTACAGACCAAATGCTGCTGCTATTAGCTGCATTCTAATTGATGCTGGCTGTGTGTTATTCCACTGAGAGCGTCCATCTTGAATCAAAAAACTAGGTCAAAATCCCAACTTCTACTGACTAGCATATATTTTTGGCCCCATTCATAAAGTTTCAACAGTTGTCATATGTTTTCATAACCTGTCTTTGAATATTTCATAATAATAAAATAGCAGTTGTAGCTTTTTCATTCTTGCATGTACCTGATATTCAACACATCTCTTGGTCATATGTTAGCACCACTTCCTGGATCAAGGCAGGACAAGCTTGCAAAAGGAAACACAAGCAAGGTATATCCTTCAACTTACTGTGAAAATAACTTAGTCTTCACTTTCTGCTAAATCAAATACAGGGCTTCCAATTAGTTTATATAGCAAAAATTTAAGCCCCACCCAATTTTCTTTTATCTGGGTTTTTTTTCTGCTTGTAATTATGCTTTAGAGTAAGAAAGATGAGGTCATTGTTGATATAATTACATTAGATCTGTTTTTATTAAATAAAAATAAGATGATTTGGTGGTTTGAATTTCCAAATGCTTATAAATATCTGGCTGTCTTAGTTCTGCTACTGACAGAAATTGTTACACACATATAGCTGATTTTGTAAACAAGCAATCATTTCTTCTGATGTATAGATCCTAATTAAGCCACAATGTTGGTAAAATAGAGTACGGTTTAAATTGCACCATTAAGGATATCTCAGAATATCCTTTTACACATCTCCTTGGGAACATGAGAAACTATTGACACACTCGTTTTTCAAAACAACCTTTAAACCCAATGTTATGTTCTCTTACAGTAGCCTTTTCATGCCCTTTGAGACTAGAGATCACTGCTCCCCAAGGGATCCTGGAAACAAATATTGATATGAGAACTAGAACTAATGTAGACTTGAGCAGGCCAGATCTTATTTGGGGACTTATATTTATCTGTTAAGGATCCTGGCAGATACTTGCAGAATGTCTATGTAAGGTCTTTCTTGTTCTGTTGATGCTTAATTTACAAATGAAGCTAATTGCCTGCTCAACATCACATACAAATGCTAGGCCATGGCTTTAACCCAAGTCTCCTTATTCAGTGTTCAATGCTTACTTGATATTTATAAAATATGGATTGCTTTAAAGCCCAGATAGAAGAAAAAAACCTTAGCATACAAGAATAAGCATTCCCCCAGGCTAACCACACAACATTTCAAAGGAAACTGCCTTGTAGCAGAATATAAAAATATATACAGAGTTTCAGTTTTATGTTAATCATTCATTAATTTGGAGAGTACTTTCATCAAATACCTGCATTTTCCCTTATATATGTTGTGGTATAGTGAGTTGGACATTTCCAAAAAGCAAATCATTTCCATAAACAAATAGATGATGAAGTATGCCTTAATAACTACACATAATGCTGATATAAGGTAAGGGTTGCTGGGTTCTCTGAGTGCACAACAATCAATCTTTATTGTGCATTTGATTGGATTTAAAAATTAGAAAAGAACACTTTTTCATGTGGTTGAGTGAGGGAGTTTCCCTAAAGGATTAAAAATTTGTGCTGAGTGTGGGTAGCACCATTTCACAGTCTGGTAACCTAAACTAAATACAAAATGAACAGGAAAAAGTCAGCTATGTACCAATAGTCCCATATCTCTGGTTCCTGACTATGAATGTAACACTATAGTAACAAGCTGTCTCATCCTCTTGCCACTGTGCCTTCTCCACTATGATAGATGAGATGCCCTTAAACCATGATGATGGACCAGATGCCCTTAAACCATGTTCCAAAACAGACTCTTTCTCCCTTAAGAGACTTCTTATCAGATATTGGATCACAGCGGCAAAAGAAATAGACAACACTGAGGAACTAGGGGTCAAAGGAGATTTCCAAGGTATAAGATCTCATTTCAAAGGCAGATAAGACTGATTTTGAAATAAAAGGACGCAACAAAAAGTGGGCAGATAACTGAACTCAAAGAGAAGAAATGCGTGTGCAGTTCCAGAGGAGAGTTAGGATTTAAGCCAGGAGTGATTGCATAAAGAGGACCCTGAAAAGGAAGGTGGGGACTTGCTCAGAGGGAGCCTTGCCTTTCAGGTTAAGGAGTGTGGGACATTCAGGGAATTGTCTCAATGAGGTCTGATAACAGTGTAGTGGATGGATAGAAGGGATGAATATTTTTATAAAGAAAGATGACAACTTGACTTAGGGATCTGAAAGCAGAAATGAAGAGGAATGATACAGATGAAGACTAGGGAGCATTCACTAATTAGTAAGAGTATGAGATAATGTCCAAGTTTCAGGTTAACATCTCAATTTCTGTTTATTTACTTATTTATCTTTTACTCTTCCTGAACTGTAAGTATAAACTGCTCATTTGTTCCCAGACGTTATGACCCAAAAAAATTACATAGAAACTGTATTAATTGCAACACTGCTTGGCCAATAGCTTAGTCTTCTTATTAACTAACTCTTATATCTTAACCCATTCCTATTATTTTATATTTTATAATGAGGCTGGTGGTTTACCAGTCAGGTTCCAGGGCTTCTGTCTCCTTTGGTAGCTACATGGCATCTACCTGATTTCACCTTGTTTTCTCCTCTATCTCTGCTTGGAATTCCCACTTTGCTCTATTCTGCCCTATCATAAGCCCAAGCAGCTTCTTTAATCATTAGCCAATAAAAGCAATACATATACAAAAGGACTTTCCACACTACTGAACACACTCTACATGATGTCAATAGAATCAATGCAAATCAAACAATTCATGATGCTTCCTATACAGGAGTTTTATAGGCAGTGTATTACAATGTATATCTTTATGTTAAAATGAAAATGCATAAATGATGCTTTAAAACTTATAGTTGAGGGTTTCCAAGCTTGATGATCTTTACTCATCCAAGTCTCAACACTGGCCACCTTCCAAGATGCATCATCACTTTCTTTGAAAACTTTGCACCTATTCATTGTTGGTTCTCTCTGTGTGTATGCTCCTATCGCATTCATTTGTGAATTTTAGGATCCTTTCATTATTTCCTATTGGAATATAATCACCATGGTTTCTACCTCTACCATGCTTTGCCTGAAGGCATGATTTCACCTTGTAAAGTCTCTTTGAGGAAGAGACATTAAGAAGGAAGTGTCATGTTTTAACTGTACAAAAAAAGTTTATGTCAGAGTATGTTTGCATGTGTGTGAGAGAGAGAGAGACAGAGAGAGACAGAGACAATGACAGAGACAGAGAGTAAATGTGATAACATGGATGCTCCGGGCTCAAGGTCAAGAGTGAGATGCAGGGATGGAGAGATGGCTCAGAGGTTAAGAGCACTGACTGTTCTTCCAGAGGTCCTGAGTTCAATTCCCAGCAACCACATGGTGGCTCACAGCCATCTGTAATGAGATCTGGTGCCCTCTTCTGGCCAGCAAGCATACAGACAGACAGAACACTGTATACATAATAAATAAATAAATCTTAAAAAAAAAAGAGTGAGATGCAGAGCCAGGCAGTGATGGCACGCACCTTTAGTCCAACACACAGAAGGAAAAATCAAGTGGGTCTCTATGTGTTTGAGACTAGTCTTGTCTACAAAGCAAGCTTCAGGACAGCCAGGACAGTTACACAGAGAAATCCTATCTTGGGGGAAAAAGAGTGGGGGAGTGGGAAGTGGGATGCAGGAAAATGTAATTTAAACTAAGCAAAATGTACTTTTTCTTGCTTGTCTACTCCAAACAAATACTGAGTTTAGACAATTTAGCATTTTAAAACCCACTAAATGGCTCGGTGATCACTCAGTTAACTACTATCTATGATTTACCTAGAAAATTTTCCCAGCCTTTTTACTTAATTTATATATGTAAAAAAAGACTATATAAATTTTTAGAAAGCACAACCTTAATAATATGGATTATTCTGAAAATCTCTTCCCTGAGGTCTAGGATTCATAGTACCTAAAAGTACTGGGTAAGCTGCCAAGTGAGGGAAGCAGTCAATAGTTCTGCCTTGTTTTGATGAACTATAGCAATGGCCAGAATGGAAAGATATTCCTAAAGGTACAATAGTGGCACTCATGTTTTGGCAGTAGCCAACAGCTTTCTAATTGGACTTAAGGCCAAGTCAACCTGGGGTAAACCTTGCCTGGTACTAGAAACCTAATTTCTACCTGGGACAAGTGAGGCCATTGATCTTAGACAAGAACCCACTAAAAAGCATAATTCCCAACTGAATTCTTTAAGTTATCTTTATACGCACAAATAATTGTAACTCTGACCCCCCTATCAAAGAATCTTTTCTTTACAGCAAATGGAGACCAATACAGAAATGTACAGCAGATCAGAGGTAGTGACTACCTCTGTGGCCCAGTCTCACTAGCTACATCTGCAACACAACTAATGCACCTAAGGCTCAGGTAACATTTTGAAGAGGGACTAGAAAGATTATAAAATTTACAGAACCAGGAAATCTGCTGGGATATTGTGTCTCCTCAAAATGAAAGAGACATTTCACCAGTGAAACCTCAACAAAATGGCTGCCTAAAGAAGACCTGAAGGATGAAGATATACTAATGTGGAAAGGGAAAATGTCATGGGTTTTCATTCTCAGACAAATAACAAGCAATTATAGAGAATTAATCTCTTCCAGAGATATGTCCCTGAAAGAGTTTTCTAATGCAAAGTGGTCTGCCTTGAAATCATATATAAACAAACCACTTTAAATAAACTCAGAAGCTTGTATGTATATATTTATGCACTTACATATAGGTAGCAATAATAATAAAAAGATGCAAAAGTAATCAAATTGAAAGAAAGTGAGGAAGGACATTGGAGAGGCTAGAAGGAGGAAATATGGAAAGGTTTGAAGAGAGAATAAAGAAAGGGTAAGTGATGAGATTATGTTTTAATTTTAAAAAATTTAACTGCAACAATGTGAATCAATGGGGGTAATACAATGGTGTATGCTAAGTCATAGAAATTCAGAAATAATAGAGTCATGTGATACTTAACAAGAGTCACATGTTCTCTAAAAAGGCATTGTTTAGGCGATTTTGTTGTGTGATCATTACTAAGTGTTCTGAAACAAACCTAGGAAAGTCTAGCTTATAGCACACACCTCGGCTATGTGGTCTCACCTGCCCTTCCTAGGCTGCCTGCCTCTACAGAGATACTACCATGATGGGGACTCTAGGCCATGACAAAACAATGGTAAACATTTGTTCATCTAAATCTACCTAAACATGGGGGAAGCACAATAAAGGTACAGTACAGGACTCCCTTTTTCACTAGGGCATTTAACATGAGTGGATTTCACAGGAGCAGAGTGGCTCTGGGTAAGTCAGCCAGCCAGGGAGCAGAATGGACATGAAGACACAGAGCTGCCTGGATGTTGTAGAGGCCGTCACCACACATCCATACTCCACTGAACTCACTAACGTAAGTTCTCCTTTTACTAGTACATGAATGGTGGCTTATGGCCGCTTTTCCATAAAACTGACATTTCTAACTTTTGGGCTTTTTCTGTAACAGCTTGAAATACAGGTGCATTGCTGAGGTACATTAAAATGCCTTCCTTAAGCCTTTATTCATGCTATTTTTAAAAAAGATTTTATTTTTGAAATTTTTGGTTAAAAACCAAGGTACAAACACGTGTGTTGCCTAGGCTTCCATGCGTCTGGAGGATCCGATTGCTGTCTTCCCTCCCCACAGCCTTTCTCAATAGAAAGTCTTCTGGGTCAGGGACACACAGAGCTAACACCTAGAATCCCTCCTTGCAGGACCAGCCCACGGCTCTTGAAAAAATGTCTCTCTTTAGAAACAGGTCCATGATGATGTGCTTGGTATCCTTCATTACATGTTTTCCTGTAGGCAGGTATTTTACGTTGGTTAATAAACTCCTCCACTGTCGAGGTTCACAGTCGCTCCTTTTAATCTGTTAAGAGTGTGCCTGTGTGTATGTGTGTGTCTCTATCTCTCTCTCTTTCTCACACTCTCACTCCTGTGTGTGTGTGTGTGTGTGTGTGTGTTTGATTGCACGCATGTGCATGCAGGTGTATGCGCACCACAGCATGTGTGTGGAGGTCACAGGATAACTTGAAGGAGCTGTTTGTCTCCTTCTGCCATCTGCCATGAATACTAAGGATCCAATACTGGTCATTGTCCTCCACAGCAAGCACGTAACTATTTGAGCTACTTCATCATCCCAGACATTCTCAGATTTTTATAAAGAACTTGTTGAATAGCATACAAGTTTCAGCTAAGCCTTTCACTGTGGGTTTTCTTGGGGACTCTTCCTTTTCATCTGTAGCCCCTTCCCTTTTTTCTGTCCTTTATCTATGGGATCACTAGGTGGGTAGGAATTTTCAGCTCTGTTATAATCCTATGGGGTTGCTATTGCAACTGCAGTTTGTCATTGACTAACCACTGCCTTGCAGAGGGCCATATTTTTATGTATAGTTTCCAGCACTGGTATTCAGTGAACAGAGAAATGAATTGCCTTCTCAATCATTTCACATCTGCTAAATAGACCTGAAGAATGAGCTGAGAAATAGCTGCCTGACAGGATGAAGATCCTGGGCTTAATATCTAGCACTGAGAAAGAAAGAGGAAGGAACAAAAGAAGGCATAGGAAGGGAGGGGTCAAGGAAGGAGAAGAAAAATGGGATGGAGAGAAAAAAAAGAGAAAAACCTGTTTATTTGATTATTTTCACCCAGAGTTTCAGTTTGTGTTTTCATAAATGCCCATCCATTGAGAGGCAAAGAGGTTAGATACACACACACACACATACACACACACACACACACACACACACACATATATATATATATATATCAATAGATTTCAGTATTGACTCTATTAAAAATACTATAGTAATTGTAAAATGGGCAGGTATCAAAGAAGAAAATTTAGGTTAAAAAAAGTCATAAAGCATCTTGTATGATACGATTCCATCTTTTAAAAACATGTGTGTGTGAGTATGTGTGTATGAGATATGCTAAAAGACATACAAAACTATCAAAAGAGAATGTGTTCAGAAAATTGAATTGGAGGGTGAGGTGGTTCTTCTACATATGTGTTTGTGTATATGGTATGTATGGTTGAACATATGTGTGCAGTGAAAGGCAGAGGACAACTTCAAGTATTGCTCTTTTAGTGCCATCCACTGTGTATTTTGAGGCAGAACCTCTCCCTGTATTCTGAGTCTCACCTACTAGGCTAGGCTAGCTGGACAGTGAGACCCTAGGGACCTGTCTATCTCTGCTTCCCCAGTGCAGGCTCATAAGTGTAGACTCTGAGGATAAAACTCAGTCCCTCATGTTTGCATAAAAGCATTTTGTTGACTGAGCTGCCACCTCAGTCCATAACATTTTTTGCTTTTTTTGAGTTTCTCTGTGTAACAGTGCTGGGTTGTCCTGGAACTCACTTTGTAGATCAGGCATGATGTGGGATTCCTCTTTGTATTCTGTGAATACCTTTGGCTAATAAAGGACTATCTTGGGTCTGTGCAGGGCAGAATAGAGGTAGGCAGGGAAAACTAAACTAAAAGCTGGGAGAAAGAAAGTGGAGTTGGGAGACGCCAGGTAGCCATCACTGGGAACAGACATGCTGGAAGTGTGTCAGAAAGCCACAGCTATGTGGCAATACACAGAATAAGAGAAATGGGTTAAATTAAGATGTAAGAGCTATCCAGTAAGAAGCTAGAGCTAATAGACCAAGCGGTGATTTAATTAATACAGTGTCTGTGTGGTTATTTAGAGTCTGGGCAGCTGGAAAACTAAAAAGCAGCTTCCCCACAACACAGGCTGACCTCAAACTCACAGAGATCCACCTGCCTCTGCTTCCTGAATGCCGGGATTAAAGACTTGCACCACCACTGCCCTGCTGTAACTTTCATTTACATATTTTTCTTATCAGTTTTATAGTGGTATTCTCACTTTTATAATTTACATTTAAAAGCAACAACCAACGTGAGCCTTTTTCCTCCTGTCACCAGTGCAGCCAATGGGAGAGATCCTAGAGATCAATGATGAGTATGAGAAGTTACCCCCAATCTAGGCACAGCAGCTCATGCCTGTCATTGCAGCTCTTGAACAGCTGGGGCAGAAGGATTACCGTGAATTGAAGCCCAAGTTGGCTGGTTGCAGAAATCAGACCTTTGAGAAATTAAGCACCACTCAGAGAGCTGAGGAATACAGGTTCAATATGCCCATGAAGGTTCTGAGAAGATATGCCCAGATCCATGGTTTCTTATGCCATTTATAGTCTGAAACTTTCGCCTTGTCTGTTATTTGGTGGGATTGAATTTTGGCTTACAAAACTGAGGACCACGAGAAGGAAATTTCTGTAGCAAGCATGTTTATGGAAGTGGGGCAGATAAGGTTAAAATGGTTGTAATGCCAGTATCTGTTTGTAAAAATAAAGAGAAGAGGTTTTAGCAGATTCAAGAAGTTTGCTTACAGAAGTAGCGCCATATGACTCTTAGCTATAGATACAGCAAAAACTTTAACTCAATCAAATTCCTCATCAAGCTTCATAGAGAGTTCCAGACCAGCACAGCCTATCAGAGTAATACCCTGTCTCAAACACAAACAGAAGCTAACTTCCGAATTGTCAGAACACTTTACAAGTCTGGCATGAATATACAAGTGCAAACTATAGAACTACCTTTCACTTTATGATTTAACAGCAAAAAGCAAAATTGAATTTGTGCTGAGATCTGTAGGCTGAACTGAATCCTTCCTGGAATTTCTCTACATGTGAGAGTATTTTAAAGAATTTTCTAGAAAATGCAATCAACCCACAGTTTTATTGTGTTTCCTCCCTTCCCCCTTGACAGGAAATGCATTTTTCCCTTCATATAATATATTTTGATTATGGTTCCCCCTCCCTCTACTCCTCCATTTCTCCTTACCTCCGTCCCTTCTCACCTGCCTCCACCCTCTTCTTGTCTCTCATTAGAAAACAAGTCGGCTTCTAAGGAATGATCTATAATATAATATTATTAAAAATAACACATTGGAATAGTATGAAACAAACAGAAGGAAAAGACCGCAAAAGACACAAGTAATAGATATAGACACAGAGACCCATGAAATTCTCATGAACCCCATAAAAACACCAAACTGGAAGCCAAAAGATATAACGGAAGAACCTATGTGCACGGTTATATGCTGCCTCTGTTTGTGTGAGTTCATATGTGCATTGTGGACCACACTGATTTAAAAGGTCTTGATTTTTCGTGTCCTCTGTCTCCTCTGGCTCTTTCAATCTTTCTGCCTCTACTTCCACAGATTTCCCTGAGCCCTGAGAAAAAGAATTTGATGGAGACATCCAATTTAGGGCTGAGTGTTCCAATGTCACTCACTCTGCGTAAAGTCTGGCTGTGAGTCTTTGTATTTGTTCAGAACTGATGCAGGAGGAAGCTTCTTTGACAATGGCTGAACAAGGCACTGATCTTTGAGTATAGTATAATGTCTTTAGGAGTCATTTTATTTCTATGTTCTTTAGTAGAACAATAGTATTTGATTTTTGCTTAGGCCCCTGGGCTATCTACTCTCTGGTTCCTGGTCATTGAAGCAGTATCATGTATGGGTTCCATCTCATGGTGTGGGCCTTAAGTAAAATCAGGTATTAGTTGGTTACTTGCACAGGCTTTCTGCCACCAATGAACTAGCATATCTTGCAGGTAGGACACTGTTGTAGATCAAAGCATTTATAGTTGAGTTAGTGCTTATGTTTCTCCTTTAGTAGTGTATAGAGTAACTTCCTATGCCAGAGATACAAGAGCATAGGTATGAAAGCTCTATGTAGCCATGGGATTTTTTTGACCAACTACTCAATTAGTTGTAACTCAATCCTGCTACTGGAAGCTTTGTTTGGTGACAAGAGATGTCCAATTGAGACTCTGTCTCCTCATTATTTGGTGATTTCATTTAGATTGTCTTCATAAGTGTATATATTTTAGTAAGTTTCTTCTGTATTAGCTTTCCATACTACCACTCTAATGGCCCTTAATTTTAGCCATCCCTCCTCATATTTTCTTCCTCATGTCCCTCTCCTCCCCCCCCACTCTATCTTCCCATTTCAGTCACCCTCATCTATCCGTAACTATCTATCCCCCTTTCCTTGGAAGCTCTATCTGACCCCTGTCTCTTACTCTATACCTAACCTCTGTGGTTCTGTGATTTGTAGCTTGGTTATCATTGATTTAACAGCTAATAGCTATATTTAAGTGAATACATACCACATTTGTCTTTTGGGTCTGGGTTACTTCAGTCAGAATTTTTTTTCCTAGTTCCATTTACCTGTGAACTTCATTTTTTTAATGAATGAGCAAATATCCCACTGTGTAAATATACTGCAGTTCTTTATCCAGTCTTTTGTTGAGGGATATCTAGGTTATTTCCAATTTCTGACTATTTTGAATAAAGAAGCACTGAACATGTCTGAGTGAGTGTCTCTGTGGTAGGATGAAGTGTCCTTTCAGTATATGCTCAAGTGTGGCAAAGAGCTGGATCTTCAGTTAGATTGACTCCCAGCTTCCAAGGAACTGCTACACTAAATTCTATAGTAGCTGCATGAGGTCACACTTTCACCAGCAATGGAGATGAGTGTTCCCTTTACTCCACATCCTCACCAGCATGAGCTGTTATTTGTTTTATTGATTTTAGTCATTCTGAGGGGTGTTAGATATAGTCTCAAAGTAGTTTTGATTTGCATTTCCCTAATAACTAAGGATCTTGAACATTTCTTTAAGTGTTTCTCAGCCATTAGATTTTCCTGTATTGAGAATTCTGTGTTTAGATCTGTACCCCATTGAAGCATGATTAATAAAAGCTCAGGGTCAGAAATTGGGCTTCAACATGAAGATCCAAAAAGCAAAACAGCCAGCCACTGGTTCTTACCTCGACCTCAGTCTGAAATGGCAATCCTACCACCTGAAATCTTAGAAGGAGACTGCATGTCTGAGAGCTATCTCCCCCGTGTTATATTCCTCTCCAGGATTGGGATTAAAGGCATGCACCAGTGGGATTAAAGGTATGTTCATTGTGGCTACTGGGATTAAAGGTGTGTGTTACCATAACCTGGTCTGTAAGGCTGACCAGCGGGACTGTTTTACTCTCCTATCTTCAGGCAGTCTTTATTTATTAAAATACATTTGAAATGCCAATACATCCAATTTTTAAAATTGTTTTCCTGATATATAGTTTTTGAGTTCTTTATATGTGTTGGATATTAGCCCTCTATCAGTTGTGTTGTTGGGAAAAATCATTTCCTATTCTGTAGGCTGCCACTTTGTTGGAATGATAGTGTCCTTTTCCATACAGACTCTTTTGAGTTTCATGAAGTCCCATTTATGAATTGTTGATCTTATCTTAGTGCTTTTGTTAATAGTAGTCTCTCCAAAAAATTTTTTTTCCTGAGCCAATGAGTTTAAGATTATTATTTACTTTCTGGCCATCAGGTTCAGTGTATCTGTTTTTATTTTGAGGTTTTTGACCAATTTGGAGGTTGGTTTTGTACAGGATCATAAGCATGAATCTATTTGGATTCTTCTACATGTAGAAATCTAGTTTAACCAAACCCAGTTTTGATGATGCTGTCTTTTTTTTTCCAGTATGTATTTTTGGATTATTTATAAAAAAAATCAGGCATCCATAGATGAGTCGATTTATGTCTCAGTTTTCAATTCAATTCCATTGATCAAAACTTTGGTTTTTGTTCCAATATCCTTACTGATTTTAGTACTATTGCTGTGTAATATAACTTGAAATTAGGGATGCTGATGCCTACAATAGTTCTTTTATTATTCAGGAGTGTTTTTAGATATCCTGCATTTTTTATGTTTCCCTATAAGGCTTAAAACTTTCTTTTCAAAATCTATGAAGAATAGTGTTAGAATTTTGATGAGGATTGCATTAAATCTGTAGATTGCTTTTGGTAGGATGGCCATTTTTGTCTAGATGATCTGTCTATTTGTGGGAGTCTAGAGATTGAAATCTCCCACTATAGTAAATGAGGGTCAATAAGGATTTAAAGTACTGTAGTGTCTCTTTTACAAACTTGGGTCTTCTTATGCTTGGTGCAGATATGTTAAAAATTGCAATGCTCTCCTGGTAGGGTTTTCCTTTGATAGTTTCCATCCCTAACTCCTCTGATTCATTTGGTTTAAAATCTCCTTTGCCAGATATTAAAATGGCAACACTGGCATGCTTCTAAGGTCCATTTGTTTGGAATGTCTTTTTCCATCTTTGTTGCCCATGTTAGCATCAAAGACAGAGATCACCACTGGGCAAAAAAAGATGGAAAAAGACATTCCAAACAGATGTACATTTAGCATTCTGATTATTCTGTGCTGAGGGGATTTCTTTTCTGGTGCATGGTATCTATCTGCTTTTCTGTATGCTTCTTGTACCTTAATAGGCATCATTTTCTTTAGGTTAGGAAAATTTCTTCTATAATTTGTGAAAATAGTTTCTGGGCCTTTGACCTGGGGTTCCTCTCCTTCATTTATTTTTATTATTCTTAGATTTTATCTTTTTAAAGTGCCACAGGTTTCCTGTATGTTTTATGCTATAAAATTTTTTTGTTGTTTGTTTTGCTTTTAGATTTAGCGTTTCCTTTTACAAAGGTACTTATTTCTTCTATAGTGTCTTAAATGTCTAATGGTGATGCTTGCCTCTGAGGGTCCTGTTCTAGTTCCTAAAATTTTCATTTCCAGAATACCCTCAGTTTGGATTTCTTTGTATTCTATTCCATCTTTTCAGCTCTTGAATAGTTTTATTCATTTCCTTCCACTGTTTGTATTTTCAACGATTTCTTATTGGGCTTATTCATTTTTTTAAGGACATGTATCATATTCATAAAGGCTATTTTAAGGTCTTTGTCCTGTGTTTCAGCTATGCCACAATTCTCAGGACCCACTGTGGTAGGGACTCAAATGTCTAGGCTTCTGGGTTTGAGATGATTATAATTCTAGGTACTGATGTCTGGTCTTTGTTAGGAGAGTCTTTTGTTCCATGGTTTCTGTTGTCCTCTCTGGTTCTTTAGGAGAGCACGGTGGTTGTATGTTGCTTCGTAGGGAATTCTTTTGGAATTCTGCTAGATGTGGTCACTAGGGGTTTTAGGTACTATGTATTTCTAGGTATTTGGAAGCTGACCTTTAAGAATGGGGATAGGCTGGTGGTGGTGGTGTGTGTGAAGGTGTGTGTGAGGGTGTCTACAGGAGGGTGGAATGATGTGGAAGGCAGGGTATTCCACAAGGACCTAGTTAGGTCCCAGAAATGGGAACAGAGAGTGAGTGAGGAGAGACTACAACTTTAAGAACCGATGGGATTTGGAGGGAGGAAGAAGAGTGAACGTCTATAGCTTGCTTGCTGCTTTGCTGCCCTACTTGTTTCTCTGGTAGGCTTGGCTTGGAGGATTCCCAGGGAATGCCTGCTGGAGTTAGGGGCTGGGATAACAGAGTGAGTGGGGAGGAAGGTCAGAGGAGAAGGTCTATATGATCTACAGGAGATGGAAGCAGAGAAGAGGGGGACACCACAGCAGGAGGTCTGCTTCAGAGTTGTAGGGGGAGACAGAGGGATTAGATTTGGAGGGGAGGAAGGAAAGGCGAGATTCCCCATTTAGGCTACTTGCTTCCCTGGCTGGAGTGGCCTGGGGGCCCCCATGGACTGCCTGCTGGAGTCCAGCATACAGAGATGAATAGGGGGAGGAAGGGTGGAGGGGAAGATCTGTGTGATCCAGTGGAGATGGAGGGAAGGGGTGGAGGCCATGGTAGGTGTTCTGCTACTGAGCTGAGGGTGAGACTGGGGCATTGCATTTGGAGGAGAGGAGGAAGGGGTGAATACCTGCAGTTAGCCTACCTGCTTCCCCTGGTGAGCCCTGAGGGCTCCGGGGAATGTGCTTCTTTCTTTTAGCAACAAGAAAGAATAATTGAGGTCAAAATGTATTAAAAGACAAAGTGATAGTTGTTTAATTTTTAAAAATATTCTGCTGGATAGGATCAAACTAGTTTCTCTGAATGTGGTTGACAGTTGTATGGCTGGGGTAGACTGAGGGCCCACTGGCAGTGGCACCAGGATTTATCTCTACTGCATGTACTGGCTTTTTGGGATCCTATTCTCTTTGGATGGATACCTTTCTCAGCCTAGATATAGTAGGGAGGGCCTTGGACCGTCCCCAAAACAATGTGCCTTACCCTTTCCTAGGATTAGATGGGGGTAAGGTGGGAGGGTGTGTGGAGGGAATGGGAGAAGAGGAGTGAGTAGGAATTTGGATTGGTAATTTGTTTAAAAAAATCTAATAAATTAAAAAAAATAAGGAAGGCAAAGGAAAAAATAAAAACCACTTATGAGTAAAAAAAATTCTGCTGGGAATAATATTTTATCTACTTAGACTGTTGTGCCTCTGTGGCAAGAGAAAAGTAAATTTGATTAGCGACCTACAATTTTTAAGTGAACAGATATAAAAGGACAAGTTATTGATATTAGAAAAATTAGCCCTAGTTAAGCAATATTACAAATGAATTAACATTCCCCTCTCTACTGCCAAGATAATCTCTAGTTCTCAAATGTCTTCCTGTCTCCTCCTTCATTATTGCACAGAACTAACACACAGGGGGGAAAAAAGAAGCATATAGTTTTCCAAAGTTTATCCAAACATACTCATGAAAAAGGTTCTTTCATAATGTTTAGATACCGTACCATACATCAGCATGTGTTTCCTTTACCAAGGGATCAATTTTCACTAGAAGCTCTGGAATTATGATCACTGAAGGGGCTGGAGAAATGGATCAGTAGCTAAGACTGCCTGCAGTGCAATCATGAGGCCCACAGATCAGATTTTAGCACTCACATAATAAGCTAGGTGTTCTGAACAGGCCTGTAACCCTAGCTCCCCGACCACCAGGCTTTGCTCCATTCCAGTCTAGCCAAAAAACACAAAAGCATGAGCCTCAGGTTCAGTGTGAGTCCTTGTCTCAAATAAATAGGCAGCTATAGAGAAGACAATGTCTTCTTCTGGCTTCCACGTCCATATGCACGCATATGTATATACACACTCCCATGCACAAGAGAGGGTGAATGTGTAAGTACACACACACACACACACAAGTCTATATGCCTATATTACCTTTTTAACATGGAAAGGGCATATATTTTTCTTTTTAGGTATTGGAACTTGCCTAGAATCTAATACATAATACATGTTCAGACTAGCACAAGAACACAGTTCTCTAATATCACTCCATACTATTTTATGTAAAAATTGTCTATTCTGATTTGGATACATATGTTCTAAAGGCCATGGCTAAAGCTTGTTGAGACATCAGGGAAGGAAGTTAAATCTTTGAAGATATTCCCTTGAAGGGGATATCAGGAGCCTGGCCCTTTTCTGTTTCTTTCTTTCATTTCCTGGTCACCATGAGATGAATAGACATTCTCTGTACAAAGCTTCTACCTTGCTATACATTGTCCAAAAGCACTGAGACCAGTGAACCTTGGCTGCAACTTCTGAAACCAAATCAAAATAAACATTTCCTCTTAGGTGAGTTCTTTCAGGTATGTTGTCAGGATAATATAACGTTAACACATATTGTCATTGTAGAAATGGCCTTAATGGAAATAACATGTTTTGCCATGGGCTTATGCAAGCTATGGATGTCAGATGAACTCCAGCATCAGGAATCTTACTACATGATTGAAGAAAAGTTTGCTTAACTAAAGACATAGCTTGTCATATTTTTTTTAACCACATGGTTATCTAAAGCTAAAACAGAAAATGTCCAAGAAACTCTGCAAGTCTATCTGAAGATTTGATCTAGTCCTCAAATACAGTTGTAGCTACAAAGATGAAAGTCCACTTTCTTTAATACAGGAACACTGATCAAAAGTGTCTGTTAATCATCTGAAAGATGGAACGCTAAGCAGCCCAAAGATGAATCACTTGGTCTGAAAGCATATCAAATGTGAACAAATTATCTTAAGTCAGTGAATTCTGGATTGTTCTCTTCTTTCTTTCCTATAGCTGCAACAGATGAGTTACATCTTTACAGAAAGGGGTAACTGCTATATCAGAAAAGGGAGAAGCATTGAGAATATAATGTCTACCCTTCGTGGATAAAAGAAGAAAACCAAAAATATTACTGAGGCCTCTGCCACCATCTTTGAGAACATCAGAAACAATAGCCTTGTAACAATAGATCTTTGTTCCCCTACTCAACATTTTGTGTGTTTCTGCTGCTAGGTCCCAGGACAGTCACTTCTGCTTTTCACAGCCCAGATTTCAGAGGTGAACACATATATAATGCAACATCTGCAAGTGATAAATGGTGCAAAGAAAAGGACAATTGGGCAATGGGCTAGCCAATGAATGACCTTGGGGTGGGAGGTAATACAAATGCTAGGCTGTATGTGAAATAAGGCAGAGTCCAACACACATCTACAGCAGGATAGTTCATGATGTGGGAGTCCCCTCTCTGTGCTGTGATTACCATTAACGAATAAAGAAACTGCCTTGGCCTGTTGATAGGGCAGAACTTAGGTAGGCAGGGAGACAGAACTGAATGCTGAGAGAAAGAAGGGCGGAGTCAGAGAGACACCATGGAGCTGCCAGAGTCAGACATGCCAAATCTTTGCCAGTAAGCCACTGCCATGTGGCGATATACAGATTAATAGAAATGGGTTAAATGAATATGAGTTAGCCAATAAGAAGCTAAAACTAATGGGTCAAGCAGTGTTAGCTTTCCATTGTGGTGACAAACTACCTCAAGAGGAGGAATACGTTTAGTCCATTTCTGAGGTTTCAGTCCTGAGTCTGTTGGACTCATGGTGACATGGTGCAGCTTTGAAGGTACTTGTTGTGAGATGACCTGAGTGTCGTTGGGATCAACTAGAGGACCAGACTGGCTGAGCCAATGAGAGGGAGAGTGCCTGATAAGAGATGAGACAAAAGGAAGACTTTGCTGCCTGACTAACCAAAGTGTTGTTGTCCATAGTAATTAAAATAGGAAACCAATGAAGAACTTAAACCAGATAAATGACACAGTCTTATCTAGGAGGAGAGAAAGGGAGAGGAGGGAAATGACAAGGGAAGAAAAGACAAACAAAACAAAGCAAACTAGAGTTCTTCCAGGAAGCCTAGAAGACAAATCAAAATAGAAAAACCCTCAGGACTGAAAAGACAAATGCAATTGAGTTTTAATTGACGTAGATCATCGTGTTTTCTCTTAACATTCACCATGTCATGCTGTCCGGTGCCTCATGGAGATGATTCTGTAAATATCACCAGGGTGAGATTCTTCTGTTTCTCCTCACACATTTTCAGCCCTGATCTTCTTCTCTTGCTCCTCTGACTCACACTGCTCTTCTGTCCCTGAGCCTTCCATATGCCCTTGTCTCGTTGGATGGATCCCTGAGCTAAGCACAGTCTCCCTCACTCTGCGGTGGGTTTAGCATTTTTTAAAAACGTGGCATTTCCTAATCCTAACTGAGTCGAGCAACCAGAGCCCTCACCGCTAGAGAAGAGCACATGCCTTTTCCGTGCTGTGAAGACAAATGAACAAGGAGAACTGTGCCAAGGAAGAATGGCAGATGTCCTTCACGCTTATAGGCAGGCGTCACCAGTGTAGGCTGCATCGTGCATGGCAATGTACACACAGCCTTCAGTACCTTCAGCTGACAGACTGTGGGGTGCAAACTGCACCTCCTCTTGGAAATCACATGAACGGCTGCTGAAGAAGCCAGCATCTTTGAAGATAGAGCTCCAGTTCTTAGCAGTTCAATTCCCAGGGAAGTGTGGCTCTGGGGTGCCTCATGTTCAACGAGAACTGATATCTGAGAGATAGCTGCCAGCCTATGGAGAGAACGTGTTGGTCTTATGCCTCGGTATTGGTAGGGTTTTAGGCTAGTTATTCTAGTGTCTCTGAACCACACCTTTTACTCTTCTTTAATCCCTTTCTCTCCCAAAGGCGTATGTGAGCTAGCTGGCATATAAATAACTAGGAGGCACTTAAGACAGTCAATATAATTTTTCTTATAAGAATGATAAAAAATATGAGCTAAAGAAAGGGCAGAAGCCTGGATGAGAAGATATATGTCTGTCATCCTAGCTGGTCTAGAGGCTGAGGCAGTAGAATTACTTGAGTCCCATGAGTTTGAGGACAGTCTGAGAAGTTGTTGAAAACACTGAGTCAAAAAGACAAGCAATTAAATTAAAAAGAGCTCAGGAAATCTCAGTTGAGCCCTTGGTGTGTGAAGGCAAATAAATGAGTCCAAGCCGTGTCATTTAGAATTGAGCCTTTATTTCCTAATTATGAAGATGGAAATTGGGATTTTATTTCTGGAAACCCATTTCCAACTATAGAAATAGAAAAATTAATAGCCAAAATCATATGCGTTAAACACTGCTTTTCCTCTCCAGGGTTGGCAATCCTCCTGGATAGAGAAACAACAAAAAAAAATGGAGCCAAGTAGAGACTGGATCCTCAGCTTTATTGATGGTTGTGTAAGCACATTAAATGTTTGCAAAAACTGCGTTCCTCTGGCTCATGGCCTTCTGCTTCCTCTTTCTGTACCACGAGGTCTTCCACCGCAGGCAGTTAAGATGAAGTGGAAAGAAAAAGACGGCTGCAGAGTAGACCACTGGCCTTTCAGGTGAAAGGATTTACTCCTGTGCGTTCATTCTTTGTTTTTAGACCATAAAACATGAGGCAATGGTGGCTGTATGCTTCAACTTCCTACATGCTATGTTCAAAATTGTTCAGCAGAGCCTGGAGGCCTGGGTCCATGATCTCAACTACGAGGGGAGCTAACAGGAAGATTTTAAATATAGGGCCTGCTTGGCTGTGGAATGAGTTGAAGTCCAGCCTGGCTAACTTGGTGAGACCTTTTGTTTTAAAAAGAACTTGAGAAACAGCTCTGTAATAGAGCATTATGATGCCCTAGATCCAATCCTTCTGATATAGAATAAGAAAAGTTCAGAAAATAAAAAATATAAAGAGCGAGAGCAGAAAAGAAACTAGAAGAAGGGCAAGGCTTTGAACTCGCAAAGTCTCCCGTGACATACTTCCTCCAACAGTGCTGCTCCTCCCTATAACCTCCACAAACAGCACAAGGAGTGTTCCGGTGCCTGGGTGTTCGGGGGGCCATTTAGCATACAAACCACTGCAGTGCCTCTCTGGAGTAGAAAGTTGTTGTAATGATTATGAGGATTGGTCCTCACTAAAGGCAGGGCTCTGGTTTAATAAGAACCTCATAAGATGCAGATGATTCCAAACCATAAAGTTTAAAGCTATCTATTCTGTTTTGTTCTGGAAAAGCCTCGTGGTCAAGAGCCCATTACAATGATATCTGCAAATTCCTTATCCTGGTTCCAACCTGGGTATGATTCACACAATGAAACCAAGCAATTTTTTTTAACAGAAACTTATTCACAATTACAGAGGCTGGGAAGTTTGAGATGGGGCACCAGCATCTGTCAAGAAACATCCTACTGCATCACTACTTGAAGGAAAGTGGGGAGAAAGGAAACATAGGAGACTCCCTCCACCAAGCCCCTTCTAATAGCATTGATCTATTCCTGAGGACAAAGCATGGAGAATCAAACTTCAATGTGCCTTCGGAAGTAGATAAAAAAAAAAAACATTCAAACAGTATGTGACTCACACTTAGGTTTTAATTAAAAAAAGAAAGAAAACTGTTAAAAACCACTTTAATGGGCTTTTACTCATAAAGCCTTAAGATCCTTACTCATTAGTATATTTCTTTGGCTCAAGTTGATCGCCCTTTCCTACATAAATCAGCTTCATTAATTTTTAATCAAATCATTTTCTTGCCTGAAAATTTCAATGGCTGCCAATTGTAATAATGTTTAAAAGAAAAGAAAAAGGAAAAATCAAAACTCTTAGCTTTGCAAAACAAACTACTATGTTTCCCCCTTTCTAGCCTTCTTGAAGCCCCTTGTACTCCTAACAGCACTGCCTTGCCAGGGTTTCTGGAAATGCAAAGCATTTGGGGAAGTATCGAGAGTTTTGGAGGTCTGTATTTTAACATTTGTTTATTTTCCTCTTGAGCTCCCCATGCTCATGTGGAAAGTCAGGAAACCTGATCTATTTCATATCATCTGGGGAAGGCTGACAATTTCTCACCTCCCCACTGAGGGGAGGGGATTTTAAGCAATTTATTCATTTACTCAATCAGTTAACAGACACCAAGGGCCTGTGCAGGAGTAGGGGCCCTTTACCAAGGGATTGAAAGAAATTCCAAATCCTGCTTCTCTCTGGGGTGCCCATTCCCCATGTTGCTATCTCCTCCAAATCAATTGTATTCATACTTTTGTCTAGGGCTGTCTTCGGCTGGAAAACTATCATTCCACAGCACAGAGTGGGTTCTATTCTGTCTGAGGTAACCCTTCTCCTTCCCAGCTCCCGACTGAGGAATGCCCTCACCAGCAGTACACAAAAATCAATTACATCAATTCTAGAAATTATTAAATTCCATCTTCATTTCTAAAATTCTGTCTTCCAGAATTTTCCTTGCACTCATTTTAGAAAAGTTTTCTCCTAGTAGAGAACCATCAAGACCCCACTCCCAAATCTCTAATGTGGTTGTTCAAGGCTTGGAATCTACATTGCTTCCTAAAACATGGTTAGTATTCATTTCTGTCTTGGTTAATTTTCTATTGCCATGACAAAACATTGTGACCAAGGCAATTTATTCTGGATCCTTGTGGTTCTGAAGAGTTAGAGTTCATGACCAACATGGCAGGAAATACAGCAGCAGGCAGGCAGGCATAGCACTGGAGCAATTGCTGAGAGCTTGCTTCTGACCCTCAAGCAATTGAGACAAGGAGAAAACTAACTCAGAATGGCAAAGGACTTTTGAACCCTCAAAGCCCACCCCCAGTGACACACTTACTCCAAAAAGGTCATGCCTTCTAATCCCTACCAAACAGTCCCACCAATTGGGGGCCAAGCATTCAGATATATGAACCCGTGGCAGCCATTCTCCCCCAAACAGCCACAGTTTTCCTTCCTTTCACATTTTATAAAGTATCTTACAGTTTCATAAGACTTGAATGCTTTTACTGTTGCAATTCAAGAAAGCTAGTTAGCATCTTATTGTATGTCAAGAACACTTAAGGTTGATTAAAATGTTGAGTTACATTTGATGTTTACTAGGTAGCTAATATTGAGTGTGAGAATTATTTTTCCTTTGATAATAGACTCTTGCATTTTCATCAGAGTGCAGAAATTTATTTTCCATATTATAGAAGCCTGACTAGATGATTGCATTTTGGGTTATTAAAGACAGAAAATTCTTTGAAAAAATAAATTTGTCATAATTTTCATAGCCCAAAATTGGGATTAAAAAGATTAACTTTAATTATAATAGCTAAATTCATGAAAACAAGTCAAAATACAATGCTTCATGTGCAGTTGCTTAGCAATTACATTTTATGTTTTTTATATTAATTTTCTAAAAAGCTCCTTCTCAGTTTATGCATGGCAGATAAAAAGAGCTCATTTATGATTCCAAACAATTTGTTCCTGAAGTTTGTAAGCAATATCTTGTTAAAAGGAAAGGAAAAAGTTCTAACGCCTTCAGCCTGAACCATTCTGTTATTCATTAGACACAGGGTCCTTTGAGAATCTACTGACAGTGATGCTACCTTATCTTAAAAAGACAGATGCAACTATCGTCACAATTATTTCCATGTTTGTGGATGGTTCACTAACAACCTGATGCCTAAAGTCACACTATCCACAGGCCAGAGAAATAACTAATGCTAAGGTCAAGAGATATGTCTATGTTTCTGCTTGGAAGGAATTCAGCACTGTCTTACCAAGGTCAGTTTATTGATGGAATTATAAGAATATTTTATAAATATTTGAACTTTATGGAGCTAAATTTATAAAGGTGTTTGGATGTGAAAAGCACAGGATCCTATATTTTATACTCGAGGAATCTGGTCAAAGTAAACAGCGATGACATAGTCTAAGATTGTCCTTCAGACGTTCTAGAAAGACTCCTGACATTGGTGCCATTGACGTTGTGTGTTTAACAACCTGCTACAACATCGTAACAAACTTCCCCTGAAAAGTTCTGTACATCAGGCACCGACTTTAGGACACCATGCATTCCTCACGCACCAGCAAATGGGAGCTACTTCCCACTGACAGAGGTCTCACTACACTGCATCCCTACTGTTCTTTCACAAACCCAATATGCTCGTTCACTTTTATGTGACTTGAAATTTATATGTGTTTCAAACTTCAGCTAGCCAAAACATACTTCTTTTACTTTTGAGGCAAGTAAAACCTAATATTATTTTGTATTTTGTTCAATAAACCTGTTAAGTATGTTCTCATGAAAGAAATTGGTGAACAAAGTAAAGATTGAATTAAAAACAACAATAACAGCTAGATAACCGATGTGCATCTTTATTCTGAGTTACTAAAAGGTGAGCATTTTGCATTGTGTAACTGTCAACTAGCTAAAAAAAATCAGTGTATGTGATAGTCTGTGTTAAAACAAAACAGTGATAGATAATATTCATTGTTATCATTAAAATATGAGAACCCTCTGTCCTTCCATTCCTTTCTTCCTGACTCTCTGTTCTTTCTTTCTTGACAACAAACTGTCCAACAATATATCAACTTTAATAGTGAATGCTTCAGGCTCCAGTGTGAAAAAGCTCGGTCATTTCAAGGTACCTAAACTTTATGTGCCCCATGAATACTGGAAGCCATTTAATGTCTCTAGCCTCTCTTTTTGTCCCCAGGTGGATTCCACCCCAAGGTGATATGCTCTGACTACACTGCAGAAATCATGCATCTCTGCAACAAGCAGCACTGGAAACGCCCAAGAGACTGAAGCACTCAAGGCCACCGGCCCTTGTCGTCAGCTTGCCTCTCACGGCCCAGCTGGACAGCAGAAAACTTCACAGCAAGGAATTTGCAGAGAAAAAGGAACCTTAAACTGACATAAGCAAAACTATAATTAGAATATCCAATTTGATAAAATCGAGTTTGCCTCATTTTAGAGTTTCTAAGAATTTTTTGTAGAATTACAATATGAAAATAAAAGGAGATATGTTGATTTTATCCTAACCATGCTTATTTTTGATTAATCAAATAGCATATATAATAATTGAAATAATGTCTCCCCAGAGATTTCCATACCCCTGAGCTTTCGGGAACTAAATATATTGTTATGTGGCAATGAGAATGAATGTTTTAGATGAAGTTAAGGTTACTCCTGTCTCATTCAGAAGGGAGGCAATTTCTGGAGTATCCCAGTGGACCCACCAGGATGTACAGTCAAAATAGGGAGGCAAAAGACTCCACCTTTATCTTTGGCTTCCAAGCTAAAAGACAAAGTAAACATTTCTCCCCCAGAGCCTCCAGAAGCCCTGCAGTCACCTTCTTTTAAATATACATTTTGTAGCCATCTCTATGTTATAGAGAAAGTGGAAGCCATGGCCCTTACCTTCCATAGGTTCAAAGGAAGATAACATTAATCCCTAGGCATACTTCAGAGTGAATCCTGTGAGAATCTTTCATAATACCAATTCTCCTGAGTTTTGAGGCACTATATTAGCAGATTCTACGTGGACATGCAAACTGAGAGAGCTAGACCTAGAAATGCATGTAAAATGTTTGGGTTGAGAATTCCAACAGCTGGCATCATATCAGCATTGCTAATGAGCTATCCAGACTACTGGATTATTTCCTCTACATCCAGCCACCTGCTGTAGACTTATGTCTTACAAACCTTAGTTTCTAAATTAAGGAGTTGTAAGGGAGAAAGGGAGAACAAAACAAAAGGGGAAGAAGCTGTACTCATGGATGTTTGTGCTCTGTGCCAGCAGCGAATGCTTCTGTCACTGGAAACCAGCGTCTCCCAACTCATGTTGTCTTGGGCTGGTCTTGCTGTCTTGGATGGTGGGAATAGCTGTCCCCCACACTGAAGGTGTTGTAGCAGAATCATAGTAACACACATGGAATGCTATGAGTGCAGGTTCCATCGCACAGGTGAGGTAGCTGGAAACCTGTGCAGCATCCTTACAGGGGTTTCAGGTAAGGTGCAAAGTTCACAGCTCACACCAAGGGGCTTGCAAAGGAGTACTTTAATATCCACATTCCTATATTGTACAAAGAAGCCTATTGTCATCCTCTAGAAACTCAAGACTAACAGTGGTTGTCTTTCCCTTCTGTCTTCTGAAACATCTGAAAATGGCTTCCTGTCTGCCACATAGAAGTGAAGAGCAATGACAGCAGGTACCCCCACCCCCAACATCAACAGGTGATTCTCTCATTTCACAATGACCAGCATTTTGAATAATGAGATTGCTACCTTGACAGTCAGTCCTCTGTGTTGTGCAGCCCCTCTGGAGTATGACCTACCGCAGCAGGATTGATGAGTACGTTTCCAGATAGGAAGGAAGGAAGTTTTAATAAATGTTCTCATAAGGCCTCAGCCCTGTATAGGAACAATGTTCGTATGTCTGAATGTTCCTGCATAGAAATCACTACAAGAGGATCATTTCACTTATGAAAAATATCTCAAACCCAAACTTATGTTCAAAGATATTATTTTCTCTCCACCAATAAATTCTGAACAACTGAAATTCATATTCTGTCTATTTTTTTTTTCAGAATGAGAGTATCTTATAGACATTTCCACACACCAGCCTGAAGCTCTTGAAGATAGTACAATGCCATGCTTAAAGACAGATTCAAATATCCAGCATATGGTGAGGTGGGCAAGTGGCTACTGTACCTGCTGCCAAGACTTAAACTTGGTTTGATTATTGTGACCCAAATGATGGCGGGAGAGAGTCTCCTCCCACAAATTGTCTTCTGACCTCCATATTTGGTTGTAGCATGTACATCTCCCCCTTACACAGATACAGACACACACACACACTGTTAAAAAAGAAAAAGAAAATCTAACACCCTGCTCTGCCAGTGTGCCAGCCTAGGAATTAGATTTTTGTTTTCATCATCTGAAAGCAGGGGTATTAAAAATATCTCAAAGTGGATTTTTGATAATTAAAGGCATAATCCACGCAAAGTACTCAGTACATTGAATTAATACATGTTATCTTTTTAATAGCCAACACACAATAATCTGCTGACACAGATATATGATTGATAATGTTTGTATATGCAAAGTCTATTGCTGCTAATGCTGTCCCAGTGGATAAATGAGGGAATAAATCTGAATCTGATCGGCCAGAGCCGGTGACACAGATTGAGTACACTGCTCCAGGACACAGGAAGATTCCAGATGTAATTGTGTCATTGGTGGTAGTTGGGTTGGGTTTTACTGTTACATTTCTTAATGGATTTGTCCTTGTGGCGAGTTACACACATTGAAGAAAGAGTTTGCTGGTTGGCACAGAGCTGGCCTTGACGTTGGTCACACACTTTTCTGTTTTGTAGATGCATCCGTGCCTAAGAAAAGGAAATCCACAACTTTGGCATTCTTTTCACTCTTTCTGAAGCATGACAAATCCACTAATTGACTGCCTGCTGACCACTTGGCTCATCTTTGGGATTAGGAAAGCCAACGTGAGAAAATTGGCAGCTGAGAATCCAACCCTGCATTGTTATCTGTCATTGGCCCAGCCCCTGAAGTTGGGACACAATGCCAAGTGTTTTTGTAAATGTTATAAATATTTCAAATCGAAAGAGTGATTGATAAATGGCATGAGATTCTTTTAGCATAAGGAACATGTACTTTCTAACCTATGGCAGAAAATTTGCCTCTGCCTGTTCATCTTTCATTGCCTTTTTTAGAGACCACACTGACGAACAATATGCAGTAGGAGCAGAATCTGTGGGGGGTTTTTTCCAGCATCTGTTACACACTGCACGTGTGCTTTTGAGCAAGGAGGAAGAAACAACACGGTTGAATCTCTTTCGTGCACCTGTCTCTGAGTAAGATTCCATGTGTGCACGGCGCTGATAAACCTTCCCAAGGTTCTGATAATCACCCAGAAAGTAAGTTGCCCAGGATTTCAGAACCAATGTGTCAAAGAGTTAGAAAACTAACTTAGTTCTGCCGATTCCAATGCTTTTGTTGTTCTTACCACTTCATGCTGTCTCTGGAACTTGGCCTGTGAAATAAGATAGATGAATTAAATGAAGTATCATTTTTTTTCAATACAGAATTGACAATGCAAGATCAAAATCCAAAGTCCTATACTTTTCAATCCTTCCTCCCTTTCTTACTTCCTGCTTTCTTCCCTTCCCTCCTTGCTTTTTCTTTCATTCTGTCATTTCTTTAAATTCTAAAGAATTTTCTTTAGTAACATGCTCATGCCTTTTATTCAGAAGTATTTGCCATTCCCTGTGAAGAAAATCTGTTTAAATGGGCTGCCCACCTCCCTGTCCCGGGTAGAGTTCTACTCCCCCAGACATTAACGTGGAATAAAAATATCTGAAGCTCTAAGCTCTTTGACATTCTTATGATAACTATACCATGAGGTGATCAGAGAGAAATCTGTGTCAGTGGACTTAAGTGGGGGAGGTTGTCCCCAGAGAAAGAAAAGGGTGTTCTATGTGTGGTACCCTGAGTATGGCTCACCAGACAGACCATCAGGGACATGGCAGCATGTGCAGGGGCCTAGATGTCCCTCTGAGAACTCAAAGACTGGATACCAAACACAGACATCATAACCTTAGAAACGAACCTGGCTCATGACATGACAAGGAAGTACTGAATGACACAAACTTGAAGCAAGATCATAGATCGCAGCTTCTTAAAATGTGCACTGTGACCTCATAGGAAACTCCACAATTGAATTAGGGCTGGCAAAAGTTTTGATGACAGCAAAAGGTTAATGAGCACAATGTAACCTTGGTTATAAGCATGCTAATGGTCATGTCAATCAAACAATCAATAGTAATCTTACTCAGCTGTAAATCCTATGAACCACAAAAATGACAAGCCCAGCAAGTCAGTCCCATTAGTTTATAGTGGTACTTTTTATTTTGTCTTGAGGGTAATCTGCAGCTAACTAATTGATCTTACTGCTCACTCAGTAAGAGAGGGTTTATGCCTAGTACTATAAACCTAAGCAACTACCTGTAACTAGTGATGGATGCCATGGTCCCTATAAGAGAATCTATTGTTGCCATTTTTCCTAAACCTGTTATTATTCCTAACTGCATTCTAAATACTTTTTTTCATACCCACAGATAAGTGTAGCTCCCATGATTCATTAAAACAAAACTAGAACAAAACAAAACAAAACCTTTCTGGAACAAAGGGTACTATAGAGAAGGATAGCTGACCAAAATACAGAGAAAAGGTGATGAGAGGTACCAGGACCCAATGAAAACATATACAACATGGTTTACTCTGTAAGGTCAAGGAGCATGGGGGAAGAGGAAGCTGAAAGACTATAAAAGTAAGAGGATCAAAACACCTATTGTGAGATAGTGTCTTCTATATAAGATGGGATGCTGCATCCATGATATCTCAACAATACAGTTGCCTAAACAAAACCAACATAATGACTACACCAACATGCCAACATGGACAGAGGAAATCTCATAAGGCTCCACCACCCTACCTTTGTATGAAAAGCTGGACAGTCAATGGCTGCTAAGAAATGGAGAATCAGTTTCTCCATGGTTGAGCTTCCTGATAGGTGGCCTAATCTTCAGTGGTGAGCCCTAGCATGTGCATGAAAGCAATGCTACATAGACTCAATAGGTTATAGATTGTGTGTGTGTGTGTGCGTGTGCACGCACATGAGTGTGTATGTGTATGTGTGTGTAAAACAATAATGATTAAAGAAGACAAGGGCTTGCATTTGGAAGAGTATGTGGTCATGGAGAGGATAAAAACCAGAGCAAATAAGCAAACAAATAAACAAACAGCAACAAAGATGCTGATTGAGTTACTGATGTAGATTTACTTTTTTTAAAGTTAGGTAAATTTTGTCTTGACATTAGAACAGAAATGGACCTAAACATGCTTCCACTCTTTTGTACTATGTATTTATGCCAAACAATCTCTCAGCATTAAGTCACAAAATCCAAATATCAGTCAACTCTACACATCACTGATGACGCTCCACGTCTGCAGCTCAAATGTTCATTGGGATTTAATTCTTTATGTACAAATAAACAAGCTCCCCCATCTCACTGATAAACAAATTTGCTTCCATTTTTAATAAATGGTAAGGCTCTCCGGTGATCAAAGAATTGTTATAAACTAAATGTCTTAGAATTTATCATTAGTAAATGATATATACAACCTATATAGATCCAAGATGGCTTAAAGATTTCTCTGGTGAAAAGGGGATTGCCAGTAGAAAGGGCTTAAGAAGCCCTTGGGAAGGAGAGTAGGGTGCACTGGAGATTCAGGGCTCTCCCTGCATGTGTCAGGACCACACGGTGAACACTTCCCTGATGCTCTGCAGCGTGACCCAGCTTGTTCTCATGGAGCAGGAACTTAGAGCAGGCCTATTACTGATTTAAAATAATAAATAAATAAACGTGGTATTTCCTGCCACCAGTTTGCAGGCTGAGTCATACCTGCACGATACTGGCTATGACTCAAGCCTGAGTGTGGTGCATTTGGGAGCTTTATTGAAACCAATCTTTCTTCTACTTATAATCACTCCCAGTATCCCCTGCCCCTTTTCAAGATGCAATTCTAAAAGGATTAAAAATGAGCTCCTCAAAATTCTATATGAAATTAGAGTCAACCTCCAGTAGAATTGTTAATAGCTTCGTCTTTTTTTTAACAATCTAATTGCTAGTAGTCATTCATGAGGCAAGAAGACAGAGAAAGGTTATGATATGCAGTGCCATTAATTCATACCCAGTTACAAAACTTATTTCATAATCTTACTGGGGAGGCTATACTTGTGATGTAGTTCTGAAATCTGGATCTTGACTTAGAGAGTGAAAACATAAATCTTTTTCTTATTATATGTACTTCCTAACATGTGCATAATAAGTCTGCTTATGTATTAAATATTATAGTGAAATACTTTGAATGCTAAAACTTCTGGAAAGATTCAGGTCACAGTCTTAATACACATCAATACAAAGCCCCAGAATTTGCTCCCTTGCTCTAAGAAAATACTGGTTTGTACTTTAGGACTCTACATCTTTTGCCCTTTACATGCACTTGCGCGCGCACACACACACACACACACACACACACACACACACACACACAAGTATTCTTGCATACATACAAATACAATCTTCTGAGTCCACTTAGTGTTTCTTGTATGCATGTTAACAGCTGATGACTTGGGGTTGGCTAGCCAATTGGAAGTTTGTCTCTTGAAAAGACAGATCCTCCCTCTGTCAACAGTCATTGATTGTATGTAGCTCTTCATCTAAGTGTGGGATCTTGGAAGATTGCCTCCGTCCACGTTGCCGTGTCAACCAATGTTGTCTTTGTGCAAATCTTGTTTAGGTGGCCATATTGCTGAGGTTGCGTGGGTACAGCTTCTCTGTAATATATAGAAGATGCTGTCTAGCCGTAGGTGTCCTGGTCCCAGGCTTTTATAATATTTCTGTCCCTTTTTTCATGATGCTCCCTGAGCCTTGGATGTAGGGGTTGTGTTGTTCATGTGTCATTTGTGTCTGGGCATCCCATGGTTAGTTGTTCAATGCATTTTTTTTCAAGACAGGGTTTCTCTGTAGCTTTGGAGCCTGTCCTGCAACTAGCTCTTGTAGACCAGGCTGGCCTCGAACTCACAGAGATCCGCCTGCCTCTGCTTTCCGAGTGCTGGGATTAAAGGCATGCACCACCAACACCCGACTTGTTCAATGCGTTTTGACCAGTTGTGAATTTATTTCTGTAATAACCTCCATTTGCTATAAAGAGAAACTTAGTTGATAACAGGTGAGAGCTACACCTATTTATTGATATAAGGATAAATATTTAAAATGCAGTTAGAGGAGCTGGAGAAATGGCTCAAAGATTAAGGGTACTGGCTTCTCTTCCAGAGGACACAGGTTCAATTCCCAGTCCCACATGGCAGCTCACAACTGTCCCTAACTCCAATTCCACAGACATACATGCAAGCAAAATACCAATGCAGCTAAATAAAGATGGGTAGATAGATAGATAGATACATAGATAGATAGATAGATAGATAGATAGATAGATAGATAGATAGATACATACATACATACATACATACATACATACATACATACAATGAAGTTAGAAATTGTGCTGGTTTATGAAAGTGCCAGTAGTAGATTCTTGTCTAGGTTCTATAGTCTCACTGGCTACACATTTGCCTCAGTTTATAGTATCAGGCATGGGTTCCCTCCAAATGAGCAGCTTCTAAGTCTAATGAGATGGCTGTTGGTTAATCCCAAGATATAAAAAAACATTATGGCGCCCTTGAGGATATCTTGCCATGCTGATCATTGCTGTGGTTTGTAGGCTTTTCTCCCTCATCAAATTGCAATTGACTTTGGCTATTAGAAAAACTAGTCCTCAGTGAAGAGACTTCCAGGTCAGTTCCAGAGCCAAGCCTTACCTTCAAGTTCTGGGAGACAACCAAGGGCAATGGAAATGCCCTATATTGTCTTGGGAGTCCTTAGATTCCCCTGACCAGAAAAAAGATAAAGGTTTCCCAGGCCTACATCAGTGCCTCTCTTTTCCCTTTTACAGAAAAACTTGGTTCTGAAAATCTATCCATCCCCTATGAGCCTTTGGAGGACATTTACATTTAATCTATTGTAATTTGGAAATGGGTATCCATGAGTCATTCATCTTGAAGTAGAGTTAATCAATGCTTTTGTAAAGATATCTATGTAAATCATTATTCTAATTAAGAATTATTGAAGACATTTTAGCCAATGTTCTCTTATAATTCTACTAAAATGTACCTATTTAGGTTAAAAATAAACATGATTAACAGAGATTCAATAGGAGATTCATGACACACATCGACTTATATTTTAGTGGTACAGGTATATTGTGCTTTGATTGGTGAGAAGATGATCAAGTATTAAAGGAATTGCACCAGCCATGTGTAAAATCCTTCCTTGGTACTTCTATTTATTATTGCAACCAGAGGGAAGAAAATGCCTTTAAGCATGAAATCTATGCACTTCCCCTCAATCTTACCCAATCCTCAGTAAGTAACACCCCCTCTACAAATGTAACCACCAAGAAGAAAACCATAGGGGTATCAACTCATGCTTCTTTTCCCTTTCCTTCTGCTTCAAATTCCTGTCACCTCTATGGAAAGATGGTCAAGCCTGCTTCACCTCTGCCCATCTCCACCATTATGTTCTAAATTGTGTTTGGATTGTTCCTGTAGCCGCTGAACTGATCTCTTTCTCACACTTCTATATCCTCATAGACAACTCTAAATGGCAGTCGGAGATACTGTTAAGAACAAATTGAATCAAGTCACATTAGTTATGATGGAGAACTTCCCACTTACTTCATCTCAGCAACTTCATTATTGTTTATCTTTTGCCACAAGCCAATCTTCTGTTTGGTCCTGTTTGTTAAAGTGCACCAGCACCCTGTGCCTCCTTTGGGCTTATTTTCATTGTTTTCTTGCCTGGCATAATTATTCCCTAATTGTTGCTGGGGTTATACTACTTTGATGGCTAAATACTGTCTCTATTATCACCTAAGAGAGGATTACCTCACCCCAGATCTGTAAATACATACATGCACAAATAAATACACAAGCATTTCTATTATTATTACAATTTTTAAAGAGAGAGTAAACTATTTTGGAGCATAGTAGAACTTGATATGTGTTATATACTTATTGCATCCTTAGATTTAAAAAAAAAGTTTTTCTTGAATTTCTTACCCCCAAACATTATTTTCTGTTTATAAACTGATACTGTCTTCTCTTTATAATTATTTTATGTCTTATTTGCCTTTCTGGCATTATTACTTTAGGCAAAAACTGTTCAGCCATGTTGATAGTTAGTCATAACAGCAAACCATACTCTATTGATTTTAACAGAAACACCTCTAATGTGGCATCAATTACAGTGATATCTTTACTTTGGGCTCCATTCACACATTTACTGTTTCTGCTCATAAACTTAATGTGTTACTATTCTGGATTTGGCTACATGATCCTTTCATATACAACTGTGGCTTGGGTTAGTTTATGCTCCCTGTGACTCCAGTTTGCTTTAAAAGAAATAACCTATTCATTAATTTGACTTCAGCAAATTGCTAAACTCCTTTATATTGTATTCAGTATATTATTAGTGTCAGTGCCAGAAAATAATCTCATTTTCAGTTTCCTAAAAGCAGAAAATGTGGAGGTGATTAGGTATGATATGCATGTGTGTATGCTTGTGCATGGAGAAACAAGGGTGTGCTATTTTACACATGTGTGTTGTGGAATCTCAGTTGAAGATGTGTTGCATTAGCTTATGCTGTGGAATATTTGTTTAATGATACAAAGATGGGCTGTATTCTTTTATGCTGCATTTGTTTACATCTGTGAACAAATCTTAAATCTGTGTTACTTTGCCTGTCTAAAACACCTGATTGGTCTAGTAAAGGGCTGAATGACCGATTGCTAGGCAGGAGAAGGGATAGGTGAGGCTGACAGGCAGAGAGAATAAATAGAAGGAGAAGAAGGTAAGATGGAGAGGAAAAGGAGAGAAAAGAAAAAGGAAAGAGAACACCAGGGACCAGTCATCCAGCTACATAGCAGTCATGAAGTAAGAAGTAAAGAAAGGTACATAGAATAGAGAAAGATAAAAGTCCAGAGGCAAAAGGCAAATCGGATAATTTAAGTTAAGAAAAGCTGGCTAGAAACAAATTGAGCTGAGGTCAGGCATTGTAAGTAATAATAAGCCTCCATGTGTTTACTTGGGAGCTGGGTGGCAGGCCCCCAAAGAGTAAAGAACAAAGAGTTTAAAAAAAGTTATTCATGTGGGTGGCAGAAGGCAACCTGGGGTGCAGGTCCTTGCCTTCCACCTAATTTGAGGCAGGATCTCTTTGATCCTTTTTTGTACTTAACTTCCTGAACTTTATACTCTGTGAATGTCATCAAACCCAGGAGCTCCCAATTCCATGTAGGATTGCTGGGTTATGAATGTACAATACTGCACATGGCTTTTTGTCAGTTCAAGGCATTCCATCCTAGGTCCTTACAACTTCATAGCAAATGCTCACCCATTGATCCATCTCCCTATTCCTAGAAGGGTAATGTTGGTCATCAGTAATATATGGGCTCTATGGTTGAGATGTTGAAAGATTCTTTTTCCAGCACCCCAGTGTGTGCCTTTGTGTCTTTAAAGAAAAGGCTCAGTTGTGCGTTTTAAGATTATTTTCATTATTTTTAATCGTGTGTGTGTGTTTGCACAAGTGCAGGTAACTGTAGAGAGGCATTGGAGCCCCTGCAGCTGGAATTACAGACAGTTGTGAGCAAACTGACACTAGTGCTGGGAATCAAACTCAAGTCCTCTGGACACAGCATGTTCGCTTAACTACTGAACCACCTCTGTCTATAGTCCCAATTTTCCCACTTACAAGCGTCTCTCTGGACTCTGCCTTGTATCTAGGTAACACTCTGTTTTCCTCTGGGAGAACCTAACTTTCAGGTAGCTATCCTACAATTATTCATTTTTTCTGCCCTTATTACAGTCAGGGGAGTATTTTCCTTTGGTTTTTAAAACTCCATCCTACTAGCCTTCAGGACTCCATGCCAGGTGTTCTTTCCTTGAAAGTAGATAGCAAAGATGTCAGGCTGATATCGCCACATCTCCAAATGAGAGTGGTTTCCTAACAGAAGCAAGGGTAAGCAGCAGAGGCAAACCCTACCAGCCATGTGTAATGCTGTTAATATCTATATTTAGCCATTGGAAACAAAGCGACGATAATGATAGCAGCTACTGTCTCGGAAGATCAGTGAATTATGGCCCGACAAACTCAAACAGATGGCAGACACAAGCTAACAGTGATCAAAGTAATTAGATCACTGATCCATCCATAGATAGATAATAGAGCGATGAGAACTGAAGTCTGGACGCTCTTCCTCTTCCATGTCCACATAGAATCAAGGCCTTTTTTACTTACTGTATTAGTTACTGTCTCTGTATAGCTACAGGAATCAAATGGGTTTGTTTTCATGTGAATTTTTTTTTTTTGGTTTTTCGAGACAGGGTTTCTCTGTGGCTTTGGAGCCTGTCCTGGAACTAGCTCTTGTAGACCAGGCTGGCCTCGAACTCACAGAGATCTGCCTGTCTCTGCCTCCCGAGTGCTGGGATTAAAGGCGTCCGCCACCACCGCCCGGCTCCTCTGTATAGCTGCAATCTTGTTGCTGTGCCATAATATTTGGCCAAAGTGACTTAAGGAAAGAAGGGCTTTATCTGGCTCGCAGTTCTAGGATACACTCACTCACAGTAGGGAAGGCATGGCAAAGAATACACTCACTCATAGTGGAGAAGGCATGACATAGGATACACTCACTCACAGTGGAGAAGGCACAGCAGCAGGAGAGCAAGGGGACGGGACATGTGCATTCGTCAATCAGGAAACAGCAATACAGATAATGATGTTCCTCTTGCCTTCCCCTTTGTATTCAGCTTAGAATCCTCCCTCATGACCACATTCAGGGTGAGTCTTCCCTACTCAGTTGAACCTTTCTAGAAACAGCCTCACGCACGCACATACTCAGAGGTGTGTTTCCATGGTGATTCTAAATCTTCCTCAGCTAACAAGATTAACCATAATACCCTCTGACACTCTCAGCCTTGTCTTGTGTACTCCCAACCTTACGTTTATTTCTTTTTTGACCTGGATTTCTCCTTATCTTCCCTCTTCAGATCCCAAGTGGTTTTTCTGTATTTTATTCCGACAATCCCCTCAAGTTGACAAATCAGGTCAATGCTCTAAATAGAATCCTAGCAGACAAGGCCTCTGTTTGGGTGACTGGAACAAATGAAAGCCATTTTGGTAGTTCGGGTATGGCAATTCCGGAAGCGAGTTTGGTCCTGCAGCATCTGTGATGTTGGTTCAGTGTGGTGGGCTGACAGGACCAGTAGCTGAGAGAGAAAGGTGGGAAAGGCAGTTTGAAGCAGATTCAGGACCAAGGCTGGTGGTACCTTTGAGCTAAAGACAGAGTTTAGGCTTCTAGGAAGGAGGGTTGGCAAGGACCTCATGGTTGTATGCCTAAAGCTGTCTGCTTGATGCCAGCAAACATAGCACAAAGTGATGCAAATGCTGTGATGTGAATAAAATTGGGGCATGAGTGCCCTATGCAGGAGGCAGCTGTGTTAAAGAGAACTAGTCACCTGCCACAGAGGTTTACCTCAGGGATGTGCATCAGACCTGTAGCAGGGAGCAACAGGTGTATTCTAAAACTGTATTTCCACAACAGACTCAGAAAGTCAGCATAAAAATGGAAGCACTGAGACAAGGATGAAACAGAACACATTAGAGGGCCAGAGCTCTCTGGGATGGCTCAGATTTAATCACAGCTCTTGGGACCCACACTGCTCTCATTGCTTTTCACTGTTGACTGACCCATTATCTTCTGTTTAATTACTTTTCATTTGCATCTTCCTTAGTTTGCATCTTTCTTCTGTCCTTCCACACGTGCATACTGCTGTCATAACACAAATATTACAATTCTGTCTTCCAGGTGATTCAGGAAGAATCTTGAAAGGACTTGACACGCAGCTAACTTCAGACACATAGCCTCCAGCCTGGCAGTTATTATAAAATCAATTCCACATGGATTATAAATATCACCTACAACTTGAAAAGTCTGCACTAGGTCTCATACCAACTTGGCGATGTAACTGATTTTTATTTTGATACATTTTCATGATATTTTACTACTTCTATTGTATTGAAAGACTCCTCTAGTTTATTGTCCATTAATATGTAATATTCTAGTTCCTAAATATAGAATGTCATCTCTTTCAATCCAAAGTTCGAGTTCCAAAATCCCAACTTCCTGGAGGAAAAGAATTTCTTCTAACAGCTATGAATTTGATATTTAATGATAAATTAAACATAATTAATGTAGTTCTGGGACTGGAGAGCGGTACTGGCTCTTTACTAGTGATATTCTTTGAGGTCAACTTCATTCTCTAATCTTAAATGACTTTCTTATGCTGCCTGCTCTGTATCATAGGGATAATGATATTTCAAGGCCGTACTTAATTTTTCTAGTGAAATCCCTTGACTTGTGTTTTTCCATCCAAATAAACTTTGTGTTCCAGGAGCTGCAGATCCCCTTGAAGGAAAGAGTATGTGGCTCCGGAACCAAAGGTCATTTAGTGCACGATTCTGAAGCACAGACCGGGAAGCAACACCTCGTACAAAGTCAAATGCTTTCCTTTGCAAAGAGGAGACACGTGATGACTTAGAACAGAAATATCTCTTTAGTGAGTATAGACATGAGCCTTTAAAATCAAGATAAATCAAAATTTCTAAATTTAGATGTTACAGCTAACTACTGCAGTATTTCTTCCAGATTCACCAGGGCAGTACCTGTGGCCATTTGACTCATGAGGCAAGTAGACATTCATGTTATAGTCTATGGGACTCATTAGTAACCACTCCTAGGGTAGGAAGGTATACAATGTTTATAGCCAGTGGCACTAGACACAGTAGATGCATCTATATCAGAAGAAATGCTAAATTTCTACACTACTCAAACTATTTGTTCATTCTCTAAAATGAAGAAGTGCAAACATTTACAGATTTGCTGTGTCCATTGGGATTATTATAGTGTTTGAAAATCAATTCCTACTCAGAAGCTTAGCAGAAAAGGCAGAGAGATAAACAATAATATAGAATAAAATGCAGTGGATGCAGTCAGGGGAATACACAGAAAGCAAAGGTACGAAAGACAGAGCTATTGAATGCAACCTGGCATTCCAAAAAAAGAATTACTAGAAACTGTGTCATGAGAGCCAAGGAGAAAAGATGAGCAGTGTTTTATAAACTAAGAAATGTGAGTAGGCCATTCTAAAGAAGAAAATATCATGGGTTCAACCATAAAGGCAAGAAACGATGTGAATGCCAGGAAACAGAATCAGCTCAATACTAGTTGAGCAGAATACAGAAGGAAGGAGTAAAACAAAGTGAGACCAAATATAAAGCCAGTGAGCGAGATAATGAATAGGGTCAGGAAAATTCAATTTTGGAGCCAATGCGGTGAGAGATGGTGAATGTTTAAGGTTGATCTTGCCATAACAGAAGTGGAAAGGAGATCCACGGGTTAAGTACTCATGATCTATCCATTCCTTGGATGCTTGCTCTGCCCTAGGGACAGAACTGGCCTCAAAGTTTGCAAAGGACTCACCTTCTTGGGAGGCACTTGAAATCAAACAGGCAGAACATGCAGGAAGCAAAAAGGAGGGTCAGAAACTCACAGATACGAAAAGCAAGAAAATGAAATTAGCACAGGTCCACTTTCAGATTTCAGAGGAGGTGTGCTCTGTTCTCTGCAGTTATTACAGGAGGAGAGAGTGGTGACAGCTTCAGTTATGGTCAAACTGGGCTTGATGCACTTATGCAGACAATGAACTGTATTTTTAAAAGTGAGCAGTGCATAAGCCATGTACCTGGTGGTTGACTTTGGCTCTCTTCGAGAAAGCTGGTCACACATCAACTTTGGGTGTGTCTGTGAAGGTATTTCCAGAGTGACTGAGATTTGAATCAGAGGACTGAGCAAAGATGGCCTCATCAATGTGGATGAGCAATGTCTCATGAGCTGATAAAGCAAAAGCAAGAGCAAGCCCTGCCCCCTCTCCTGGAGACGGGACACCCTTCTATCTGTGACGGTTTGTTATTGACCATTAGGTGACATCACCCTGGCGAGTTCTGTGCATGTATTAAAACTTTCTATTCTAAATATTTTCAAAAACCATTTTTTTCTTATTTTAGCTCCAGTTTTTTCATTATTAGTATTCATTGTATTATTTTAATTGTGTACATGTGTGGTAGGGTATGCAAACATGAGTGTAGTACCTGTGGAGGCAGAAGAGGTTGTTGCGGCCCCTAGAACTGGAATGATAAGCAGTTGTGAGCTGTGTGACAAGGGTACTGAGAACTGAACCTGGATCCTCTGCAAGAGCAATATGGTGGTTTGAAATGGTCCCTAAAAGGAGTAAATCTCAGCTCCTTCTTTCTCCAGTACCATGCCTGCCTGCATGCCACCATGTTTCCTGCCATGATGAAAATGGACTAATTCTCTGAAACTGTAAGGCAGCCCATTTAAATGTTTTCCTTTATAAAAGTTGCTGTGGCCATGGTATTTCTTCACAGAAATTGAAACCCTAACTAGGACAAGCAGTGTGCACTGTTAACCTCTGTCATCCTTCCAGTCTCAACCCCAGTTTCCTTAAAGGATGATATTTAGATCTTCTGAATTTCAGAATTCATTTGACATATAAAATAGATTGTTTATTTTTCTCTGAACCTAATTCTCCAGACAATCAGACTTCCAACCAACTTTCCTAAAAGAACAAAAAACAATTTCAAAGAGAGAAGAATGTGCACAGGATATTTGTTCTGATGGTCTAGGAAATGTTTCACGGTTTGGAAAAAGGTTAAGAATAAAATCTTATCAGTAACAATAAAACAGATTGTTCCAAAAACAACTATACTTTATTGAAATTGACACAACCATGCAGCAATCGAGACTTCTGAAAGTTTTCCTCGAGTATATTTTTTAAATTCAAAGTTATTTTTAGAGTCCTCTTCTAGAGAAAATATCCTCCCTCTCTCAGCAGCCATTCATCTAGAGGTGGGACCTTGTGAAATTTCCCCCAGTACATTGGCGTGTCCACTGGTGATGTCATTACACAGGTCTTGTTTAGCCAATCATATTGTTGAAGTTTCATGGTTGCAGCTTCCCTGTCATGTCTAGATGACACTATCTTGCGGCAGATGTCCTGGGTCTCTGAATCTTACAATCTTTCCACTCTTTCTTCATGATGTTTTTTGAACCTTAAGCATCTAGCTTGTATTGTGGGTTGATTCTTGTCCCTTGTTCTCTGCATTTTGACCAGTTGTAGACCTCTGAAATAGTTTTCATCTGTTGAAAAATGAAACTTCTTTGATAAGGGGTGAGAACTACACTTATTGTTGGTAATAGGTTGAGTATTGAGCACATAATTAGAAATTAGTATAATTTCTACTACCAATGATAGTAGTATGTTCTCCCCTAGGATCTATGACCTGTCTGGCCACAGGCAGTTAGCTAGGCATCCTATTCCCGAATAGGCTATCCCATCCCAAGTGCTCAGTCCTTAAACACATGCACATTTGAGCAACACTTAATGGGTTTGGTAGATTATGTGTATTTATGAGTGCTTGTGTAACAATAATTATAGAAAACGAGGTCATGAACTTGAGGGGGTGTATACAGAAGTACTGGAGGGAGAAGAGGAAACATGGATAAATATGGTACTTATGGTTCAAAATTCTCAAAAATAAAAGAAAATTTTCTTAATATTTTAGGAGGGGAGGAGATTGCTTGTTGGTTAAGAGCACTTGTTGCTCTTGCAGAGAACTGAGCTTTGGTTCCAGGCACCCACATCAGGTGCCTAACAACCATCTGCAGCACTATTTCCAAGGGATCTGACACCCTCTCCTGACCAGCTCAGGCACCTGCGTGCACGTACACACACTCAGGCACACACTCATAAACTATTATGTAAACAAATAAATAAATCTTCACCTATTTTATTGTGCATATTTTTGTAGTAGGTGGTAAATTCATAGATGTATTAACATGTGTTACGATTGTATCAGGGCACTTAGCCCTTTTATCTTCTTGCACCTTTCAATTCTTTATTGAGAAGCTCCAAGCGTCTCTCTTCTACCTGCTCATAAAATAGATGATAAGTTATTGTTAACCATGTTCTCTCGAGGAAGCCACAGAACACTGGCACCTATTTCTCCTGCCTGCATTTCTGCGCTGGTTATCTGGCCTCCTTGTCTTCGTCCTGACCCCTTTCGCTTGCTGGCTTTGAGTGGCCACTGTCCTGCACTCTATGTCTATGGACTCATCCAGGTTCAGTTTCTGCATACATTTCTTGTCAAGAATATCAGAATTAACAAAATGTTCACATTTATGTATTTTTGACAAACTGAAATGGCCCTCTGTTTGGGGAGTGAAGGAAGAACTAACCGTAAAGGTCTAGTCTAAAAATAAAGAGAGTTACCTAAACATCTCAAAGGTACTTGTGCCTACACCCTTAAATGAGTATTTAAGGATTCAACTAATGATTCTAAACAATCATCCTAATGTTTAACAATATTTGCTGCTTCTACATGCTGACATATTTTATTTATTCATAAGGATTTATTATTTGTTGCTAGTATACTATTTCTATTTTTAAATCCTGCAAAATTGGTATGTTCCTAAAAATGTTCCAGGGCATTAAATGCCAGAGCACACTAATTAACTCACCCCTGTGCATCTCATGTGTACCCTCATAGTTTAGTCCTTCACTCATTCATGCCTGATTTAAATATTCGTTAAGCATAAGCTGCATTTCCCCGCACTTAAAGACACACGGGAAGGGGACCATAGTGCACACTTTCTTCCCTTTCCCTTACATCTGGTTGGGAAACCAGCTCCAAATACGGTGCCTGACCCTTATGACAGCAGTCAAGGTCTCCTTTAAACACTCTGTAAGTGTATTGACTTTCTTATCCTCCATTGCTGATAACAAAAACGAAGTCGAGAGAGGTTCGGTAACCTTGGCCGAGTTTGCATTGCGCAGCTGCTGAGTAATCGTCCCAGAAACAGGAAAGGAAAGCACAAAAGGCAAGACGTCAGTGTGTCTGTCCTTGCGCAGACGTTCGGGCAAGTGCCGATAAGTAACATAGTTCGAGGTGCTGTTCCTCAGCAAAATTTTTTAATAGCATTTATCCAGAAAACACCAAGCACCCAATAAAGAATGCGTATCAGTCACTAGGAAGTGGGGCTCCTGGAGTCGAAAAACTCCAACCGAAGCCTCGGGAAGCCTGGCTTTTGTAAGGTTTGAGAAGGAGGTACCGAAGCCGTGTTCTCTCACCGGCCTGCGCTTCACAACGCCTAGCTACGAATGCACAGCACTTGCAGGGGTAATCATTTTAGCACACTATTACATTGATGATGAACAGCAGACATTATTTGGTGTTTTGACTTTTCATAAAACGTTCCATTGTAACTGCTTGTAAAACAGGTCTATTTTATGTCAATAGCTGTTCTCATGACTCTCACTGTTTGACTTCCCATCTATTATTTCACGAACATTTTCTATTGTAAACTTCTAAATGTCAAATGAAAAATCAGTAGCTTGAGATTCAACACTTCCATCTTCGGTTCACCAGCAAGTCGCGACCACACTGCCACCTAGTGGCCTCTAGCGGCCGCTTCCGCAATGGACAGAAATTCTTTTCAAACACCTCAAGTTGACACATCTCTTAATTGGTTCTGGTTCGGTTACTTGGAATACACAGCTCAGTTTATCACGCAGATGATATTGTGGGTGACTATGAAGCTTCTAGTCTGCTCACAAAATGCCGCCACGGAGCCAACACCTTCCGTATATTGTTATTTATTGTAGCAGGGGAAAATATTACTCGTGAATTTACCTGCTTAAGACAGCAGCCATTTGTTATTTTATTGTTGCCAATGGTCTTTTGCAGATGACTATAAAGATACCCAGTTAGGACTGCAGTTACCCCCATGACTGCTGCGGAGAGAGTTTACTTGAGCTTATTCATGTAGCTGAATCTAACAGCCCAGATGCTGCCTGGCTGTTGATTGCCTTGTATACCTCCCCATAGATCAGCCCTGTGGGTTTCAAGAAAAATAAGTGTAGAAGGCTAGAAGAATTTGTAAGATGGAACCCCGTCACTGCAGTGCCACCCTGTCAGCCAGTCCTATTCTGTTACTAATCATAAGTCACCAAGCCCAGCTCAGACTCTCGAGAAACAGAATCCACAAGGTGGAGGGCCTGCCTGCTGGGGTTAACATAAGGCAAATGATGTGGGATGAGGGTCCACAGTGCAGTAAGGGACAGACGCCTGAAGAAGAGTATCCATGTGTAGGGATGTGAGAACATGCATACTGTGAGACAGGAGCATTCTCTCTGTGTGGGGAGAAAAGTGTGGAGGCCAGTTTGCCTGGAGGCCAGAGAGCAAGGAGTGGGCGGTAGAAACTGAAGTCGAGATACCTGGAGGACAGATGCTGATCTGATTTCATTAATTAGACCAACTTGAATTTCCATAAGTGGAAACATACTTGCATGTAGGTGAAAATTAGCACGATTAGTTCAAGATTTCTCTTTGTTGTTGAGTTTATTAAAAACCCATTGTTCTTCATGTCATTGTCTCAGAGCCTATTCTTCCATCCAGCTGCTTCTGTTCTTGGATATTACAATAAAAGGCTCAGGTTATCATAAGTATTCATTTATAATTATCTGTGTCAATATGTTCTCATTTAATTTTGATAGCTACATGAAAAGTGTAGCTACATCAAACATCCGGTATATTATCTTTCTAAAAATGGATGACTGTTTTCTGGACGGCAAGAGCATTCACTGTATGTACACGGTCACCACTCAATGTTGAGTTTCGGTCTTTGCACAGCCTCCTCTAGCCCTTGCTATGGTTAGTCTTTTTAGTTATCTGAGTAGATGATTTAATTCCATTGTCAGACAGATGTATCTTGATATTTTATCCTTTGCGTTTATTATCCTTTTTCTTTTGTTGTCTTCCGATAGATTGGTTAAATTTAACAATATTCTATTTTGGTACCGTGCCGTAGCTTCTGGACATACTGGTTTTTGTTTTTGTTTTTTTTTCTCTTTACCTTTTTGTTGGGAGCATTTCTGTTCTTCTATTTGAAGTTCACTGATTTTATTTCTTTGCCATTTCATGTCTATAAATACCTTTAGCTCCCTTACTATGATTTTTTTGTTTGTTTATCTTTATATCCCTTTATTTGCCTTATTGTCCAGCTAGTGGACAATATTGAAAAGGAGTAAGGATAGTAAACAGCCCTGTATTAATTGTTGTTTTCAGTGTGATTACTTCAGGTTTTTCTCTCTTAGGATGATGTCTGCTGTGGGTTTCTCATATATGTATTTTATTATGCTGAGGTATGTTTCCTCCAGTCCTATCTACTATTTCTAGGATGTTTATCATGAAGGAGTGTTAAATCTTGTTAAAGCTTTTTCTGCTCTATTGACATGATTATGTGATTTTTGTCTTTAAGTCCACCTATGTGGTTTATTAAATTTATGAAATTGTGTATTTTAAACTATCCTTGAATTTTTTGGACAAAGCCATCTTGGTCATGGTAGATAATCTGTTTGATATATGTCTGTATTTGGCTTGTAAGTGCTTTATAATTTGTGAATCTATGTTCACCAGGAATAATTTCTTCTTCTTCTTCTTCTTCTTCTTCTTCTTCTTCTTCTTCTTCTT
>JABTXL010012406.1:16813113-16832499 GCA_025134845.1 Neodon shergylaensis
CTCCTCCTCCTCCTCCTCCTCCTCCTCCTCCTCCTCCTCCTCCTCCTCCTTCTTCTTCCTCCTCTTCCTTCTCTGCCTCCTCCTCTTCCTTCTTCTTGTGTCTTTACCTGCTTTGAGCATTAGAATGATACTGGTTTCATAGAGGAGTTTGGGAGAGTGTCAACTATGGTTTTTGTCTTGCCTGGTTCCCGCAGTTGTTAAGTCCCAAAGAAATCATACAGAGGTCTAAATTAGTTATAAACTGATTGGCCTAGTAGCTCAGACTTCTTATTAACTCCTGTGACTTACATTAGCCCATTATTCATGTCTGTGTTAGCCATGTGGCTCAGTACCTGATGTAGGTAGGCCTTCTGTCTATGTGCTATTTTCATTGGTTAATAAAGAGACTGCCTTGGCCTTTTAATAGGGCAGAAAATTAGGTGGGCGGAGTAGACAGAACAGAATGCTAGAAAAAAGGCAATGAGGCAGATGCCATGGAGCCAGCCACCAGGTCAGACATGCTGAATCTTTCCCCGTAAGCCACAACCCCGAGGTGATACACAGATTATTAGAAATGGGCTAACCAAGATGTGAGAATTAGCCAATAAGAGGCTAGAGCTAACAGGCCAGGCCATGTTTAAATGAATACAGTTTCTGTGTAAAAGCTAGCCAGCGGCTGAGAGCTGGGCGTCAGGAAGCGGCCCGCCTCATCATTACAAATGGCGCCCAGACGTGGATAACTGAATCCAGAGAAAGCTTGGGAAAGAATAGAATAAAGCATTACACAGAATTAGTAACATTCAGTGTCCTTGATTATGAATTTCCTGTGTAATTTCTGAGCTTGTGTCAGTTGTCAGTCTCTCACTTGCTTGTGGCTCCTGTTGTTCTGTGTCTTACCATATCTACTAACTTTTTGATGTGAGACATTGTAAAATTTACCATTTTGGTTATATTATAAACTCAAAAATAAAAGAAAGTAAATCTTAAAGATTTTACATTTTGCTATTGTTGGTACTACATGCTTTCTTGTCATTCTATCTGGAACTTTGCTCTGGGGCACAGTTAAGCGAAGACATGGGATCCTTTTGAGTTGTTCTTAGGCTGTTACACAGCTGTGGTTAGTCTAGGCCCAATTTGGATCCTACTATTGAGGACAGATTCTTCTCAGTTCTTTATTCAAATGCATAATGAGTTAGAAGTCCTTCCACCCCACCTGGTGGGAACAGGCTTCATCTGAGGTTGTGTGTGAGCACCAAGGATTTCTCCATTCAATGCGGCAAGTGCTTCCCCTACTTTGGGTAGTTTTCTGACAAGCACGTGCTGCTCATTTCTCAGCTAAAGATTCAAAAAAGATCTTGTGTGGGGTTGCAGTTTTCTTTCTGGGTATCCCCCCCTCTTCTTTGTATCCTTTTTTGTGGTTGCTAGTCACTTTCAGCTTTCTGGGTAATCAACACCAACTATTCTACTCAGTCTGTGCAGACTGTGGTCTGCCTGCTGTGTGGATTTTCATACTGGGCTATGACATGTAGGCACTCCTTGTTAAATCTGAATCTCTCCAGAACCACTGGTGTTTAGGGAGTAATGTCTAAGAACTACTTACTATTCCATGCACGTTTTCCAGGTTTTAGTGGTTTCAGAAGAAAAGTCATGTCCCTGTCAATCTATCTTGGTAAAAAAAAAAAAGAAAGAAATTGAAAAATCATTTATACAATAGCTATTTTGCATATTTTGCAATTTTTTGTCTTTCAAAATTCATCTTTTGAGTACAGATATAATAATAGGTCTATTTTCTCTGACTTTTTTTTGACACTTCCATTATTTCCTAATAACTCCTACTATAATAGTTATCAGGGTGTATTCTAATTTTGTGGTTTGCAATATATGTCTTCTCCATTAGGAGAAAAACTTCCATAGTTGTCATTACCCAGGATCGTACTTCACACCTCATAGTTACTCAGCTAATCCTCTGGGCATGCTCAGTGAGCTAATTCCGGCTCTCCTTGGTGAGATGCTCACGGAGAGCCCTCCACTGATCATTCATCTGGAGACCAGCCTTCTTCTCACTGGTTCTTCCGGCTTCTAGGAAAGTGTTGGGCTCTGCTGCTCTCTCTTCCTTCTCCCTCCCACTTGCCTCCTAGTTCATTGTTCATGGTTGCTAGGGGATGTGAAAATTCATAGTAACAGTAAGGTAGAGAGTTGGTGGTAGCTGTGGAGTAAAACCAAATGGTGTCTCCTGGGATTTTGTCTTGAAATCACACAGAATTTTATCTGTGTGGGATGCTGAAATTATCATAGCCTAGGAGTCAGAAGAACCAGATGTAAAAATCTGCTTTTTTGATCCTTGTGCATATAAAGAAGAGCTATTGATTAACCCCTGAAGCCATTTTCTCATTTATAACATGGAGTGTTAACAATCCAGTTTCCCAGCCTCTTGTCCGCATTTGCATTGTCCTAAAAGCTATGAAAACCAAATGCTTTTTCCTAGCTCGTTTGACATCGAAACCTGACCTACGACATCACTAGCGTGGAACCCTTTGAGAGCCTATTACAGTTGTTCAGAATCCCTCGGTTTTATCGTACAATATACACAGTGAAAGCACAACTTGTCTTCCTTAAACCAAGATTATAAATCACCGAATGTGGCCCCAGTATGCATATCTTAACACAGCATGTATTTGGAGCACGCCTTTTCTAAGAGGGCCACACCTTGGGTTTGTGTGAGGTGTTGTGACATAGAGAATGAAAGCTGTTAGCACAGTGCCCAGACACAGTTCAACCCTGGGGACTGTAAGTTATCAATGTTTTCAATCATGGTCCTTTTGGTCCCCATATAAAGACACAGCCCTTCTGGAAGAACACACGTAACCTATAGGCCACTTTCTCTACAGCGGGCACATATAGAGCCCTTTCTCTTCTTTTCCATTTCGCAGAGGTTTGGTGCTTCCTTCCTCTCCTCCTCAAGTCCCACTATTTTAATGTCTTGAAAACACAATGGAAGATACGAATCCTCTCCCCAAGGACAGCCCCTCAGTATACAGCACATGCTTTCGCAAGTCCCAAACTCCCCAAGGCCTGCATGAGATCCTGCTTTAGGGAGTTAAATCATCAAGGATTAAAATTGTATCATATATCTATCACTACATCGTGAATCGTTGTTTAGCATAATTTAAAATCCCCCAATTACTTCATATTTTTTAAAGTGCAAAATTTTGAATATGTTGACAAATATCATCAAGATTCTTCATGGATTATTATAACAATTAAGTGCTCTCTAAGGACATTAGCAGCCCTGTTTTTCACTGATTCTGTTCTTCCCAACAACTTAAATTCATGTAACATGCAAAATTTTTATTTGTACACATTATCTCTACAAATCCTCATTCATCTCTTGGGAGTAAAAAAAGACATATTAACATCATTTTACAGATTTGAAATTATAATATCAAAAAGGACAAATTACTTTTCTCTAGGGTCACATAACTTGGTTTCTGAATGTCTGATCCAGTGAATGGTCACCATATCCAGCCATCTTTGAGGTAAATTTATCCTCCATATCCATCCTCCACTCAAGATTTTGTGGACACTTGACCCTACATTTGAATTTGGTGTATTGTATATAAATTCATATTCTACATTTCTGATAATCTGAGATCATGGTTCTGACCTTCTTTTCGTATCTCAAAATGTTCTATTTGCTTTGCTCTTAGTTCATTTATGTTAGTTTAAAATAACATGACAAGTCAATAGTTACACGGTGCAAATCAAGGATAAGAACACCACACTGTTCTCAATGCCCACAGCCTGTACTTACAATATAACACATGATCTTAGGCACTCAAATATTTGTTTAGTGGGGATGTGATGAGCAATGATTTTGAATTTAATAGTATTTTAAAGCATTGCTTATTCTTAAAATTTGCTGAGGAATATTTTTAAATCACATCTAACAATACCCCTAAAAAGCCAAAGAACAAAGTCAAATATTTGGGCAAAATTTAATTCATATGACATTTAATTCATTTCAGTTGGGATATTTTTATAAGTTTTCTTTTTTGGTGGAGGCTTAACACCCCTCTCCCAAGGACACGGCAATTTTCCTGGAGCTAGATCAGTGAAGAATTTCCACCTGTCCCTCTACTAATTGTGGAACTTAAATTCAATATCTTCTCTGAGTCCTTTTTATATCTAAAGCCCACATGATCTCCTCAAACCACGAGGTGGGCTTTATCAACAACTACAGGAGCTAGATATAAGTGTGTTTGATACGTCAAGAACATGTCCAGAGGGGTCTCTGGGCAAAGGGTTAATATTTGGGAGGAGCAGCCAAAAGGTTCTACTGATAGGGATATTAATAACAACAATAGAAAAATCTCCAAATACTCCAGGGAAGGGTTAACTCATTTTAAAGCTATTTGGATTAATGCCAGTGTTATTTTTGGGCAAGTCCAACTGTAAGAATATATACCTTCAGTTTTCTGAGTCAAGTTAAGACCTGTAATCTTCATGCTTATAAGGGAAGAGCCATGAACCAGCATAGATAACTACTGAAATTTGCAAAGGGTATTACTGCATTCTGTCTTGCTCAATCATATCTGTTTTGGGGGTGGGTCTTGTACTTCAAAATCTCTCTGGGGTTTTGTTTTCAGTTCTGAATGTTGCTCTACTGAATGGATGATAACAGTTTAGGGCTTTAAGAAAAAAAGAAAAAATATGAAAAGAATGTGCTTTGTCCTTTTGTTTCTCTATCCTTTATCTTTAATCATGACCATTATAAGCATCTCTCCAATTCACCCACTTTGCCTTTTGCATCTTTCTTCGTACCAGAACCCAATTTCAAAGGAGAATCTGTGAATTCTGGCTACCCACAGCAGACTAAACACACGCGTTTGTTTTTGCGGCTTTGTGTCATTCCTAAATGAAAAAGAATGTATAAAAGACCTAAATCTTCAAACACAAAGAATGAGAGGGTGGATAACAGTGAATAGGAGATGTCAACAAGGTTTTGGGCTTGGGGAAGTAGATGGGTGCATAGTCACTGATTTAGCAGGACAGAGAGGACTGTAGCTGGCCGAAGGGAAACTGCTGCAGCTCTTCCAATGCTCAGAAAGAACTCTTAAAAATGACAGGTACCCCAGAAAGTACCCATGGAGGAGATGCAGACTGGAAGATGTGCTGAACGTGTGTGTGATGGTCTGTTAGACCTGTGGATCGCCTCCCCAGGAAACTCTGAAGAGAGATTGACAGCTGGAAATGCAGAGCCAGATGGCATTGGTGAAAGGCAATGTAGAAAATGAAGCAATTAAATAGAGTGTATCAAGTGAAAGATAAGACTTCAATCCTCCCCTTCCTGCTAGATTGCACACAGCTGTATGTTTTTGCTTTCTAGAAAGAGACAGAAGCCCTAAGGCAGTCAGTGCTTCTCAGTCTGGGAAAATGTGTCCACTGTGGGATGTCTGGCAAGGAATGGTTGTTGTTGGTGTCTAATGGGCAGACATAAAATGGTGGTGCTGCTAAGAATTCTACAAATGCCTGGGCCAGCCCCACACAACAGAACTACCCTTCATATAATTCACACCAAGGTCTAGAGTTCCTGTGCTAAGCCGCTGTAGTGGCCCTTACCTCTAATCCCACTGATTTGGAGGCAAAGGTAGGAGAATCACAACTTTGAGGCTGATCTGAGTTACATAGCAAAGCTGTCTTTAAAAGGGTGGTGGGGTCACACATTAAAACAAGAATGCTCCCAGTGTGGTCCTCACGTCCAAAGCCTCAGCATCACCTGGGCACTTACAGGAAATGACTCTCTCCCTCCTCAGATGGACTAAATGACAGACTTTGGTATGAGGCTCAACTCTCTGAAATCTAGTAGGTCTTCCAGGTAGTTGATGCAGCTACAGTCCTGGGGAAAGATGCTGAACTACTTCTCTAGAGAGACTGCCACCCAGGAGGAACACCTGACAGCTGCTGAGAGTTGGTGCTGTCCGAAGCTGACCTTGCTTCATGCCCTCTTCATATGCAACAGCTCTCCTGGAGTTTCCTGTCATCTGTCCATGCCTTACTTTTTAAAAAAGCACCATCGGTCTCAATAAAAAAGTATCTCACCCAAAATTTTCTCCCAGACCTGTCCTTCCTGGAATGAGAAAGTTTAGCTAAAACTAACCTCAGTGCATACTAAATTGTATCCGGTCTGGACATGTAAACACATTGTGGTTTAGCCTACTAGTGCAAGTGGGTCTCAAACAATCACAGCGTTCATGCATGCTTCAGCCAACCACAGCTTTTATTTGTTGACTGGTCAGACTACATTGACGTTAAAGCCAACGCTGATCACAGTCAAGGCGGTTTCTGTATGTCTCTTCCTTCTTGTCCACCTTCCTTATGGTGGGTGGACATTCTGAACACTCTTTAGTCTGCAATGCTGCTTTCTCCCTCAAAGTTTTCCTTGCCAAAGCAAACCTCACTCTTATGGTCCTTTTCCCCACTCTTATAATTAAAATGTTTGACAGAATAAGTGGGTTTCAAAAATAGGACACAGATCCAGAATAGAAACCTCAAAATCTGGCCCACATTGCAGAAGAATAACTTAATGCTGAGGTCCATGTAAATGGTATAATATCCCCTCACAATTTCCTCGGGGCAGAACTGGTCTGGGACACAGGCAGCTAGAACAAAGCAAGACTCCAGCTCTGACTGGGGCAAGCTGGATAAGGCAAGAACTACTTTCACTCCTTTTCCCAGTGCTGCTGTACAGTTTCTTTAGTGGGTGTTGTTTTCTGCTTTTGATAAATGTTTGACAGATTCATGCCTGCATGTTAAGACAATACAAAATCTCAACTTGTTCACTGACTGTGTCTGCCAATGTATCAATCAACAGCTGTGTTTATTTGTAGACAGATACATCTTCTTCCTCCTGCTTCGCTTCCCCATGAAGAAAAGGTATCTACTAGCTATGGTTTTTCTCCCTGTCTTATTCCGCTTCTCCCATCTTTAACTATGTTTCATTCCCTCCAGGTTTGGGTTGTGGGTGAAGGAGCACGCTCTCTGGGTGTGATGGATGTTTCCCGCAGGTTTCTCTTCCCAATGAGGATTTACTTATGCTGTTCACATCACTCTCTAGTGGAAAATGGAACCAGTTCTGATTGCCAAGATGCCTGTGCTTCCTATTGCTCTGGTGGTCCATCCAGGGGAATATGTGACCGATCCTACTTTTCTGAAAGGATAAGACAAAACTGGCCCCAAACACTCCACTTCGGCTCTTTTTTCTCTTAAGTCAACATGACTGATCTCTGGCTATGGCAAACTCTTATGTACCCTTATCTTGACAAACTTTAAGCTCACAGGAATATCTTAGTGCACCCATCTTTATACTGCACAGGACATCCTTGACCCACCACCCAGCCTCTCTCTTTGAGGGGCCTCCTTTCTTACTAAGCTAGGCTGGAAGCCAGTTATCACTTCTCTCTCCTTAGAGAAACAAAGGAGACCCCATCTCTCCAACTTCTTGCCCTTGCCCCTTATGTTGGAAGTTGGAGTAAGTTCAAAACTGTGAACTCAGGGGACTGAAGAGATGGCATCAGAAGATAAGAGCACTTGTTGCTCTTGCAAAGGACCTGGGTTTAGTTCTCAGCACTCATATCAGGTAGTTCACAAGCACCTGTGACTTCAGTTCATAGGAATCCAGCAGCCCCTTTTGGCCTTTGTGAGTACCTACATGCATGTTATACGCATACATATACACAGGTACACACACATACATACTTAAAACAAAAATAAATAAATCCTTTTTTTTCTTTTTAGTGTGCACTCAATTCTCAAATATTTTCTCAGCAAGTTTTTCATATGAGGTTTATTCCATTTTCATTTTAGGATCTATTGTTTTGAGACTTTAGTTAAAGAAGGCAAGATGTTTCCTATTCTTTATTTTATTACTTTTTGATGATTATTTTTTTATTTTTTTAGATGCACTGGTGTTTTGCTTGCATGTATGACTGTATGAGGGTGTCAGATCCCTTGGAACTGGAGTTACAGACAGTGAGCTTCCATGTGGTATTGTGACTTGAACCAGAGTCCTCTGGAAGAACAGCCAGTGCTCTTACCCTCTGATCCATCTCTCCAGGCCCCTATACTTAATGCCTTATTCACATATATAGACAACGGAAAAGTGGGAATCTCAAAAAAGGAATGAATGTTAAGCTACCCAAGTAAAAAACGAATGACATGGTTTCTTCCATGCCAGACATAATTCACTCATCATTTTCTTTGACTAAAGATGAATATTTGCTTATTAAAATTAAATCTTCATTAGGGAAGGAAAAAAAGTTAGGCTTAGGAGCCCTATAAACTGGGTCAACCAAGCCAATCTATGACCATACCTAGAACTCACAATAGGAAAAGTATATTCATCAAAATCTTTCCTCTTGTGCATGTTTTATTCTCTGTGATGAAGGATGGATCAAGACTTTATACACAAAAAAGCAGTACCAGCTTTCCGGACCAGGCCGTGCAGGAGGCGCCATCATGGGTGTTGACATCCGCCACAACAAGGACCGAAAGGTTCGGCGCAAGGAGCCCAAGAGCCAGGACATCTACCTGCGGCTGCTGGTCAAGCTGTACAGGTTTCTGGCCAGGCGAACCAACTCCACCTTCAATCAGGTTGTGCTGAAAAGGTTATTCATGAGTCGCACCAACCGGCCACCTCTGTCCCTGTCCCGGATGATCCGAAAGATGAAGCTTCCTGGCCGAGAGAACAAGACAGCTGTGGTTGTGGGGACGGTCACAGATGACGTGAGGATTCTCAATGTGCCCAAACTGAAGGTGTGTGCACTGCGGGTGAGCAGCCGGGCCCGAAGTCGCATCCTCAAGGCTGGGGGTAAGATCCTCACCTTTGACCAGCTGGCCTTGGAGTCTCCCAAGGGCCGTGGCACTGTGCTCCTGTCTGGACCTCGGAAGGGCCGAGAGGTGTACCGGCATTTTGGCAAGGCCCCAGGAACCCCACACAGCCATACCAAACCCTATGTCCGCTCCAAGGGCCGGAAGTTTGAACGTGCCAGAGGCAGAAGGGCCAGCCGCGGCTACAAAAACTAACCCTGGATCTTACTGTTATTAAAAAGCTTTGGAGGTTGAAAAAAAAAAAAAAAGCAGTACCACAAATTTTCCTTTTTAACACTTCAGATGTTCTCCTTTCTCTGTGTCTCTGTCAACTAGAAAAAACTGTCTAGCTCCTGGAAAACACTGCTTTTCTTTTTTTCCTTGAGAAATCCCACAACACTGCTTTGTGAACACACAGTACATGCTGGGCACAGAAGTACCTGGGGAAAGACATTGGACAGGTGCCATCTTCTGTTCTTTTGGAAGGGCACATACCCTTGCCATGATCCTAAACCCCCACTTCTCTTAAAATGTATCTTCTATAAAATCTAAATGGTTGTCAAATAACTTCCCAGTCCCAATATGTTCCAATTCTGGCTGTACTAAAGACACTCTGTGAAGGAAGAGGATAAGATGGTGCACAGAATCTGCCTGCTTCAACTTTACCTTTCTTATTCAGCCCTTTGTAGCATCACTTTGCCTGCAATTACACAGCCAAGCTTCATCTAGATAACACCTCAGAATTTTAGCTTGTTTTTGTGTGTATCTAAGTCTAATAAATCCAGTATATTTCTTTGGTGACTGAATGCCTTATGTTTAGAGTATCAAGCTAGCCAATGAAGTAGAGAAAATTATATCAGCACTAATAAATACATATTTTCAATGAGTCTTCAATTCATTATTCTTGGAGAACAACTCAGACCCTTAAACGTTTGGGATATACAACCCACAATTGTAAGGCATAGGAATTTACAGGTGCAAAATTATCTGCATTGAGCACATTTATGGTCGTCTTTGAATTCAATAAAAGTACACTACATATTGCCAGGAAAAAAACAGCACCAAAATAAAATATAAAACCTACAGAGACCAGAATATTATGCTTCTTAGCTCCTAACTAGGATCATATGTGTGTGTGCAGAATACTGCAACTTCTGTAATGATGTGGTATACTGTACTTTGCCTTTTTTTAATAAAAAGAATTTAAATATTGTGATTAACCAAAAGGTATTGTTAGAAGACAGAGAAAATTAACATTGGAAAAAATCATTTCCTTGGTTAATGATGAAATACAACTATAAAGTATTTCTGTGAATAAGAATTCTTCCCATAAAGAGCCTTAAATTTACTAAAAATAAAATGTTCTCAGGAGGCAATGTAGGTATCATCGAGATTACATTCATATTACAGGTGCTACAGTACCCATCAGATATGGAGGCAGTTGTCATGGTGATGACTTACATTCTTTGAGACAACTGAAACTGATGAAATGGAAGGACTTACCAGATAATTCTGAGAGAATCCCTAATATAAGAATAGAGAAACCGTGAGGACACCACTCTTATTTGTCTATGCATCTGAGGCCCATTTGAGGGTTGAATTTAGGACAAGAGACTATGCTGAACGACAGGCATAACCCTAATTGAATAAGAGAATTACCTGCATTTTTGCAAATTGGGCAAGATTTTCTTCTTTCCTCTGACAGTATTATGTGATTGCTTCCTGAACCAGAAGGAGAAAAATGAGAGGGCTGAAGTATCCAATTAAGAGAGTGTTTGATGGGTAGTTTTTACTCCCCTGGCTCAGGCTTGGCAATGGACTGTCAAAAACAAACACAGCAGCAGTGGAGATGGATCCCAAATATCTCCTATCTCCTTCTTGCCCTGGCCTGGGTACCAGGAGGCTCGTCCTTCTTGATGACATTCAGGCTTCTTGCTGTTCTTCAACTCCACTGCTTGGAGGCTTTGCAAGCCATAACTTAGGTACTTTCTGACATACCTATGCGTGTTGGGTTGATTTGGTTAGGCTGTGGCATCCTAATAACTAATTTTGAGTCTCCAGTATGTACAAAACAACAAAAATAAATTCAACATCAATAGTTAACATTTTGAGCTTTCTTTCCTTCCATTGCTTTCCTTCCTTCCTATCTTTCTTTCTTTTTTCCTGCCAAAGATGTCACAAACTACAGCACTATCTGACATGCTAACAACCTAACATACTGTAAAGTTGGGTTCAGATGCTAAATTTAAAGTTTAACACTTAAGCTGTTATCTCTTATATTCCAGATTCGTACACCACAACATATATTGTCTTCCTTTTCAGAACATGTCAAATATGAATGTTAAGAACTACATACATTCTTTCATTTTTAATTTATTCCTAGATCCTCCAATCCCTGCTCAGTGAACTTGGAGTAGGTTGTAGTCCTCAACATTCCTAATGATGTGATACATTTAATAGAGTTTAATACAGTGCCTCACGTTGTGGAGACATCCCAAAATAAAATTATTTTTGCTGCCACTTCATAACTGTATTTTGCTACTGTCATGAGTCATAATGTAAATTATTTTGGAGACAGAAGTTTGCTAAAGGGGTTGTAGCCCACAGGTTGAGAACCACTGCACTAGCATGAAAATTATAGCAGAAGGTTCTCAAGTAGAAGCCAAGTCTTAACAAAAGGGATCAAGTAAGAGTATTCATCTGCCAGTTACCAAGTTTGTGAAGTCACTCAAAGTCTCTAAGTCTCTGACTTTTTATCATTAAAATATGGATAATAACTATATTGTTTCATGAGGATTATCACACAAAGAATATTATAAACTTGGGGCTCAATAAATGGTGCAGAGATTATGAAGACTGGAGACTCTTCCCAGAGGACCAGGGTTCTTCTTCCATCACCCACTTGATTGCTCCCAATGGTTTATAACTCTGGTTCCAGGGAACTGATGCCTTCTCTATCCTCTGCAGGTACCAGACACACAAATGTCACATGGCCATCCATACAGGTAATATATCCATAGATATAAATCTTAGTTTTTAAAAGCTGAGTAGTAGAAACTAATCATTTCAGTAAATGCCTGCTATTCTAATGCTAATGTTGGTATCTCTCACATGAAAGGTAGGTAGGTGCCTAACCCACTCACCCAAGTAGTTGAGACCTATTTATCTGTAGTTAGGTGAAAATGTCATTTGAACATCTTGATTTTTTTCTATAACAAGGACAGCTTTGTGTTCAAGGAAACTTTGCAAATCCCCTGTTTCAGAATCTGAACCAATTACCAAGACTCTACCCATGAGCTTCCCAGCTTATTTTACCTGTGTTCATCATTATGGGGCCCAATGGGACATTATCAAAGTTGGGTCTTGGAATTTTACCAAAGTGGATGAACCTTCTAGGTTAGCTCAAAAATCAGTTTCTTCCCCAGGCAACTTCCCATATATGACACACAGTAACAAACATAGGCGGGTTTGTGAACTTACCAGATCAAGGAAATTAAGATACATTGACCAGGACCTCTTGACCCTCCCAGGGTTCAACAGACTCAAAAGACTGACATCCTTAAAAGAGATGCTTTAATCCTCCGGGGACAGGATGGTCATTCACTCCAATTTCTCAAGTGCCAGGATTAACACAGATCTAAAGTGAATAAACTCAAATGAATGAAGTAAAACCCAAGCAAAACTATTTGATCTCAGCCCAGTTATAAAGTAGAGATTGGGCAAAACCTACTGGAAATATATCATAGGTAATTTCACCCTTAGAAACTTTATTTTCAAGTACCCCTTTCTGCATATACTTATGTCAAAAGATATGAAGAATACAGGTCTTAACTGGCAACTCAACAACTTGCTTCTTGCAGGTCTTCATTCTGTAACAACTGTCTTCAACATGATGGATGCTAAGCCCTTTGAGACCAAAATCAATATACTCATATAGAATATTGACTTGGATGAGTAAACTAAATAAACATTGCCTCACCACCTATTGCAAGGAAAGCTTTAAAAAAAATCTAACCTGCAGACATAATCATTAAGAACCAATCTATAAACTAATTTCATAGTCAAATCCTATAAAAGTGAACTGAGAATCTTAGTTACTCAACTTTCAAAAGTAAATTTTCTACATTTCTCACACTGTGCCATGCAATCTACCTATAAATATTAAACCCTCTTCACCTTTATTAAATTGCAAACCTGAGTCTCTTTGGTCTACATTATAATTCCTCTCATAACGGAATATTTGACTGATATTTTTTAATAAAGTCTTAGGAGAGTATTTATCTTTCCAGTTAATGAACACCTTCTAGTAATTAAAAACAAAGAAAGAAAAGATGGAGACTAAAAAGGAAACTCCAAATCCAACCCCCTCCATGCTCGAAATGAAGCAAACTACTTAATTTGCAAACAGGAACAAAATAAAACTATGAAGACCTTTATTAAAGAATTTTAAGAGGCTAGAGAAATGACTGAAATGGGTAAGAGCACTTCCTGCTCAATAATATAACCACACAGAGCCAGTTAGGGCAGTGCACATACCTGCAACGCTAGAGTTGGGAGTGATGGGCAAAGACAGGAGGATTTGGAGGAAATTGCTGGCCTCCAGCCTAATTCTAGCCTCAGAGGGGGTCCCAGTTTCAAGCACAAGTGGCACCAATATGTGTGTGGATGTGTATACACACACACACAGTGAGAGAGAGAAAGACAGACAGGCACAGAGAGAACAAGAGCAAGCGAGAGCGAGATAGAGCGAGAGAGCGAGAGAGCGAGAGAGAGAGAGAGAGAGAGAGAGAGAGAGAGAGAGAGAGAGATTTTCAGAATGTCAGTACAGCAGAGTTTTAAGCCACCTTCTCAGTGTGGACCTGTGCAGATCTCGGGCTGCCGAAGCCAGCCCTATGCGGAGCTCCTGACACCTCATGAATGATTTCTTGAACTTTCAAGTATTTTTCTATTATCCTGACCATGTTTATAAACTTCAGTCTTACTGAGTTCGCAAATATCACAGGCTATTTCAGATACATTAGTATGTGTCTACAACCATGGAAGATACATTAAAAATACAATAAAATAATTACAACAGCCATTAGAGGAGAGAATGAAGCAGGCTAGACAACTTACAGGAGCACACAACTTTGTCACGCTGAGGAAATGGAACCATATCAGTGATCCAGGGCTCAAATCACTAGTCTAAGATTTTAGAAAAAGAAAGCACCATTTCCAGATGGCTTATAGCTATTTCTACCAAAATATGGAGAATTAGTTCCATATTCACCAATTCGTCCAGAGAATGGAAAGAGAAAGAATATTCTCTGGCTTAAATTGCAAGTTCAATATACATATTGATAGATAGATAGATAGATAGATAGATAGATAGATAGATAGATAGATAGATGATACGGATTGGTCATGTTCTTTCTCTGCATGACATCTTTTATTTTTAACTTGAAAGCTGAGATTATATGTACTTGCACTAGAAAGTGATCCTTTGGAAGATGATTAGGAAAAGAGGGCAGAGCCTTATGATGGCATTATTAATAAAATATTGATACGAGAACCCAGATCCCAGTGAGTTCCCCCCTTATAGGCCCTGGGGAACCAAGGAGAAGGCACCAAGATACTGAGTCTGTTGGCATCTCCATCTTGGACTGCTCAGTTTTCAAAACATCAAAAATTAATTTTCTGTTGTTTTTAAGATACCCAGCAATGCTATTTTGTGATAATAGTGCATTTTACTTCTGCAGCTTCTTCTTTTTTATTTTTCCTTATTATTATTATTACAAATTTTCACCTCCTCCCATTTCCTTCCCCTCCCTCTCCAGTCCAAAGAGCAGTCAGGGTTCCCTGCCCTGTGGGAAGTCCAAGGTCCTTCCCCTCCATCCAGGTCTAGGAAGGTGTGCATCCAAACAGACTAGGTTCCCACTAAGCCAGTACATGGAGTAGAATCAAAACCCAGTGCCATTGTCCTTGGCTTCTCAGTCAGCCCTCCATGTCAGCCACGTTCAGAGAGTCCTGTTTGATCACATGCTCCATCAGCCCCAGTCCAGCTGGCCTTATACGATAGCCACTCTGATGAATATCTTGCATATCACCATAGAACCTTCATCTGGCAATGGATGGAGATAGAGACAGAGACCCACATTGGAGCACTGGACTGAGCTCCCAAGGTCCAAATGAGGAGCAGAAGGAGAGAGAACATGAGCAAGGAAGTCAGGGCCACGAGGGGTGCACCCACCCACTGTGACGGTGGGGCCGATCTAATGGGAACTTCTGCAACTTCTTAATGTGAGTGAAACTACTTTTTGTTAGTTCAGCTTGTATCAGGTTTTTGTTAATTGATGCTGAAACATTTGATGACAGAGTTTTGATATGCAATCATCAGAACAACTTGAGTAAAATTAAACATACTTTATGCATAAAAAATAAGTGTAGGACAGTCTATAGCAAAGGATAACTTACCTGCAGATGCTCCAGATGGGTAGTTTTACTTTAAGCAGTTTTCTACATAACCAAAATCAGGGTGTCGGATAATTTTGGACACTCATAAAAAGTCAAATAACTCTTTGCAAACCCCGAAAGAAATCTTGAAAATTAGAAATGCTAGTGTTTGTGATGGTAATGATTAATGTCTTCTTCAGCTGAATACCAAACAATCTTAAAGAAGGGATAGCAAGGTATCACGTTGGTGCTCAAATATGAATTCTCCCCCTTGAAGAGTCTAAACATATTTATAAAGATAAACATTATTAACTAGAAGCAGAGTAGATTTCTTTTTAAAAATACATATGAAGCAACTATTAAAAGATAAGTTTGCAGTCATCTAAATACTCCCTTTAAAACAAATCTTCAAGACTCTGAAGAGATTTTTTACAGTTGCAAAGAATGCTTAAATCCCCTCACAATCCAGTATGAAAATTTATTTTATCCTTTGGGTAATCCAAATTGAAATTAAAGAAGAAAAAGAATTGTTGAAAGCAAGCAATTATTTTAAAAATATGAACCTCTGATTGAAAAGTTAATACATTACTTTTGTTCCCTTTATCCAAACTGTGGGCCTTCCAAACATATTTTAGAAACCTCCCAATACTTCTAAGGCTTCTTGATGGCAGAAGAATTGAAACTTAGATTAATCCTTTAATAGAAAAAAAAGCCCAGAGAAAATTAATGAGTGGGTATTCTAAAATGTTCTGCAGTCATTTCTAAGTTTGATAATTAAGAGTTCTGCTTCAAACCTAAATCGTACGAATAGCCAATGAAATGAAGTTTCTCAATGTGAAATGGACCCCTCAACCCAAGTCAGAATCTGCACACTGTGACAGTCTCCCCAATAAACAACCATATTGTCTGTATTAGTACATGTGACACTGGCTTTGCACTCATTTATGATTTAGTAAATGTAATGTCTTAAAAATAGGCAAATATTAGATTAGCTTTAACAATACACAGTCATTTAATTTTTACAATTTTTAATTCTTTTTTATTCCTATTTTCATCTTTTAAGCCAAATTAATTCTAATCTAAAGAGAATTAATCTAATTATCTAATGTGATGTCGCTAAGAACTAATGTGGAGTCACTAAGAACCCACAGTTTCTCTCACATGCAGTTATGCTAATGGAATCGGGCACTTATTAAATGTGCAATTATATGTCCAAAGGAAAACCCACACAGTTGATCAAGTAGTTCTAAGAGAAAAAAAAATCAGTGAGAGTTTGAAATGGCAAAATCACTGGAGTAGTAATAAACTCACTGATCAACAAATTGCTTTTAAATAATGCTGACATGTTCAGATGCAGGGAAATAAACTACAACCGTCTAAGACTCTAACAACGACTTAATGAAAAACGCAACATGATATTACACACCCACCACTAAGATATTTCCTGGAGGCCAGCATGGCTTTGTAACAGACAGGTGGCTAACTTTTCAGTTCTTTGTCAAGCAATAACATAAACCCGAGTAGTGAGGGTGAACTATCATCTTAGAAAGGTCAGACATCTACACTGCTTATGACCTGAGTTTGATCCTCAGGACTCACATGGTGGAAGGGAGAACTAGCACGTGCAAGTTGCCCTCTGACCTCCACACAAGAGCGGTGGCATGCATACCCATCCTCACCACAATAAATCAAAATAACAGGAATAGTCCTTAATGGGTCCAGTGATAGTCATTCTTACTGAATATTTATTCTGCCGTGCCTTATTCTGAACACAATATGCATATTACCTGAAAGATGAGGAAGCTGAATCACAGAGAGGATTCAGTACTTACTCAAGGGCTCTTTGTTCCCCAAGGGTAGAGGTGGGGTTAAATCCAGGCACCCTAACTAACAAGTCCAGATATTAAACTTCATGCTGTGTTGTAAGAGTTAATTAAGAGTTAATTTTATAGACCTGACTAGGCAATTGCACCTGCAGTGTGCTCTTTATTTGGTCAAACACTAGTCTGTGTGTTGTTGCAAAGGTGGTTTTTTTTCTTTTTTCTTTTTTTTAATTAATTAATTTATTTATTAAAGATTTCTGCCTCCACCTCGCCACCGCCTCCCATTTCCCTCCCCCTCCCCAGATCAAGTCCCCCTCCTTCATCAGCCCGAAGAGCAATCAGGGTTCCCTGCCCTGTGGGAAGTCCAAGGACCACCCACCTCCATCCAGGTCTAGTAAGATGAGCATCCAAACTGCCTAGGCTCCCCCAAAGCCAGTACGTACAGTAGGATCAAAAACCCATTGCCATTGTTCTTGAGTTCTCAGTAGTCCTCATTGTCCGCTATGTTCAGCAAGTCTGGTTTTATCCCATGCTTTTTCAGATTGTCATTTAAGCCACTAAATTTCCATCCCCTATTCCCATACTGCATGCAGGTCTCACCTTGCAAGCAAAGTCTGAGGTCCCCTTGGAAAGAAATGATTCTGCCTCAAGTCTGTGACCCAGAAGCTCTGCTCAAACTTCCAGACTGCACTGTGAGACTCTACATACAATTCCAACTTCTCCTTGAATTTCCTGACAGTCTGTTGTGTATATTTCAGCCTCGTTGACCACATAATTACGAGAGACAATTCTTTAAAATAAACCTCTCTGAAAGAGGAAAAAACGAGAGGGGGGTAAGTTCTATGTATATCCTGTTTGTTCTGTTTCTGGGTAGAACCGTGGCTAATACATGTGCATTTGTATAATCTAAAGATTATATTACATAACATTATTTTATTTAATCCTCTTTCCAATCCTGTGCCCTAGGTAAAATAATTATTGCAAACATTTTTTAAGATAAAGGACATTAAGCCAACACTGATGGGTTAAGCCCATATCATATGGTCTGGCAGTAAATCCTGAACCAAAACACAGGTGTAATATACCAGACCTTCTGGAACAGGTATCATGTTTGGCAGGTGCAAACATGCTCCATTTCTGCAGGGATTTAAGTGCCCTGCCACCCACATAGGCCTTATGACCACATTTCTGAATAATCTGTCAAATCTTTTTATTCCTTAAATGAACATATACTGCTTGCCAGATAACCCAGGGGAAAAGAATAAAATTGAATTAAAGCTGTAGATAAATACCACCTCCTAGCCACTTTCTGGGGTTAATATAGCATGCCAATAAACAGATTCTCTGTAGAAAGAGAATCAAGAAACCAAATCTTTCATCTGTTCATACATATGGGGACATGGTGCCCAGCCTGCAAACTAGTCACACACAACAGTGTGTGATTCTCAGGCCATGCAGTAGTCATGTAGGGAGAATGTCTATTAATAACGTCTATCATTGTGATTGTTCTCAGCAATAACACTGAAATCAATCTCAGTAATAACATTCTTCACCTTAAGTTGATTCACCGTGTGAGCCATGTACCATACAGAATTTTATCTTTGATTGTATGTGAAATGAAGCATTCAAGATGAACATTAGCAAGGCTCTCCTCAAATCATGTCACAGTTAGCACTACTGAAAAAGAGATTACAGCAGGGTACGTGGTCGTCAACTAGAGAAACGCTGTGCAAACACTGAGAGAAGCCATCTAAGATGATGTGAAATAGCTATGCAACAAGCATTTATTAATGAATTTGAATTTCTCTCTTAAGGCTGTAATCACAGCCCTTAGCTCTACTCAGCAATCTGACATTTGCTTTTGGAAACCTGTTCTCTGACCCATCTCCAATTCTGTCCACATATCTACTGCCATTTAACCCTCAGTCTTTTCCTGTTACTAAGCACAGTCAGAAGCATGATCCCCTACACATCCACACCAGTGCCCAACCTCACTTTCCCATTCATATCTGATCCTCCTCTGCCTAAGGTCAGATTCTCACGTAGTTGCTGCCTTTCAGGCAAGAAGTGAATAAACTTTTCAATCTATTTGGTTGGACTATGGTATCCGTTTGTTGGGTCAAATACCAATATCAGTGTTGCAACGAAAGTCTATTTTAGGTACAATTACCATCTAAATCAATGAGATGTCTCCATCAAATCCCTCCCCCTTGTGTTGAAATAAGAGCGGCCGCGGCTGTGTCCCCAGCACCCCAGCCGCCTGCTCGGCTAGCTTATGCCCAAAATA
>JABTXL010012406.1:16832509-16947893 GCA_025134845.1 Neodon shergylaensis
CTTAACCAATGAAATCAACAGATTGATATATGACACTCCTACATCACCCTTGGAGCTCAGGGAGTCCTGTAGAAGAGGAGGAATGAAGAGTGTACAAGCCAGATGGAAGATTCCAACAAAATAAGACCCTCTAAATCAACAAGACTGGTGGACATATGGGCTCACAGAGACCTAGACAGCGTGTACAGAACTCCACAGGTCTGTCCCAGATAAGGTGCTAGAGCCGAAAGAAGAGGACATACACCCTCATCCCTAATCCAGAGGTTACCTCCAATTGATAAGCACAAGGGAGTCTCCATGGGTAAACAAACTATTCTAAGGGTAGGCTGCATGCCACCAGTAGATAGCTGACAGAAAGCTAACTTAATCAGATCTTTGGAGGTTTCTTGTCTTATAATGTTATGTCAGGGTTTCTCCCCCATTTCTAACTTTAATTTTATCTTGCTTTATTGTATTTTGCTTACACATATTTTTCTTCATTTTTACCCTTTGTGTGTATATTATTGCTTCCAGTTTAGTGTTTTTGTGAGATTCTTGAGTGTGTGAATGAGTGGGTCTCATTCATCTCTATCTGTGTCCTGTGCCTTTCCTTGGGATCTTTTCCTTCTGTTTGTTTGTTTGGTCCTAGTCTGATAAGTTAGTTTTTTTGTTTTATTTTTATTATGTTTTATTGTATCTGACTATATACCTTAGAGGTTTATTTGTTGTCTAATAAGAGATAGAATGGGGATGGATCCAAATGGGGCTGGAGGTGGGGAGAAACCAGGAGGAGTAGAAGGAGGGGGAAAAATAATAAAAAGGTATAATATGAGGGGAGAAATCTATTTTTAATAAAAGGAAAAGCATTGAAAGAAAATAGTTTTATATTAAGACCTGGATAAACTCAAGATTATTTTTTTGTAGAGTTGATTTTAATTTTTTAAAAAGGAAAGAGAGCTAAGCAACACTGTCATCACCACCTAACTCTTGCTCTAAGTGTGGTCCTTCCTTTCTGAATGGCCTGCCACCTCAACCTTCCCTTTCTCCTTACACTGTATCCTTTATCCTCCTTACTGCTTTCGTCCTTGACAACTGCTGCCTCGCTCAGCATCACCCTATGCTGTTCCAGTGAATATAGAGAACAAAGGAAATGTGAGGGACACTGTTGTGAGAAAGAGCCTGGCCTCCAGTTAAACAAACCTGGACTGTCTTACCCTGAGAAAAATCAGTAAATTACACGAGCCTCGACCTTTTTCACTCATAACATATGGCCATACCTACCTTACTGATTTGCTTTAAGGGTCAAATCAAATAAAATCTGTTATAAAAAGGACAGGTAGAGGCAACCAAGGTGCGCAATCACTTTCACTATGACACAAAATTCACATTTCTGAAATATCGCCTTTAAGATCTCACATCTGTCATCAAGCATCTTCAAGGCCCTGTTGATTCTCACGGCTCTAAGTGTAAATGTGTCATCACACTTGATCCGGCTCTAAGTGTAAATGTGTCATCACACTTGATCTTAGCCCCAGAGGCTGCAAGTTAATAAACGTGACCGTCTCTCTACCATGATCTCCAGGGTGGGAATTTGGCTTTGGTTACTTTAACAATTCTACTGAATAGCTGATACATTCATCTGGGACCAACCATCCTCTCTCTGGGAAATAAATGGTTTTTTTTTTTTTTAGGTTGTCACTGGGGCAGAAAATGCTTTAGGTGTCATGTAATAGAAGACACCTCTATAAATGATTTAACAGAGCAAACACCCATCTGATAGAACAAAATTCTGGAAGTGGTGTTTCCAAATTAATCGGGAGGCTCAACAATGACCAAGGTCTTCTTCGCTTCTAACCTCCATCCCCCACAGTTTTCCTTCTCAGATGTGCTCTCCTGGCTCCAGACTGACCGCTGTGGTTCGGGCATTGTGTGACCCCATGACGACATTCAAGGCAGGAAGCAGCAAAGGTAGGCAACTGAGGGCTTTGGTTTGAATAATCTATGGGACTTTTTCGATCCATTTTCAGGTTTTGGCTTTGGTTTGATTTCTTTGATAGTTTGTTTGCTTGCTTGCTTGCTTGTTTTGGTTTTGGTTTTGGATTTTTGGTTTTTTGATACAGTTGTCGCAATGTTTTCTCATCTGCGTCTAGTCACCACTTGCTGTCTGCTCTTCTTGATGTCTTTCTTGCATCCTTGGGAGCAGTTACACATCAATATATGTAAAAATGTGGTTTTCAGTCCCCTTCCACAGATGTTAACTTAAACCACTTGTTTAAGATCAAGTTCATTTCCCTTAGGATTTTGCGGACAGACAGGAGAACAATTAACCAGGCTCCCTGCTAGTTTTTGGGGCACACACCAGCAGAGTTTGTCTTTAAGGCAATCGACCATTTATTTCTACTGTCCTCAAGTTCTTCTTATCTTTCTTTTTAGGGTTGTGAAACGGTATTCTTCAGTTTTATATGTGCCATTTTATTAGCCTGCTTGTGGCTCATAATATTTCTTTAGGGATTTCTAATTTTTACCCAATTTCGACCTTCTCAGCCAGTACCTTAACAAATATGGTTTCCCTCCTTTTCTCTCAGCTGCTTCCTTCTCAAATATCCACTGCACAGCACTCGTCTTCTAACCCCCATGGCTTTTAATTTATCCTTTGTGTTTTATAGTTCTCAATGCTATATTCTGAGAAATCTTTTCCAACCTATCTATTTGTGGTCCTTTATTTATTTGTATCTTGTTCTTTTTGAGGGCATTCATTTACTTTTTATTTTAACAAAATCTAATTTCTATTTTTTTTTTTTTGAGAGAGAGAAAGAGACTCAAGTAAATGCATGCCACTGAATTACTCGCAGTGGTCAGAGGATAACCTTGGGGTGAGCATTTGTCATCCACTTTTTTTGGAGACATCATCTCTTTCTTGTTTGAGTGCAGAATTCATTGGGAAGCTGTCCTTTAATCTTTGGGGATCCTCCTGTCTCTGACCTGCCCCATCTCCCTGTAGGAGTACTGGTATTACAAACACTCACTATTGCATTCAGCTTCTACATGGACTCTTACCCTGAGTCATCTCTCAATCTTGATTGTTTTTCAAATGTGCCAGTTTTTAACAGTGTCCTATTGTTTTCTTATAATTTCAACAAATCACTAGTATTATGCTTCATTCGTTTGGGCCTAGTCTGTTTTGTATGCTTCCCAGAACATTTCGGCGGATGAGATCACACTGAGTGGTGTTCACTTTTAATCAAACTTCTTTCTATTAAGATTCCAGGCTTAGAGAGAAGATTAGATTTTTTTTTTTCCTTTTTGGAATCCTGATTCGCATGAAACGCGGGCTAGGGATTTGCATTCGAAAAAAAAGATTACCTTTGCTTGTGGTTACACTTGCACACATCTGTCTTCTCTCTGTATCAGTGGGTGGTTGTCAATTTTATTTACAATCCTTTTTTTGTGAATATTTCCCTAGGCCTAGTGTTTTGAGGTTTCCCTTTTTATTTCAGCCTCCTCTTCTGACTACAAAGGTCTAAGGCAGCTCTTGAAGATATTAAACCACCAGTTTATGGATAAGCAGACCATCAGAACCAAGAATATCCCGATGCAGATGCGGTTACTCATAGTCTCCAACACCGTGAGAATAGTCCCCAACCCTTCTTTTATGATCAGCCAAAACACAAAGAAACATATTTAAAACAGTCATGTATTTAAATATAAATTTAAATATGCATATTATGTTAGTTGAATTCATCACCACTGTGAATGAAAACAGCTTCTTTGCAAAGGAAGAGGAATTTTGGCTAACAGTGTGAAGAAGCACAGTCCATCAGGGCAAGGAGTCATGGATCAGGAGCTTGAGTCTGCTGGTCACATTGTGCTCACAGTCAGGAAGGAGATAATAAGGAGTAGGGGAGTTCAGCTCCCTTCTTCCTTTATTCAGTCTGGGACATAAGTCTAGGGAACGGTGTCACCTATGTTAAGAGTAGGTCTTTCCACCTCAGTATTAATGTAGAAAAATCCTTAGAGACCTGCCAGTGGTCTGTTCCCATGGTGACTCTAAATCTCATCAGTCTGTCAATCAATATCAATTACCACACATATATTTAAAACATTTTAGCGTCAACCAACTGTTCAATCAGTCCATTTTTACGTCTGTTTGATATCCATCATTTGATGGCTATAGGCATAATATTTTATACTCATCTTTATCTTCTATTTATTACTTTTCCTTTGTGGTATTGTCATTTGGTATGGCTTTGGTTTTTTAGATAAGTTCTACCTCTCTAATCTAATCCATCCACAAACTCATGGCAATCCTCCTGCCTCAGATGCCCAAAGTCTAGGATTACACGATGAGACCAGTCTGTGTCTCTTGAAGACTGGCCTAACTCTTCAATGCTGGAAAGCTTCCACTAGTTATGGAAATCAACTTTAAGATAAAGAACAAGCCCCAAACTTGGGAGCGTGTGTGTATGTGTGTGTGTGTGTGTGTGTGTGTGTGTACATGTACTCATGTGTGATTTATACCTATGTGAATGTCAGTATGGAAAACAATACCTGTGTGTCAAAGAGGGTTTTCATGAGGAGCTCAGTCCTGAACTAGACAGATAACACTCTGTAGGCAAATGCTGCAGGACCTGAAGGAACACCAATTGTTTAACTTTTGTGAGAAGGCCTGTTCTATAGGAACCTAAGCTATCCATGAAAAAGTGGCCAAAGTCAAAGACTGGATCATGTAAATCCACTTGAATTACATGCTGAGAAGCATGTGTTTTATCCTAAGGGCAGTTAAGCGTCCCTGGAAGATGTCCAACAGAAAAAGTGACACAACAGTTTTCCTCTGCAGTATACAAATATGGAGAGCAGATACAGGAAGGCATCCTTGCACTAAGTCACGTGTCTGATTCCCCAGGCCATAAAGGACCATATAGAATGGATGATGTCAGAGCAGAACAGGGTCCTGATGCAAGGAAGTGTGCCCAGGGTACCTAACACCACAGATGTAAAAACCAAAGGAAGAAACAACCAGGAGAGAAGTTAGGAGTGTGACATTCAAAAGACAGATGATGAATTATGAGAAACCCAGGTCAGCAAGATGGAGAACAACCTATGTGAATGGGCAACATGAAAAAAATAAAGTAGCTTGGTGCTGTTGGAGGTGTGCTCTATCAACAGTGATACAGCTTTTAGATCTGTCTGCCTCCACTGTTCACACAACGTGCACACATATCCACCGCTTACTGTTAATTGCCTTTCGGTTTGGCTCTCTGATCCATTAACATGATTGAAAATTCACTCTAAAATACAACCAACAATAAAAAGGGGCCAAAAAACAATGTATAAATAATGCATCCTGTGTTTTGACTTGTGAGAGATAATTTTTCAGTACAGTATAGCTGTGTCTCTGTGGCTACAGGAATAGGCAGATCACGTGGGAGCACGGCCGCAGTGTTCCTGCCAGAAGAAGCAATGTGGGCTGTCTTCATTCTCCATTTGCTTTGTAAGATGAGTCTGGCAAACCTCTAGATGCCCAGCAGGTGTTTATCGCTCTAGTCCTACTCCAAAGGGAGAAACAGCATGAAGATGAAGTCTTCCAATTTTAAAGCAAAAACCACTTTATACCAAATGATAAGCTCCAACTGTTGATGTTCCAGTAAGTGGATGTTGCTGCTGAGTTTTCATGTTCTTTTGGAAAATGCAGGCCATGTCTTCCCTGTCTTGGCAGCAGGACGTGCTTAATCCTAATTAAATAGGCAGTACACATCTAACCCTAATTAAATATCTGCAAAGGTGCATGTCTGGTGACCCTGAAATTTAAATTAAAGTGAAATGATTTGATGCAGTAAAATCAAACAAACATGAGGTGGTCTTTTTTTGTGCACAGGCTGATTCCTGCTGTGCTGTTGTGTTATGACCCATTTTTATGCCAGCAGTCATATTGAAGTATATACTGCATGTATTGTAACTGTCAGGCAGACTCTTGGTGACTGTAGAAATGATTGCTGGATTTTAATACTGAGAATAGAGAAAGGAAACAGAACTGGAAAGATGAAAATATAATCTATAACTCATAGTTCAGTCACTTCTGAATCTCTAATTCTGTGTCCCAGGTAGCTAAAATCTATGACATTTTGTCAAAATATGAGCATGAAATATTGCTGTATAGGAAGAGAACTAAATTTTGGATGTCCTAAATTTGAAGCAGAAGAACAACACTACATGCAAAAGCTTAATTAGACACCAAAAAACTAAAAAAGAACTCATACAGTAGGCTAATGTCAAAGGCCAGACTGAGGTTGCCCATGCACAGGTGATATTCTGAATCTTTCAGTGTGATTGCTGAGTGTCAAGGGCAAGTATATGAGAAGAGAGAAGAAAGCTAAGAGATAAACTTCTGCAAGGAACTGAGGAAGCAGCTGGAAGAAAGATTTAATAATGAGAGGTGTGGAAAAAGAGAGAGGGAGGGGAGTCGTGAGGTTTGTTCCATCACCTTGGCCAGGGACATGAATGAGAGTCAGGAGATCACAAGAAAGACCTGCATCTGAAAGTTCTCATAAAGTGGAATAAATAAAAATAAGGCTGATTGGAATCTGTGAGGGGCTGGCTTCTGAAAACAGGAAAAGAAAAGGAAGATTGTAGTAGCCTGGCCAAGAAATTGTATGAGAAATGCATAATGATGTGCTTAAGAGTAAACTACTCTTTAAAAAAGGAAAATGGGGCCGGGCGATGGTGGCACACTCCTTTAATCCCAGCACTCGGGAGGCAGAGGCAGGAGGATCTCTGTGAGTTCGAGACCAGCCTGGTCTACAGAGCTAGTTCCAGGACAGGCTCCAAAGCCACAGAGAAACCCTGTCTCGAAAAACCATAAATAAATAAATAAATAAATAAATAAATAAATAAATAAATAAATAAGGAAAATGGGGATTTAGAAATTAATAATTGTTCTGTTTCAGTGGTGGATGGATGGACATCATTTCACATTTTCCTGTTTTTATGTAGAAATGTCTTTTAGTTAAAATCAGAATCTGTGAAGGAATGGAGACTAAGGATGATGATGTTTATGTTTGTGTTCTTTCTGCTCTTGTGATAAACACCATGACCAAAAGCAACTTGGAAAGAAAAGCATTTGTTTGACTTAGACATCCTGATCATAGTTCATCGGTGGGGAAATTCAGGGGGGGTGGGGGGGACTCAAGCAAGAGCAGAGGAGGAACTGTAGATGAAGGCGGCATACAAGTTTGTTCTCCAGGCTTATTCATTTTTTTTTATACAACCCAAGATCACCTGCCCAGCCCAGGGCAGACACTGTCCTCAGTGGGCTGGACCAACTCACTTTAATCAATAGCCAAGAAAATGCCACACAGACTTGCCTACAGACCAATCTGATGGAGGCAGTTTCTCAGTTGAGGCTCCCTCCTCCCAGATAACTCTAGATTGTGTCAAGTTGACAGAAAAAAAAAAATAGGACAGTGTTCTTCTGTCTTACCCACCAGATTACTATGCTTTTGCATGAATTTCTCTCATTCTAATATTTTGAGTCAACCACACATGAGTAGTCATAATTAAAAGTTGAGACCCAACTCTTTATACCAATTAAAGAAACAAAAATTATTCTCATCTTGCATGGAATCAATCTTTATCACAAAGCTTGGCAAGATTTAGTTATAAGTTAAAGAGCTATTTCCTCGTCACCAGTCAGTTGTCTTCCTGTAGTGTAAGGGAATAGTTTCCTGGATATTTCTAGCTATTTATGCTTTGTTTGCACAAATTAGAATTAGTGGATCTGTTCTGGACTAGCTAGCCACTACAGGCAATATAAAGACATGACTTAGGCATGAAATAATGTAAAACAAATCACTCTGTATTGTGGCTGCCCCAATCTGGTTCCCAACTTTATTAGAATATGAAGAAAGTGTTTATCTTAACTATCCCTTAATTTTATCAATTCAGTGTATATTGATAAATCTTTATTTTCACAAAGGTGTTGCATTTATGGAAAAGATCGCATTACAAAACATAGAAAAGATAAATATCTAAGAAATAGAGATGTGATAGTGGTCAGCAATTTTGAAAACAAATATTATTGCCCTCTTTTCTTTACTCTTCCATGGGAGTAAATTACAGGCAGCGAAAACTTTAAGCATAACAGGACCAGAGAATTATTTATGACCTTAGAAAGAATAAGACCTCCTAAGGCCAGACACAAAACTCAATAAACCACCAAGAAATGGGTAAATAATAAATTTGCCTATGTAGAAAATTGAGAATTCTGCCAGAGGAAAATAAACATAAAGAATGCCAACTCTCAACTGCAAAATCTGTGAGGATATATGCAGCCCATGGGGCAGACAGAAAGCTGTTCTCTAACTATGCAGGGGGTAAGAAACCACGTAAGCAAAGTGCCCAGCAGGAAATGGGCAGAATGTGTGAATAGCAAAAAGTCCCAGTGAGAAAGGATACTCACTCACAGACTTAAAATTCATAGAGAAAAGACAGTAATCAAATCTAATTTGCGAGTGGTTCGTTGAATAGTACATACTAGGGAGATTGAAGGAAAGCAGGGATGCATGCAGAGCACTACCAAGAGTGTTACAAAGTCTTCTGAAGGCAATATGGTTTGCTCTGTGTGTGTGCATACACTTGCATACATGTCCATGTTCATGTGCTTCCAGTTACATGTGAAAGTAGAGGTGCATTTAGGAACCAGAGAACAATTTCATCTGCTGTTGTTTTGATATTTTCCACCTTGATATGGGGGGGGGGTATGCATGAGTGGGAATGTTGGTGTGTTTATTTGTTTTGAGACTCACCAAGTATGCTAACCCTGTGGAGCTGCCTATTTCTACCCTCTAGCACTGTGAATATAATGTAGAGACTTTTTATCTCTAGTGGGGATTATGGGGTCAAACTCAGGTCCACATGCTTTCAAGGCAATCACTTTACCAGCTGAATTTTCTCCACAATCCTAGAAATTTGGTTTGGAAAAGCTCATTTTCTCAGTATCTGCCAGTGTTTTTAAATTTTGTTCTCTTTCACTCAGAAGAGCCTCTTGTGGGATTGTTAAAAATAAGAATTCATATTTATACTTCAAGAAATGTGATCATGAATCTTTACTAAAGTCTTGTCTTAATAAAGCAATAGATTGGATCCTGATGATATTCCTAAACCCATTATTGCTAAACACACAAAAGAATACTTTTAACCACTACTAATAGTAAGATACCATCAGATGGGGAATAAGGAAATGTTTGTGGAAGGGAATCTCTAAAAGTGATTTTTAGAGAGTATGTTTTATATTTACAAATAAACACAGTTTCATTTAGTTTTAACTACATAAACAAGTTCTTGATTGTTTATTTCTCACCTGGTATCCTTAGAAGAGATTGTCAAGTTGAACAAAAATGCAGCTGACAACGTATGTACTGCTCTCAAAGAAGACCCAAGTTTAGTTCTAAATACCCATGTCAGGCAGCTCACAACCCACTGTAACTACAGCTCCAGTGATGTGGATTCCTATTTGTATGCTATGAATATGTTTTATTATCATTGGTTAATAAAGAATCTGCTTTGGTCTATGGCAGGACAGAATTTACATAGGTGAGAAAACTAAACTGAATGCAGGGAGAAAGAAGGTGGCAACAGACAGATGCTATGTAGCTGTTTAAGAAGCAAAAAGAAACAAACCATGAGCCTCATGGTAAAATATAAAATAAGAGAAATGGGTTAATTTAAGTTGTAAGAGCTAGATAGAAATACACCTGAGCCATTGGCCAAAGAATGTTGTAATTAATATATTTTCTGTGTGATTATTTGAGTCTATGTGGCCAGAAAATAAAAGTAGTCTTTGATTATACATGGTGCCCAATGTTTGGCAATGTACATCCACATAAAACCTAAGAAAATATAAAAAATGGGGGCTTCTAGATCCACAAAAACAGGAGTCAATTGGAACTTCTTGGTAGCTGCATTTTTTAAAGATAGGATCTTTTTGCTGACAGCAAGCAGAGACACAGCTTCTTTAATAGCTGCCTTCCTGGTTTATGCTGGGAGCATGAATAACTTTGGCTCTTTTGGGAGATCCTGTTACAGAACACTTAAATGGGGTTGTGAGCAGAGTGCTATAAGTGGCTTCATGGCAACATAGACGGTGTCCCTGGAGCTGGGGTGGTGAGCATGGCTCGCAGAGCTGATGGTGAATGTACCTCTGCCATGATGGGCTGGGTGGAGCCAAAAGGCAAAGCCACAGCCTTATTTCTAGCCACACCACTTAGCATGTTAAGAAGCGCTCCTGGTCAGAAAAGGATTACAAATATGCAATGAAGACATATTCAGACAAAAATAAAGTTCTGAATGGGTCAGAGTGTGTATAAAAATGTACTTAGGTTTAAGAAAAAAATGGTTATAGGCAGTTATTGAAAGAAACAATAAAACAAAGTCTTTAAAGAGATGGTAAAAATATTATAAAAAAGTAATGTAAAGATGAAAAATACATAATATGGATTATGTATATTATTGTGTTTTTTAAAAATTTTTGACTGCAGAGAGATATTTTATTCTGAGGGCTGTAAGATAAACCAACATATATATTTTAAGGTATCTTGACTTCAAAATTTGAGTCTAAGGATATGTTACTTTAGAAAAGAGGTTCTTCTTTTGTTTCCACAGAAGATGAGAACCTGTGGATTCCTTCCAGGCTAATGTGGCTTGATGGAACAAGAGCTCTTGAAAGGTCTCCATGAAACCTAAAAATACTTCATCCCCCCCCCCACCGAAAAAAACAGCAGGAAGCAGTTTAGAGAAAACAATGCCCAAATTCTCAATTGATTATTTATAAATATTTGCTTTCATTTAAAATGGGTTTATTATAAGGAGTTAATGGTCACTGTCAATCTCTTTCATAAAAAGGGGGGAATGATATGATATAGAAAAGAATACTTTACATTAGTATGAACTTTAGTTTATTGATACAAGCTTAAGGTCAATTTTGTTATATGTATGTTTCCACTCTTCTTTAAGGTATTACGTTTATACAGCTTATTTAAAATGAAATATATAATTGAAAATGGCAGATTAATAGATAGTCATTTATAATAGTCAAACTTTTAGCCATATTAGTTTTTCTAGATATACAGAGATATATTTCAGTTAGATAGATAATCTTCAACACTTCAAAGACCTACAGAATATGTCATTTAAAAGGTTTCAAGAACTTAGGCTATTTTTGACAACGAGACATGTCTGCTTCTTGCAGCACCAATTACCTTAGAGAGGTTGATGGGCAATGAAGAAAATCATTATGGAATTAGCCTTCAAAGTGACAAGACTAGCAATTTGGGCAAAAAAAATGCTCTTGTCTATACTTCTTGATGGTATGCTGTATAAACTGGACATGCAGGACCCACAGAAAAGTGACTGCTGAACTTTCCAAAAGATGAGATGGTCCAGGGTTCCTACTTCACAGAGGAAACTGCCAGACATTCAGCAGGACACAGAAGAAAGCAACTGATGAATTTTGTCAAACAAAGAAGTACAGCCCTTCTGAATATCCTGCTTCACAGAAAAGTTTGTCCGTTATGATAGGCCTATAGGCCAAAGATGGATGCCCCAATGTTACAGAAGAACTTTGGGTGACTGTTCAGACAGCAAGATGTCTCTGTCAATTCTAGACTTTTAGAAGTTGCTTACAATGCACTTCCTGTTTACTTCAGTGATAGTATATCATTCTGGGGTCTTTGATGGAGTTGAAGACAGATAGTTATAGTTTTCCTTAATTATGATAAAATATAAATTAGATATGAAACTCACAAAGATAAAATAGATGATAGAATATTTTCTTTAATTGAACCAGCTACAAATAGACTAAATGTTGTAATTGTAATTCTTGCTAGATACCTGTTTTGTTATACGTAATTTTACTATGTTAAAGTTAAAACCTTCCTTTTTATTTAGACAGAAAAGGGGAGATGATGTTGGATTCCCCTCTGTATGCTATGAATGTGTTTTATTACCATTGGTTAATAAAGAAGCTGCTTTCGCTTTTGGCAAAGCAGAATATAGTTAGGTGGGAAAAATAAACTGAATGTAGGGAGAAAGAAGGTGGAGTCAGGCAGATGCCATGCAGTCACCCAAGAAGCAAGAGGTAACAAACCATGAGCCTCGTGGTAAAATAGAAATGGGTTAATTTAAGATGTAAGAGCTTGCTAAAAATGCACCTGAGCCATCAGCCAAACATTGGTGAAATTAATACAGTTTCTATGCAGCCAGGAAACAAAAGTGTGGTCTCCGATTACACTCCAGGAAGATTTGACCCTGTTTGCCTCCCATGCACTTATATCAGTGCTCAAATGCACATTCCACACAGACCGACACTTAGACACACAATTTAAAGTAATTAAATAATAAATCTTCTTTAGCAAAATGAAAAGAGGCAGCTCAGGGCTAGAGTATTTGCCTATCATCTTCAAGGCCCTGGTTTCAATCCTCAGCATTAAAATAAAATAAAATGAAAGAAAGAAGGAAGGAATGAAGAAATGAGGGAAGACAGGGAAAGAAAAAAGAGAAAGCAATTCTAAGATTATATTTACATAGTAGTGAAAACTATTCTACCGCAAAACAATGTGGGTTAGTAGATGATTGATTGTTGTGGTCAAGGGAATGAGAAAAATAAATACATCAACAATATTTGATCTATTTGCATTTGACAAATTGAGAAAAAAATATTTCATATATATCCTATCTTGGTGAGTTCAAAGTCTTGTGCCCAATTTACTTTCTATCAAAACTTGCTTTTTGTGTCAGATAACCAAGGAAAACTTTAACTAACTAGCCTTCAACTCCCTCAGAGACCCAAGAAGGAAATAATATTAACTGAGTAAGCAGGAAGTACAAGCAAGCGACTTCCAAAATATGTGAGAAACGACAGAAACAACTGGCTGCCTGGACAGTCACCCAAAGTTTCTCTGCAATGTTGGGATATCTCTTTGGCCTACAGGCCTAGCATATCTGACAGACTTTTCTGTGAAGCAAGATATTCTGAAGGGTTGTTTCTCCTTGTCTTTACAATGTTTGGTAGTCACTTTCTTTTGTGTCCTGCTTGTCCAATTTGGACAGTATACTGTCAGCAGTTGAGGCAAGGGCATTTTCTTGTCCAGTGGCTTACTTTTGCCACAAAGAAAGTAAACCCCATGTGGGCTTTTTTCAATGCCCATTATATTCTCTGAAGTAGAATGGTGCTGCCAGGAGCAGACATGTCTCATTATAAAAAAATGAACTTATATTATTAAAACATTGTTTAAAATGCTATATTCTGTAGATCTCCAAAGTGTTTGAAGATAACCTGTCTATCTAAAATATATCTATATTTGACCTTAAAAGCATACCTAATGTGACTACAAGTTCGATTATAATAAGTGACTAATTGTTAACCTGCATTTCCTTATTATCCTAAATAGTTGGTAACAATAACTTCCAAAGACTAGAAATTTGCATTACGTTGTTAAGTGAGCTATATAGGTATAATACCTTGAACAAGACTAGAAACATATATACAGTATATTTTAATGAAATTAATCTTAAATTTGTATCAATATACAAAATTTTTATACTACATACAAAAGTCCAATCAAATGTAAAACATTTAAAACTAGTAGCTGCTTTCTAAAAGTAGTTTTAATAATCTACTTTTATATATTGTTATATCTATATCCTTCCTTTCTTCTTTTCAGAGTAGATTCAATAATATACCCTTTTATTTTATCATATCTATATCCCCCTTTTTTCTTTACAAAACAAGAAACTTGAATCTAATTTCCTTTGTTTAGCTTTTTTCCTGACTATTGTCAATAATAACTTGTAACCAACTCCCCCCAAACAATGACAAATTTCCATATTCCATTTAATGACCAAAAATCACCTACCCTACCTCTTGGGAATGTGGATGTCATATTCTTAAATTTACTTCCTACTGTTTGGGAGCAATGATATCTTTAGGAGATCCTGAATAGAAAATTTTATGTTAATTGGCAAGTCCTAGGAGAGGTAGCTGTATCATTTTTTTTTTTGTCCAGTCTATGTGTAATGGGAAAGTGCAGGGCTGTAAGTTGAAAGAGCTAGTTAATAATAAGCCTTAGCTAACAGGCCAAACAGTTTATAATTAATATAAGGCTCTGTGTGTTTCTTTGGGACGGAATGCAGGACAAGGCAGGACATAAACTTCCATCTACATGGATGAAAACAGTCTTCCTAGTTTGAAGATTTCTACTTTCATGTCTCTTCATATGGTAGAGAAAGAGGGGGAAATCTTATTGTTCTAAGATTCCCACCAATCAGATCGGGCCTTATCCCAGGGTTTTATTTACCCTCACTTACCTCTTAGAAACCCCACTTTCAGGTAGGAGTCACATTCCTAACACACGCTAATGCAAAGCAAGGACAAAAAGACTCAAATAATTATTTACAGAGTGATTACTTCCAAAAGAATGTGAAATGCTAATTTTCAAGGATTTCTGATATACCTTCATTCCATGCCATTTCATAAGTGTAAATGCCTTACATAATGATAGAAAATTGAACTCATCTGTCTAATGGAATCTGGATCAGCTGGGACATCTGGTTTTGCTGTTTAAAATAATTTGAAACCAGCAAATGTGTCTTGTTTTTATTGCAGTCCTGTTGCATTTATTTCAGTGGGGGAAAGAGCTTGGACAACAGCATCTGTTTCCAGGACACACTGGGGGAGAAATGCATGCAGACGAAACTGGCAATCGTGAGCAGACACATTGGGGACAGAGATTGACGAGCTTAGAAGTGGAGTGGCGTGCAGCAGAATGAGCCAGAGCAGCTTGCGAGTAAAGGAATTTGTTTCCAAGAAGAGAGTCTGCAGAGAATAATAATGGCTGACTATTCGAAAAGAAACCCAGATAAACAAAACACTCAGTCAAAAACAAGGGCACTGGTCTTAAAAGCCTACTTGTGAACAGTTACACAGAGTGACCTTAGAATGAAACATTTAACGCCTCTAAATAGTTCAGAATGAAAATTGTTCCACAGTATAAGCTATAGGAGGCACCGTTGTAAGGATCTCATTCTGACATTGTGCAAAAGTGTGAGAAGTCTAGTCTTTCATGGTTAAGAAGTTCATGAATGAAATCAATATTCCACACCTCTGTTTGCCCATCTCTAACTTACCTGCTTGGTGCACACACATCAGGTGAAGAAGAACTGTTGCTATCCTGTACCATTTTTTGTTTTGTCTTTTAGACAAAAGCTTGTCCAGAAATGTCCCAGCAGTTTCCCCCCAGTCTCCTTTATAGAGGACCTCACGCTCCCAGGGCCTTCACAAGAGCTGGCCAGGAAGATACAGACCTCATACTGCTGGTGGGAGGCATCAAGTATGAGAAAACATGACATTGCTGGGCACGGGTATGGTACCCACAAAGCTATCAGAAGCCTGACTTTACCTCAGAGAAGCTGTGTGAGCTGAGGCTAGTCTTCTGATATGTGTTTTGCTCATGCATGAAAAAAATAAATAATGCAAATTTTAAAACTGTCATATAAGAGATAATATATACACAAACCTTGTATAGAAGGCTTGATATATAGGACATTCAGTAAATGATGCCCATTATTACATTCTATTGAATTAAAACAGCTCTCATTAGCACAAGACTAGCAGAAACATACTTTTTTTCTTTCTTTCTTTCTTTTCTTTTTTTTTTTTTTTGAGACAGCATTTCTCTGCAGCTTTGGAGCCTGTCCTGGAACTAGCTCTTGTAGACCAGGATGGCCTCGAACTCACAGAGATCCACCTGCCTCTGCCTCCCGAGTGCTGGGATTAAAGGCGTGCGCCACCACCACCTGGCTTGGAACATACTCTTAAATATTTCCTTATTCTGTGCAGGTTCATCCTCACGTGTTTCTGAATTTCTAGGGCTAATGCTTTTATATACTGCTACACATCAAAAAGGTAAGTTACTATTAGAAAAATATCCTTAAAGTAATAAGTTGGTAAGTGCTTATATCAAAGTGCAATGAAATATTACTACTAGAAATCCAAAACCACATTGTACCAAGAGGCCTAATACAGAGTGGATGTTTAATACTCACAGGGAAATGAATGCAGGCTGGTGAGACCCAATGAGTTTCCTGTGACTTGTAGCTGGCTATTGCAGTTAAAGGAGGTATTTATTTAATATGGGAACTGTTACGAGCTTCTCATATACTCCCCCTTTCTCCTAGGAGTCATCTCAGAACATAAAAGAGAGTGGGTAACAAAAGAAACCACATTCTCCTTTCTTCTGGTGCCGAAGACTGAGCTCAGTCTGGCGACTTGATGAGAACACAATCTACCACTGAGCTGCAGCCCCATCCCAAACTCACATTTTAAAAATAAAACTGGGAGAAGTCAGTATTTCCAGGTCCTAAATAACTGCAAAGACTTCTGACTCCAGCTGGGTTTGAACAAGGATCTTGAGAAGAGAAGGGTGAGGAGAGAGGAGGATGAGGAACAAGCAGACACCAGAATTTCAAAAAATAAAGAAAGAAAAAGGGAACTACAATTTTTTATTTCAGTAAGTGTGTATGTCTGTGTGTATGTGCGTGTGTGTTATGTATGTTTGAATGTATGCATGTATACATGGATGTCATCCTCGATCATTCTCCACTTTATTGAAGCAAGGTCTCTCCATTGAACCTATTGGCTACTGTAGCTAGCCAGTTTGCCCTAGGGTTCCCATGTTTTTGATTCTTGAGTCTTGGAATTACAGACAATCACTACCAGGTAAGATTTTTTGTGAATTCCGGTGAACCAAACTGCAGCCTTCAGTTTATAGGGTGTGAGTTTCATCCCCTGAGCCACCTCCCAGAGCAGAATTTTCAGGGTATTTTGTGAACCCCTGGGCCTAAGCTAAGCTCAGTTACTGGTCCTAAGGATGGCAGTTAAAGAAGTGTAATAGTGGAAAGCAGAAAAAGGAGGGTTTTTTTTTTAAGAGACTACATTGGTGAGAGAAGCAAATGGGATCCAGGGGTAACCCTCCAAGTCCATCTTCCAAATACCAATATGGAATTTAGGTTTAAATGGAGGGTAAAAGCTAGGCCTAACCAAGCAGCCCTGGTTACAGTGTGGTCCCACCCAACACTGACCCAACATTATCTGGCTCTCCACCTGCCCCTGACTCTGTCCTGAAAAGTAGTCCCGAAAGCTGCCAGAACTATGTGAAAGCTCTTCCTGGGAGACAGCGAATTCTTCCTCTGGCTAAAACTAGGCTTCAGATTTTTTCTTCCCTTGGCAAAAGATTCCTGAGAAATTCTGCTTTCTTGTGGTCCATTATTTCAGTAGTCTAATAGAGAAAGAAAGAGGGACTTCACTTCTGCTAAGGGATTACAAAAGGCTACAGTCAGAAGTTAGCCAGGTGTTGTACTGCGTGTCTTGAATCCCAGCATTTGGGAGGCAGAGGCAGAAGGGACTCTGTGAGTTTAGGCCAGCACATGTCCACACAGTAAGTGAGACCCTGTCTCCTGCCCTCCCAACCCTGAATTTCAGAAGTTACTGGCAAGAGCAGCGCCTAGTCTTTCTGGCTGTGAGGTACGGAGATAAAAGTGAGGTTGCAAACTCATACACATGGCTGTGTTTTCAGGAAGGAGTCTGGATCCAGGCCGAGGAATAGTGATTAACCTGCCTTCCTTCATTATAGGAGAAAAGACGAGAATGATGCGAACTCACACACGAACACCCCAAATGCGGGCCTGCCTTGGATAGCAGCTGAAACCCCCTCTCCTACATAATCTTTCTGGACACATTTTTAATTAAAGTAGTCCTTCTGGAGACGATGGAGCAAGATTTCAGCTACAGGATGATTTAAAAAAAAACTAGTAAAACTAAAGCTTAAGGTTTAAGGCACATGAAGGTCACACCCAAACTCTTCCATTTTAATGAAGCTAGCAATCTAATTGTGTTGCACAACTGTTGTCTTTGTTACCACACCTAAAACATGTACCAGAGGAAGGAAACTATTTCTTTGGATTTCATCAAAATTAAAAATACTTGGATTTCAAAGAACACTATTGAGAAAGTTGAGTCTAAAATTCAAACTTTATAAGTAATAGATTAAAAAGATAAGTAATCTAATTTGAAATAGACAAAATAATTGACTAGACTTACCTTCAAAGAAGATAGGTGATGGCCAACAGGTGCATAAAAGGATTCTTGGCATTGTGGTCATAGAGAAAACACGAATCAAACGTAGAATAGGATTCCGCTGTGCACTCAGTATGTCCTTAACCAAAGAATGAGCATCAGCTAGGGTTGGCAAGGATGCTGAGAAGCTGGAGCCCGTATCCGCTGCTGCTGGGAGTGGAAAATGTCTCAGCTGCTTTAGAGAGCTGTTTGACATTTCTTCAAAAGGTTAAACACAGAGCTATCATGTTACTACACTATTTCAAATCCTATTATATGCCCAAGATAAATGAAAACGTCTACATTAAAAACCCATACGTGTTTATAGCAGATTGTTCACAATGAGCGAAAAGAAGAAACAACGCAAACATCTATCAAGAGGCAGCCGTGTATAAACAGAGCATTGTGTAATCAGAGGGAAGACTGAAGACTGACTCATGCTATATGGACCTTGAAAACATTTTGATAAGGTCAAGAAGCCAGGAAGAAAGGATGATGCATCCTGTGTCAGTTGTATGGCTGTTCCAGAATATTTAAGTCCAAAGAGAAAGGAGGTAGATTCTTGCTGTTGTTCCTTGGAGAGATGATGAGGTTATGGGGACAGACAAAGATGGAAAGACTCTTCACACATGCAGTTTCTGTTTTTTTTTGTTTGCATGTTTATTTTTGTTCTTGAATAATGCAAATATTTTAAGATTAAACTTACACTTTCCCAATCTACTTCTGCAAAAATGCACTGTACTACACACTTAAATGAGTGAAATTGGTGTTATAAGACATTTCTCCTAACAAAACTATTAAAGAGGAGATCTTATTTAGAGAATTATTTACCTCTATAAGCCTTCTATATACCTCCTCTTCTCTGTACATCTGAGTTGCTCTAAGAAGTTGCTTGTATCTGATGTTCTCTCAGATCATCCAGTCTCAATACGGCTGTGTTAGAACATGCAAGGACCAGACACCTTAGGGACTATGTTGTGTATGTGTGTGTGTGAGGGTGCTGTACTTTTATTTTCTTTGGGTAAGTATTAGTATTATACCTAATTTGACTCAATTATGGTGTGCTTCTTTAAATAAATGTGCTCTTCCTCCATACCTTCATTCCATGATCTCTGTGTCCTATAACTCATGTGGCTTCCAGTTTGATAATTTGGACAAATCAATATAGAGCATCATATATCTTTTGAAAATATGAGGTAATCATGCTCAAATATGGTAACTCTTCTGCCGATTTCCTCTCTTGTTTGGTGTAACTTTAATGTCATAAGAATGTACCCAAAACAAGGGCTGGAGAAATGGCTCAGTGGTTAAGAACACTGGTCATACAGAGGACCTGAGTTTGATATCCAGGGTCCACATGGTGAGACACAACCACATGTAATTCCAGTTCCAGGGGATTGGGTCCACTCTTCTGGCCACCACAGGTACACATTCACATGGTATACAGACACACATGCAGGCAAAACACCCAGACACATAAAATAATGATAAAAATTTTAAATTTCAAAATTCATTGTTAAGTTTTACGTGTGTGTTTGTTGATAAACACCTGAGGAGGAGCTGCAGTCTGAAGAGATGCCTTAGTCCCAAAACTCCACCAATGCTCAGGAAGATGAGCTGCCAACAGTGAAATCACCTCTCCCTGTGAGGCTCCAAACACCATTCTCTCCAGAAATTCGGCTCTGGGTGTCTGCAAGGAAAGAAGAGAACGAAGTTAGCAGAAAAGCTGCCACTATTTGAGAAGATAATCGCCCTGGAAGATGCAGATATACAGTGAGCAGCATGGGACTCACACCTACAAAAAAGAGCTGGAATCCAGGCTGCACTAAGTATTTAGGCTCCATCCCTTGGCCCTCATCTCCAGGGAACGCTGATCCCCAGCTCAGTCCCAACATCTTCTAAGCTCCTATCCCTGCAAACTGTTCCAGAGGGAAGGGGTATTTAGGAAGGGCGAGTTTATGCACCATAACTTTGGAGAACTTTTCCTTTGTCTCTCTTTTTCCAAAGTTCCCAATCCTATTCTGTTTTTAAAAACTGATATTGAGCCTCATAAAGTTTGTTCTGTGAGCCAAACATAGATGATATCTCCGACCCCGAGGGCTGGTTTTAATCAAATTTAGCCCTGCTAGCCAGCTGATATCAATTTAAAATTTCTTGGGCAGGATTTGTTATTAAGGTTTTTGGAGGACTCTAAGCCAAGCAGCTTATAAACGGAGCTGGGGTCATTTCTCTAAAGCTTTCTCTCCCCTCCTTCCCTGTGCCCAAGGGGCGGCTGGGCTTATTACTGCAGATTTCTGCCTACCATCCGGGTCACTGAGACACTGTCGCACTTAGACTGTTTATCTTTCTTCCTTTTCTTTGCATGATGAGGCCCCACCATGAGCCAGGTCATGAACAGGCTGAGGACAGCTTGGTGACCCCCACTGGGGCAGCAAGGAGTTGTGCTTCCTCTGAGATTCTCAGCCACCAAATACTCCCCCTTGTTAGTGATCTAGGCTCCTAAGGTCGTTAAAATGGTTTTCTTTTTGCATGTTTCATAACTCTCGGGGGTGCTGGTAAAATAGCAGAAGAGGAGAGGGCAAGGTGCTGACGGGAAAGAGCGAGGACAAACTGCTTCCTGAGCCCTGGCTTCAAAGTGACATTAAATGGTCACTCATTAAGGCCAGTAGTTGCAGTTCATGTCAGACAGTGGTTACAGTCTATAACTTTTTCTTAGTAAAGGAACAAAATCAAACCCTTTCAGCTTTTCAATCTTGCTCATAAAAAAAAATACTTGAGATGAAATGATCCATAGCAGTTCAAAACAGAGTGATCAAAAGTATATGAGATGTGGGGAGGGAGAAGGATATAAGATGAATGTTATTAAAAAGAAGCCATGTGTATGGATACTAATACCAGCAAGGCTGAAATATTGCCAACAATTTTAACACAGCAAAGAGTAATATAAAATGCTTTGGGGTATATTGCATACTAGATATGACTCAAAACTGTAACAGCAACAGTCACAAGAGAAACAGTAGATAAAGGCAGAAGTCCACTTTCCAGAGGTGAATGGCTATGGTGCATCTCTCTCAGACTAATAAAAGACATAAAAATGCTGAAAATTAGACTTGGATTTTGTGGCCCAGGAGGGTCTTGTTGTGAAAACTTTCCCTGGTGGATCTCTATGCTGATTCTTTAGGTCCTTGGGTGTGCCATCAGATTGTAGGTCTGGTGAGACCTGGCTCTCCCAAGCGGGTTGATATATATATATATCATATATATATATATATAAATATATATATATATTTATAACCACCTGAGCCCATTCCTGTCAGTGCTTGGGTTCAGGGCATAATTACCTGCTTGCTCCAATATATGCTGTGACCATTGCTACCCAGTAGGTTTCCTGTAGTAATAGGAGCAGTGGGGCTGCGTCCCCGGCACCCGGCCGCCTACATGGCTAGCTTATGCCCAGAAATAATTACATAGAAACTGTATTCTTTTAAGCACTGCCTGGCCCATTGGTTCTAGCCTTTTATTGGCTAGCTCTTACATATTAATCTAACCCATTTCTAATATTTTGTGTAGCATCACGAGCTTGCTAACCAGGGAAGATCTTAACCTGCGTCTGTGTGGAGTGGGAGAATCATGGCGACTCCCTGACTCAGCTTCTTTCTTCCAGCATTCTGTTCTGTTAACTCTGCCTATCTAAATTTTACCCTATCAGAGGCCAAGCAGTTTCTTTATTACTTAACCAATGAAACAACAGATAGAAAGATGACCCTCCTCCATCAGTTTCCAAGAATAGAGGGGACCCCAGCACCTTTCTGGAGCCTCCAAAACTATAAGACAAGATAAATACCTGATTGGGTTGTTGTTGCTGTGGCTCTTATTGACCAGTTTTTAAAGTTATGGTTGCTTTTCCAGTTTGCTTTTTATTTCTATGATAAACACCATGGCCAAAAGCAACTTAGGGGAGGAAAGAGTGTATTTTTGTTTACAATTGTGGGTCATAGTCCATTATGGAGGGACGTTAGGGCAAGAGTTTAAGCAAGAAATGAAGTAAGATCCACAGGGGAATGCTGCTCACTGGCTTGTGCTGAGCTGGCTTTCTTACCCAGGCAAGACTCACCTTCCTTAGGCCGGTCCTCCCACATCAATCATCCATCAAGATAATCTCTCACAGATATGGCCTCGGGCTATCTGATCTGTCTAACTCTTTGGCTGAGGTTACCCCTTCCCAGATAATTCTAGGCTGTGACAAGTTGACAATAAATTTAACCACTGAGTATCCTCCATTGTTGGGCCCATGGTTGAGTTTTAAAATCTTGACTTTGAATACAAATGTGTTTCGATCTATTATAGTTGTCATCCTTATTGATGCTTCACTTGAACCGTCTTTGTTCACTGAAAACCTTTCAGACTGGTTCTTGAATTCTTGGGGTATGACAACAATGACTTGTAATAACTCCTTCAATTTCTCAAATAATAACACGCCTCATGTTCACTTCATCCATTTCTCGCCTTAGGCCAAGCCATCAGTCATTTCTCCAAGGAGTTGTAACTCCTTTGGAAATAGTATTTAGAAATCCTAAAATAAATTCTAGAAGTACTCTTGGCTCTATGCCTTTTAGATGGTTAAAATAGTATGCTTAAAGTAAGCCATGCATTCACAATAGTATTTACAGTAAAAATTACAGAGAACTTGTACTTAGACTTCCCAGTCTAACATTTGTCTACTCTTTTTGCAACTAACATCCCATTTTCTTACATCAACATAATTATCCATTTAATATACCACCATCTCAAAAACAAACAATACCCCCATTGTACTACTACCAGAGACATAATTACTGAGAAAAAATTATCATTCCTTTTTGCTTTTCTTGTTCTTTTTGTTTTCTGGTTTTATTCGATAATAAAGCAGAATCAAAGGATTGTGTTTTAAACTCAAAAAAAAATCTGTCTCCATGACTCTGCCACCACCTTTTGTTTCCTTGCACAGTCAGTTTTTAATGTGAGGCTTTCAAGGATTTTGTTATTGCTTTGCTCTTTTGTTTTGTTCTTTGTTTGTTTTTACATCCTGACCGAAGTTTCCCCTCCCTCCTCTCCTTCTAGCCCCCACCCTTCCCACTCTTCTCCCTTTCTCTTCAAGAAAGGGCAGGCCTCCCATCAATATCAACCAAGTTGCAGTAAAACTAAGCTCGTCCTCTTCTATTAAGGCTGGACAAGGGAATCTGATAGGAAGAAAGGGTTCCAAAGCAGACAACAGAGTCAAAGACAGACCTTGCTCCTACTGTTAGGAGTCCCACAAGAGGACCAAGCTACACAACTGTAACATATATGCAGAATGCCTAGGTCAGTTTCATGCAGGCTTCCTGGATGTCAGTTCAGTCTCTGTGAGCCCCCATGAGCCCAGGTGAGGTGAGTCTGAGGGTTTTCTTGTGCTGTCCTTGACTTCTCTGGCTCCTACGATCCTTCCTCCTCCTCTTCCACAGGATTCCAGGAGATCCACCTAATGTTCGGCTGTGGGTCTGCATCTGCTTCCATCAGTTGCTAGGTGAGGCCTTTCTGCTAACAGGTGGGCTAGGCATCAGTCTATGGATATAGCAGAATAGCTCAAGATTTTGTTTTATCTCATGACTGTGTAACATATTTATATAGTTTCAAATTTAAATTTATAAAATAAGGTATAAATATATATTTAAAATATTTTGTGCTGCTGGACAGTGGTGGCACACACGTTTAATTCCAGCACTCAGGAGGCAGAGGCAGGCAGATCTCTGTGAGTTAGAGGCCAGCCTGATCTATAAGAGCTATTTCTAGGACAAGCTCCAAAGTTACAGAGAAACCCTGTCTTGAAAAAAACAAAAAAAAAAAAACAAAAATTTATGCTAGAATCATGATATTTAATATATTCTCTCGAAGCTTATTCTTGGTCTTGGTTCTCTAGGATTAGCAATGGTTCTGTGACCCACTGAACTCTCTTCAGTTCTGCTAAGGCTGGTTTGGGTTTCCTATCACTAAGAACTTTGGTTCTGAGGAAATGGCTATGGGGTCCAGTGGAGTTGCCCACCAGCTGCAATTTCAGGTGGACCTACATGTCCTCGTACTGGCTTCGCTCCCCAAGTTAATGACCAATTTGGAACTATCAATCTTGCCAGTGCAGTGTGCTCTCCGCTTACTTCATCAGCATTCATATAAACAAGGAAAACAAAAACAAGTGATTTGCCACATAAAGAAGGAAAAATGGTTCAGATAACATTTTCTCCTCACCTCTAGACGATGTCAGAAGTCTGGACTAAAGTTCAAGTGTCTGCTCCCAGCAGACTCCTCACGTAACTTCTTTCTTTCCCGCTTTACACAACACTATACATGAGCTTCATTGTTTGTGCTGAGCCTTCCTCATGGTTTTGCCCCTAGGCAGGCTGAGAACCGTAAGTCTAACAAGAATGTTCCCTCCCTGAAGTATGGCCACCAATGTACCCTTGGAGAGTGGTTTCCTCTAATAGACACAGAGTGCAGCAAGGCCTTCTTCCTAGTGATTGAGAGTGGCCTTCCACCTGAGTGGCCCCAGTGTGCTGAGTATCAATTGAGAGTGCTCACAGAGAAGCCGTGAGGCACGCTTCCTCTCATTTTTTATTGAGGTATGTAGTATCTGGGAAAATTTAAGTTGTGAAAACTGTCAGTTGGAACTTGTGAAAGAATATCCAAGTGGGATGTGAAAATGGCCTTGCTTGTTCCTTTTTTTTTTTTACAATAATGGGCCTTGTGTAGTTTTCTAGACACTTTCAATCTCGGTGGATTTTCTGCTTTGTTCTCTGGTGACAGAAATACCCTATCACCATCAAGTTGATGTCACACTTTCCACATAACTTTTATTGTCAGGGTCGTGGCTTAGACTAGAATTCCCAAAGTTCTGCTGAATCTTCTCCTCTGAGCTGTCACGAGTCTCTGACCAAAATAGTCTAAATTCCAATGGATTGCGGAAGTGTGATGAATCCTGAGGGAATGGACAGCGCCAAGCAATGTGTCAGAGTAGTTTAGCCAAAGATCATAGACAGAGTATTTAGTCATCGATCCCCAATCACTTGAGAAGAACATTCTCTCCACCAGTGAGGTCTCAAAATGTGCCTTAGAAGTTGTCTTAGTCAGGGTTCTCTAAAGAAATGAAACTGATAGAATGAACAGATATATTAAAGGGGTATTTTATTAGATTGACTCACATGATAGTTAGAATAGATAGTCCAACAATGGCTGTTGCATTGAGGCAGAGGCAGAGAATCCAATAGTTGCTCAGTCTCTAAGACTGTTTGCTCAGCGGTTCCAGCCTAGTGTCAAAGGCCTAAGGGAATCCAGGAGAGTTTCTGGTCTTCATCTGTTCTGGAAGCCTGAAGAATCCAATATCAAGAAAGGAATCAGCAGCAGCAACAACGGAGTGGCTGAACTCACCTGCGAGAGGGAAAGGCAAGTGATCAGAAAAGCCGGGCTTTCCTTCCACCCTTCTACGTGTCTCTTTCATCTAGGCGGCTACCAGAAGGTGCCACCCAGACTCGTGATGGTTTTCCCACATTAATCAAAACAAGCATGACAGTCCTCCACAGATCTGCCGACCGGCCCACGACAGCAGATAATCTCTCCTTGAGACTGTTTCCCACATGACTCAGGTAAACAACTGAAACTGCATCCGAGAAGTAAAAACAGTTGACATTAACCTGGAGTTCAGGTGCCAAGGGCCACTCCACAGCTTTGTTCTACACAGTTCTACAGCGTGGTCTCAGAACGGTGCACGCCAATGACTCTCCCCAGTGTGCGCTCTACTGTGCTATCTTATAGGTGGAGAAACCCAGAACGTCTAAGTACTTTGCCTGAGATTCCACAGATAGTAAATGAGGAAGCAGGACTCAAACCCAGGCACTATGACTTCTGAGCCCACTCTCAGCTACTAAATTATGTCCCATCCTAATGGAAGAGTCTTCCTGATAAGTATGTAAATCACTTATGCTCGATAATGACGTGTCTTAAAAGGTTAGTGAAGCTGTAAATTACCTTTCAAAAGGAGAGAAGTTTTATTCATCTCTGTCAAAGGCTTGAAGTATTTTCCTCTAAACCAAATCATCCAATAAAACTAAATTATACACTTCAATTAAAATACACTTCTAACTTACTAGGAACAAGTTCACCAATCTTATTCACACAGGGAAAGAAGCATTATCTGAAATCTTTCCTTTATTTTGTATGTGCAAACGAATTAAAATTTTATTAGTCATTTATCTAATGAGAATTTAATGGTTACCTATTCTTTTCATCTGGCACCATAAACAGATTAAAAACCAAGTTTCAGAAAGTAGATATTCATAAAGTTATATAAGAAGAAAGCAGCCTTTAACTATCAGGAGATGAATTCAAAACCTTTTCTTATACATCTAACGGCAGATTTGTGGTAAGTAGATGCATGTGTATACCCATGGGTGTACGTATATGTGTGTCACAGTGTCTGCAGGCCTTGTCTTCCCCAAGTCTTGGACCTATGGGGAAATTATGAAAATTCATTGAGTCTTAGGTTTCTAAAAGTACTAGAAACAACTATCATTTGAGAATTTCTGTCCTGGAAAGAGTCCAGAAATTTAATAAATTTCAGTCAAATTCCAGGTCTGCCCTGAGTAGTTACATGAGATAACACACTAAACCTGTTCTTTAGCCTGGAAAAGAAGGTGAATTCTCCATCTTGCAAGAAGGCTATGGTGATTTAAACAAGACATGTCCCCACAGTGACAGGCATTTGCTCTTCAGTTGGGGGGATTTGGGGAGATTTAGAGGGCACAGCCTTGCTGAAGAAAGCATGTCACTGGAGGTGGGCTTTGAGAGCTCACAGCCTTCCTCTGCTTCAAGTTCACTCTCCCTGCTTTGTATTTGAGGTTCAAGATGTTCCCTGGCGGCCTCATGCTCCTGCCTTCGTGCCTGCCCCTTGTCACCATGCCATGACTAACTCGCAGCCTCTGGAACCATAAGCCAAAGCCAGAACATTCTTTTCCTTTCAAGTCTCTTTTATTTACGGTATTTTACCATAGCAACAGAAAAGCAGCTAATAGAGAGATCTAAAGAGTAAGTGAGCTCCATGTAAAATGCATCGCTTCTGACATGTATATACATCTGTCTGTGTGGATGGTCTCCTCGTCTCTGCCTTGTCCCTTATCTTCTCTTACAAAAGGTGAGGTTACATCTGGGGAGATAAGGTTTGGAGGGGCACAGGTGCCATCTTCTTCAAAGACATCTGAAGGACTCAGCATACTCTGGTGGGCCCTGAAGAGACATAGCAGAGCGCACAGTCTTCAGATGGGATATTTTAAGAAAAGGGAGAAAGGAGGTCTTTCAAATCCTACTATATCAATCCAACCAGGTCACCAGGGCATCAAATGAGGGGTCCATGCACAGACATGACTAACAAGAGTCTGTCCTTTTCCATCGGGAAGCCATGAAACAAGAAGATTCTCACAACTTCTGTCGTGAGAGACCAGGTGAAGAGCGGTGGGCAGATGTCTTTGTGTCATGAGACTGTGTCAAATAGTGCCTAACACCCCAGCTAATAAGAATGCAGCTAGTGCTACACCTGACATCATGCTGTTATTTCCTTTGATGGTACGATCCTTGCAATGATGTACCATCAAAGATGCTAACTCAGTCAGCGAAGCTAACCCTATCTTCTGAGGTGAAGGAGCACAAGTCAAAACCCCCTTCTGCTCACCCTTGTGGTGAGTCTCGTATGTCCTAAGTTTCTGTCCTAAGTAGAGCAACTCTTGATACTGCAGGTCACTCCTAGGTGCTCAGCCTGCAGCCTGCTCTTCCTGGGCTTTATGTGGCTGCCTTCTAGACAGACCTCTGCTGCAGACCTGGAGAACGTGAGCCTCATTTTCAGGTCACTGTCGATCCTGTTACCTATTTCACTTTCCTTTCGGCTTTCACCACTGTTCCAAATATGTTTCCTCACTTAGGAGTGGTTATTTTTCCTTTCTCGCTCTCCTAAAAACAAGCTCCAGCAGGAAAGAAACTCCACCTATATGAATGAGGAATTAGCAAATTATAGTGTGGATAGCCCAAATCTGGCCAACTTTCTATTTTTACAAATAAAGTTTTATTTAAATACATCATATCTATTTACAAGCACACTGTCTAAGGGGGCTTCTGTACACAGCAGTTATGCTGGGTACTTGAAAAAGGCACTTTCTGGACCTCAGAGCCTGAACTATGTATTATCTTATCCCTTATTAGAAAAGTTGGCCAACATGTTTCTGCTGCCTTATAGAAAGATAGAACAGTGCTTGGTTCGTAGTAGATGACAAACACTGAAGATACAAGCCAGGCTTCGTTGGTACAGACGAATTTTCCTTCTTTTGATGCAGTTGTGTGGAAAACTTGTATTAATGGAAGGAGTGGAAAGATCAAATGGGTAATATTTCCACTTTTTGGGAAAACTTCAGGTCTATTTGTCACTGCAGCTGAGGCTGCTGGGAAGGAGTGAGGGGCAAATTTTAACTATATATACAGAGGCACATTGTATAACTAAATTTGATCAAAGGGTGTATTAATTTTCTGAAAGAAAATTATTTTGTTTTATAGTTAATTTTAAAAGATAAGTATATTTATTATTGAAAATGTAGAAGGAAGAAAAATAGCATCTATTTCATTTTTAAGGATTTTTTTTATTCCAATTATCAGAAAAAAATTTCAGAGCCATGGGATGGAGTTCAACTGATTGAGCACCCAAAGAGTCCTGATTTCTACCTTCAATATCTCATAATACAGACAGCCTGGTGGTGTCCTGTAATTCCAACATTTAAAAGGTAGAGGCAGGAGAATCAGAAGTTGAGGTAATCCTCAGCTATGTAATGAATCTAAGAACCTAAGACCAGCCAAGATTACATGCAACCCTGTGGGGGAAAAAAAGGTAAAGTTGTTGTTTTCTTAATAAGATATAGATTTTCAACTACATATAGCAGTTTTTATGTGTCATTCATAAGGGTTTAATTGATATAATTTTGGACACAGAGGCTATTAAGTCAAAAGCAAATTTGCTAAAAACAATCTTCGGGGTAGAAAGCAGAATTAAATAGAAGTTTGCATAGCGGAACAGGATCTTAGGGAGACGACAGAACAGATGAGCTGCAGCTGTCCCTGAGCTCCGCTTCCTGTTCCAGCTTCTAGCAAAGGGAGTGCGGAGCGTCTTGACAGACGGTCTTCCAAGGACAAATGCTCAGAAGGGAAGCATGCCTCGAGACATTGAGCTGACGTGACCAATAAAGCGCAAGCAAGGAAGACAGACCCACATGTCCACCGCCTTGGTCCACTTTGTGCGGCTGTAAGGGAGCAGCAGAGACGTGGAAACTTACAATGCGCAGGAACGCATCCTCACAGTTCTGGAGATGGGAGAGTCTTAGGTCAAAGCATCATCGGTGCACCAACTGCCTTCATGCGTCTCTACATAGCATAAGGACAGGAAAGGGGCAAGCTCTGTCCTCACCTGGGAGGAGAACATGAACCCTGCCAAGACCTTCTATCAGGATTAGTCCATTCACAAGGGCAGAGTCAGCATAATCTAAACAGCCCCCAAACAACTTCACTGGGGATGGATGCTAAGAAGCACGCATGTCTGCTATGTCTGGCTATTATAAATTCTTCATAAATAACTTCATGGCATTTATGTGACACAATAATTTTAAATGATAGGATTTTTTTTATTTAACTCAAAGAATTTGAACTTAATTGATTGCCTCTTTCTTTGTCTCGGACCCCACAGGTGCTATTTGCTACGTTACTCACTTCTGAAAGTTTTGCCTTCTCTGAGCACTCAACCTTTCTCCATATGTTCCTCTTGAATCCTGTGGATATTTTCTTAAGACATTTTGAGACACTGTTTTTGTTATTTGTTATATAAGGCGGCGGCGTCAGTAGTAGAGGTACCCCATGGCACTAGAAAAATCCTATGCTTTTCTACAGTGTGAGCTAACCCAAATGCTTTGTTGGGGAAGAGTGTCTTCCAAAACCAAGGTCAGAAGGAGATCATGTAAGGAGCAACGTCCTTCTCTGTTCTTCAAACCGGAGCACACTGAATTAGAGGACACAAGTCCCACGCGAGGAGAGAGCCTGAGTTCTCCTGTGTTGTGCCATTTTATTGAATTAATCCAAAAGCAGATGAATAGAAAAGGGATTTGCAAGCTACCTATTTATAAGATGCCAGCTGTCCACTATATTAGAACGGGGTGTGTGGGCCTCAAGAAAATGACCACACAATTCAAAGGAGTTCATCTAGGCTAAACGTCATTCTGTGGTTGGGCACTTAGCTACAATAAGTGTGCAAGCAGGCAAGCACACTCAGCAGAGTCTCACTAGGTTGTCATTAGTGCTGCAAAGGTGGCCAGGGCTCAACCTCACAGTCCTACGTGACTGGCTAATTCAAAGGGGTGTGGTCGATGAGAAGAATGGAATTCTGAGCACCGAGTGCAACCTTGAACACATATTTTGATGCTAAGAAGTCTGACCCCGGAGTTTTGAATTTCTGTCAAATGGTGGTCTTTACAACTTTTTTTCCTGTGAAGTTTTGTCTCATTTAACCTGTTGGTAGAAAGGAGAGTACATTTCTTTTGCATTGCCCATAATCCCATGCCATCTGTCCTTCCATTCTTCTCCTCTCATTCTTTTCCACTTGATTAAAAAGAAGGAAAGCTCTCTGGTCCCACCTAGTGTGTCATCCAGGCAACCTGCCCAGAGAGTGTCCAGTGGCGTGCCATGTTTTCCTCAGCTCTGCATGGAAAGAGAGGGGCTCATAGTAGTTTCCTCTTTTCCATCCCACAGATGTGCGTGTTCTTGGTCTGGAAAGTAGTGTGGGCTGGCTTGTCGTAACTTCCACTGACTGACCTGGGATAACTTACCTGGGAACTCACTTGCTCTTGGTCTTACCTCCAGTTTGGCCAGTGTTCTTCCCTTAAATGGAGGCACTTGTTGCTTCTTAGGCTTCTTAATATTCTTCACTAGTATAAATCAAATCTATTTACTATAAATGTGATTTGGAGAAGAAATGTCTCTGCTTGCAATGTTTTATTGAATTTTGTAATGTTTTAAAATATTGTCTGAGGGCTTTTTTTGATTATCAGGGCTAGATAAAATCAGGGACTATTTGACTAGTTGTAATGTAACAAAAAGGCTAATCTGTTCTTAGTGAATTTTTTTGTTTGTGTTCATATATGGAGCGTGCAAAGAAAGTCTTATAATAATAATTATAATACAATGAAAAGAAAAACTATAAAATGTAACCAAAATATATAAGAGGTAACAGGCTATAATTATTGATTAAACAAACAATATACCAATGTTTTCATCTAAAGAATGGAAAAGTAGCCTAAACACTCACTTCATAATATTACTAGCAATAATAACTTAGGTATTGATTTTTAAAAATACTTTCTTGCTTTTCTCTTAGCCAAAGGTAGAGAAAGTGGCCTGAGACCCAACTCTTTTTCATAGTTCAGGCTGTTACAAGAAAATAACAGGCTGTTTTACAGAGATTAACGTGCTTGAATATTCCACTGTATTTAATTGAAAGAACTAGAACATGACTTTTAAAGCTAAAAAGTTTGGAGGTGTATAATAGCTATGATAACTATAATGCCAGCACTTGGGAGATAGAGGCAGGAAAAACAGGAATAGAAGACTGTCTTCAATCTAATCATAAGCTTGAGGCTAGCCAGGACTGTATGCCACCTCATCTCAAAAACAACAACAAAGAGTTTGAGGATCTGACATTAAACAGGCATCCTTAGACTAGAATACAGATTCCCAGAAACCTATGGAAATGCCAAGTGAGCATGGTGGGCTACCTGCAATTCCAATCTTTTTTTTTAATATTTATTTATTTATTTATTATGTATACAATATTCTGTCTGTGTGTATGCCTGCAGGACAGAAGAGGGCACCAGACCCCATTACAGATGGTTGTGAGCCACCATGTGGTTGCTGGGAATTGAACTCAGGACCCCTGGAAGAGCAGGCAATGCTCTTAACCTCTGAGCCATCTCTCCAGCCCCCATCTGGATAAAACTTTACTTGAGTTATTGCAATTCCAATCTTGATAGACAGACAGCCTATTCCCAGAGCAAGCTTTCTTTGTATACTATATAGCAAGTGTGAGTCTAGCCTGGGATACTGAGAGTAGGCACTTTAGTGAGCTTTGGGTTTGACTGAGAGAGCTGACCTAACTAAATAAGATAGAATGATCCAGTATAATTCCTGACATTCACCTTGAGCCCCCACATGAACATGCACACATATGTAGTCACACTCTTGCACATGAGCCCATACGTGCAAAATTGTGCATACAGATACGTGAACAAAGGAAAAAAAAAAGACAAGCAAACAAAACGGCCAAAATAAAACCGAAAGCAACACAAATAAAAGTGCTTTGCAATTAAATAAATTTCATAAATAATTTAAACATAAGTTTGACTTCTGTGTTCGATATCAGATTTATCTGTTGTTTCTTAAGTTGTTTCTACATCACTTCAGCTCAACTCTTAAATAAGCACAGTGATACCACCACCTAGATTACTGACTGGCATACTGTAAATCACTTTTCATAAGACTTGGAACACAGAGACACTCAGTAAATGTTATTCTTATCAAGAATGAATATTATTAAATGTGGACTTAAAAATAGCTTTCACTGCATAATTTGAGTATATAACCACCCGTATCTGCCTCTGTGTTTCAAATGTTTTCAGGCACTAAGTAGTAACTGCTTTGCTTCTGAGGAAGCAACACATTCACATTCCAAAGCCATTTTCTGTTTTGAGCCCCCAAACTCCACAGCTTAAACAGTTTTAGGTGCAGTTTTGTAAACCTAAGGTCATGGTCCAGGTAGAAAAATCTTCCCTATCATTTTTTGTTTTGTCTGCTGATACCTTTTTTCAGTCCAACAGAGACTGTGTACTCAAAGGCCTAGATTTCAGATTGATGGACAGAAATTCAAAAGAAAAATTGCATCGTTAAAGGGAACCGTATCAAATTCAACACTCACCACAAGTTTGAGCACAGTGGAAAATCAAATTCTTGATTTCAAGTTTGACATAAAAACTTGGAATTGGCGTGTAGAGAGCACAGAACTCTGATATAGTGTGGGTTAGAACTGCCAGAGAGTAACGTGATTACACATACATGCTAGCCATGCACTTGCATAGAGCTGCATTTTATAGCACCTGACACAGTGCTGCTAGGTGGGGGTATACATAGAAATAAACTTGTGCATATGCCTTTTCAAGCAACAACTCTTTAAACAAAAAGTTTCCACATGCTCATAATAAAGCCAAAATAGAAACTTGATTTTTCAGTTCAAAGAACTATCATTTCTCCACTGCCTCTTAAAACTCACTTTATTTCAAACAGTGTATGAAACTCTTTGATGACTGCCTTTTAAAGAAAAACCAGCTTTTCATCTCTGACCTACCCATAAGTGAATTGGAAGCACCAGGTCCCTAAGAGCCACCTGCTGGCCAGCGGTGTGGGTGGTAGGACAAACCTCCAAGCACTGCTCCTATTTGAGCTTCCAGACAACCACCTTCCAGGCAATGAATGTATCATGGTGATAGTGAGGAGGCCGTGGAGATATGGGATCAAATATCCGTGGCCATCATTCACAGACATCAAAATTCATAGTTTATTGCACAACACCTAAACTTTTAAAAAGTTACTTTCAAATAAGTTTCTTTGATATTGGAAATAAATAATCACACGAACTAATAGAGGTGTGTGGTTTTATATAAAAGTCAATAGAAACAGATCCTGAGTGCATGAACACGTGATTGACTTTATCATAGTGAAACAATAAACTCTTTGCAAACTATGTTTTTTTGTTTTTTGAATTTTTTGGGGGGGGGGTTTTGCAAACTATGTTTTTTAAAAAGCCTTCAATCCCAAGGTTTGGCAACCTCCAATAGCAAGAAGGATAGAGATAATAAGCTACTTTCCCATAATTCTGATAGTGATAAAATAAATAAATAAAAATCTGCAGAAGGCAATTTAGAGGATTTTTCCAAAATGTCTGTCAAAAATGACTAATATGTTTAATTTTGATCCAAGCAGCTGAGTTTTGTGGAATTTATTTTACAAACTCCCATGTTTGCAACAAGTGACATACCAACATGAAGCGTGGTTCTTACTAGTAAGATATGGACCTGTAACCTAGCACTCAGGGGGTGGGGGCAAGAGGTTAAAGAGCACAAGGTCATCCTGTGCTATAGAACAAGTGTGAGTCTAGCCTGGATTACATGAGACACTGTTTCAAAACAATAAGAAAAGGGGAAGAGAGGAAAAGAGGGCAGGAGGAAGAGAGGGAGGGAGGGAAAGAAGGAGGAAGGGAAGGAGGGAGGGAGAGAGAAGAAATGGAGTCTAAAGCTGTGTCTAGTAATACAGGCCTATAACACCATGCCTTGGAAGGCTGAGGAAAACAGATGACAATTTCAAGGACTACTTAGGCTAAAGAGTGATTCTTGGCCAGCCTGAGAAAATTAGTAAGGCCTTATCTTTAATTAAAAACAAATAATTAAAAGAGATCTAAGGATATAATTAGTAGAGATATTTCTTATCATGCATGAGACCCTAAGTTAAACTGCTCCTGCCCCAAACAGTTTGGAAACAACCCTTTTGTGGACACCCAGGCCCTGGTCCATGAAGCTCTACTCCCACAATGTACCACTCAGCTGCAGCAAAGGATAAGGATGCTCTGTGCTACATAGTTGGCTTACACCTGTCAACAAAATGGGAAAGCATATTGGTTTTATCATATGGTGGTAGAATAAAATAATTATCTGAGGGGAGAGGAGATTAGCCAGATGAAGCAGAACGGGAACAAAAACTTTCCTTCGTTTCTGTTTGGGTTGTTTTAGTTATTTTAGTTGTGTGTGTATTTATCTGTGAAGTCTTGAGGACTTTAGGTCACAAAGTAGGCCCTAAAATGGTAGTGTGACTGACAATGTCCTAAGATGATAGCCCTGGCCCAACCCAGGCTGGATTCTTACTGGGCAAACAAAAGGATTCCAATGGGGTAAATAGAAACCTAAACTCAGCAGCCCTCAGAAACCTTGTGATGTGAGTTTTTGTTCGTCAGGAAAGCCACTATCTGACGTCTACACCTCAACAGTCAGCTGATGAGGGCAAAGGGCATCTGGTTCCCAATTAACCTGAGAGGTGGCAGGTGTCTGCTCGAAGACCCCGCCCTGCTGACTGTCCTACAAAATCCCCTTGCTTTCTCTCCAAGCTACTCCTCTATGCTCTTGCTACACAACTCTGCAGTTTGTCCCCCCATAAACATTTTCTGCCCTGAGTTCAATGGTTTTACTACGCTTGCTTACAAGGACCGACTTGGGTGTCATTTCTCAGGTGCCATTCACCATGATTGGGGACACAGGTCTCTGGCTTTCCGGGAGCTCTTTAGTTAGGCTAGGCTGGCTGCCCATTGAGAACTGGGATCTATCTGCTTGTTTATAGCCCAGCACTGGAATTGCAAGCAAGCACCACTACATCCTACTCTTCTACGTGGGTGATAAGGATCAAACTCGGGTTCATGTGCTTCCAAGGACAGCATTTTTCTGACTGAGACATTCCCTGGTCCCCAGAAACTTTTTTTTTTTTTTTGCCAAAAAGAACAAAACTTTTATTAAAAAAACTGAACATTAGGGTTAAAATTCTCTGCACCCAACCAGGAAACTGGCCCCCTCAGAGGCCTGGAGGCTCCCACTGCAGACTTCAGAACTGGGGGGGGGGGGCGCTGAAGGGTGCTCACAGGGGAGAAACTTTTATTTTTAAATCAAGTGAATATATTCCTAATTCAAAAATAATGAAATATTTTGATGCTTATTAATTTAAAAAAAAATTAAGTTGGGTGAAACTCTGAGACAGTTCGCCCCAATACTGAGAGGACGTAAGAGGTGAGTGAACACCCACACAGCGGGACATCCAACTCTATAGGACCTCCACAGTGGGACAAATCCCCGGCCCCTCCCGCAACTCCCTATGCTTTTCTAGCCAGCCAACAGGGAGTTTCCTGCAGGTAGATTCCCCCAAAACCCAAACCCATCCAGAGGCTCATCCAAACTACTAGCCACACCTTGCCCCCAAACCCGACTATCCTCCTGCAACCTTGGTGGAACTCTGAAACACAGCTTGCTCCAATACTGAAGGGACATAAGAGGTGAGTGAACAGCCACACAGCGGGACACTCCACTCTATAGGACCTCCACAGTGGTCCCCACATGGGCACTGTTAGGGGTGGCAGATCCTTTAGGAAGCAGGCCCCAGGGAGAGCCATGAGGGCCCATGGAGATCATTGGACCCTGGAACTTCCTCCTCACTCACTGTGACTTCCTGGTCATAACTAGCCTTGTTATGCCAAGTCTTCTCTCTCTTGTTGTTCTTACTCTCCACAGGCCCAGAGCCAAAACCAGCATTCACAGACTGGAACCTCTGAGTCGTGAGCAAAACCAACCTGTTGTGGGATATTTGCACACCATGTGAAGGTGTATTGCTGTGATTTGTTTCATAACAAGCTAAATGGTCAATAGTTAGGCAGGAGAGATAGGTAGAATTTCTGGGTAGAAAAAAAGCTGAGAAGAAGGCTGTTGGAGGAGGCCATTTGTTTGTTCTCAGCTGCTCAGCCCCAAAATAACCACACAGATACTGTATTATTAAGCTTTCTCAGGTTTTAAGTGGATTTTAATCAACCATGTTGGGCACCAATTTATTGTAAAGAAGCCGCTTATTGGCTGCTCAGCCTGGAAATAACTACTCAAAAACTATACTCATACTTCTTGATTTAACTCATTTATAGTAATCTGTGTATCGCCACATGGCTGTGATTTACCGGCAAGATTTCAACTGGCATCTGTGTCTGGATGGCTACCTGGCTTCTCTCTGACTCTGCCCTTCTTTCTCCCAGCATTCAGTTTAGTTTTCCCCACCTAGCTCTGTTCCCCTATAGCTTGCTAGAGGCACAAAGCAGTTCCTTTATTAACCAATGATAATCACAACATACAGAGGGGAATCCTACATCACCAGGCAACGTCCAGTCAGATGCTGAGGAAGCAGGATGGGCAGGACAGAGTAAAGGTAACTAAGGCACATAAAAGAACATAGATTAAAAGATATGGATTAGTTTAAAGTATAAGAACTAGTTAGGAGCAAGCCTCAACTAAGGCCAAGCTTTCATTAATAATAAGTCTCCATGCCAGTTTTTGTGAGCTGGCAGCGCAAAGAAATACCCATCTCCACAAACCTTCTGGTTTAGCATTGATTACCTCAATTCGTGTTGCAGTAATGGGAGGTGAACCAACACAGTTAATAACCAAGGAGCATAATCTAATCCTGCCAGTGATTCAAAATTTACATAATCACACTCTTAAAAATGTTTCTTTTTAAGCATTCAGATATTTTGAAGGATATAATGGCCCATTTCCTATTGAGATAACAATATTCTGACTGGTGATTCATAAAGAATGGAGGTTGATTTCGTCTCATCGTTCTGGGAGCTGGGGACCTAGAATCACAAGAGGTGTATGGTGGGAGCCTGAACCTCAAGCTGCTTTATCTTGTGACAGATAGCAGAAAGGCCTGCGGGCACGAGCAGAAGAGACAAAATTACCAAGGGCATCCTTGTCCTCCACAAACCTTCCTAGGGGACCAAGGCAGAGCAGCAGAAGCCAATTCTCACTCCAGGAGAGAGGCACCAGCCCTCCTGACATATCTCATAAAGACTTTCACTTGCAGTACTGCCATGATGAAAAACTACATTTCAGTACTCATGCAGGTGGGAACAAAGCACATCCAAATCATAGCAAGGGACATGCCTACATTTAGATAGAAATATAATTAAGTAAACAAATAATTTTTGGAGGATAAATAAATAAATAAATAAAATTCTGTTATCCACCCCTAGGGGGAAAAACTGTTGAACAATCATGGAAGAAACACATGAAGATTTGGAATAGAATTTATGTTTTAAGGAATATGGAACGATATCTACAAAGCCTACTTATTATTGCATTGATGACAATGATGATGATGGTGGTGATTCAGTGCTAGAGATGGAACCTAGTGTCATGCATTCCAGCAAGAGCTCTACTACTGAGGTATGCCAGCACCCAAAATCCTTAAATTTTATTTCTATCTTTTTTTACACTTATTAATTGTGTGTATATGTGTGTATGGACAGACACTTGCCATGGGACACGTGTGGGGGTCAAAGGACAACCTGTGGGAATCCGCTCTCTCCCTTTACTATGTGTGCTTTAACTGCTAAACCATCTTTGGCCCAACTCTACATTTTCAAAATGTAGAAAACAACACACACTTTACTATAAAAGCAATTAGCTTATATTAGAGATTAATGATCTATAAAATTAAATTTATATGTGCATGGTAAACACTGGGTTCATCTTACATTAGGCAGGTTAACTTCTTTTTTTTATTTTTTTTATTTATTTATCAAAGATTTTTGTCTCTTCCCTACTGCCGCCTCCCATTTCCCTCCCCCTCCCCCAATCAAGTCCCCCTCCCTCGTCAGCCCAAGGAGCAATCAGGGTTTGGCAGATTAACTTCTGAAGTAATAGATATTAAGAGGTTCTTTGGTTTACCTTACGTTTAAAAACCTCCCAGCATGCTCCAAATGCCAAATGTCACCTTCCAGCCAATCTTGATTTTTAAAGTGATTCCTTCAGAAGATGTAGCTGTTGAGTAGAAATTCAACCAGATACTTGAAATTTATTTTTCCATTCAGCGTGGGACCCTTGATAACCTCATTTGCTTTTCATCCACCATTCTGACAGATTCCTGGGAGGACAATGTTAATCTGAAATTTAAATCGAATCCTTTCCATTTTTAGCCCTGAATTTGAATCCTGAATGATCATTAGCAATCAAGACAGAGGGCTAAGGTTCTCTAATTTTCAAGGTCTTTGTATCAAAATGACACATCTGCTTAAGGACCGTTTCTCTCTCCTAACACCATCCACAGGCCCAATCAAAACTCCCAGGCAGCCTGAATGATCTCTTTTCTTGGCAAGAAATGACTAAGAATAATTCCTTGTGCTGTCATGGCTCCTAGCCCTTGTAGAAAAGGTGAATCCTGGGTAGGCAAATTGCCTTGTTTACTCTGTGTGGACCCATGTGGATTTTTAGCAATAAATGGACCTTGGTTGCAAGTTTTTGTGTCTTTCAAAAAAAAAAATCAGGGGAAAGAAAGGATTTTGATTCTTTATTTTGCCCCTTGTTTGTCTTTTCTTTTTCCTCAGATGCAGAGTAAAAATTAGGTATGAAATTTAAAGAAGATTCCTACACACATGTCCACCCTTGTCCTGCAGCTGTGTTAGCTCAGCAATATGCAGTATGGCAGAACTATCATTGAGGAAATTTCTGATATTCTATAGTTATGCTCTGTCATGAGTGATAGAGTTTTCTTTGTGTTTATTTTCTTTTTTTCTTTCTTTTTTTTTTTTGGTTTTTGGAACCAAAGGATTCTGAGAGAGCAGGAAGAATTAGGACCCTGAGTACACACAATATGCCCTACTGCCCCAGTGATTATAGAACTTATGGACCTGATTGTATGCACTTTCTGGCTGGGTCACAGAGAATTTGACTGCCCCTTGTCCCTGGATAATAGCAGCTAAACCCTTGTGGTTTCCCAAGTGACAGAAGTAGATTTGCTATCACCTAAGGAGAACTTAAAAACACTCTAGGGACTAAAGTTATGACTTAGTTGGTTTGCAAGCAAGTAAGTACCTAAATTCAAATCCCCAGCACTGTATTAAAAGCCTGCATGGTAGTATGATTATTGTAGCAGTGGTCAAGGGCAGAAGGGTCTCTGGAGTTCACTGACTATGTAGACTAGTCTAATTGATGAGCTGTAAGCCAATGAGAGAAGGTGTCTCAAAGGATGTGGGCAAGCATTCCTGAGGATAACACCTACACAGAGCTGTCATCTGGCCTCAAGCATGTGCACACACAAATATTTATTTAAAAAACAGCTCTGACACCGATTAGATTATTCAGTGCTCTTTGAGTATTGTCACATTTCAATATCAGAGTAGACCATGTCACCCCTTTCCCTCCACATCATTGATAAAATACACAATCAACTAAAGTGTCAACATATGCTAAGCACCACTGATAACTGATTTGGGCATTACCGCAGTCCTGTGAGCCAAGCAAAGTTAGTACTTTTCTTTCTTACAGAAAATAAATTGAGCCTTAGGATGTGTAGTTTGTCCACAGCATCCTGGTATGGTGGGTATCAGGATCTGAACTTAAGTTGTCTGTCTCTATTACTTGACCCCCTGAACTCTTTGCTTTTGGAAAGTAACATTTTCAATTACACTGATGGGTCGGTATGGCTTTGCAGCTAGTAGTACTCTCAGTTTTTGTATCACAAGAAGCAGCTCCCTGGAGAATTTGGATGAAAAGAAATGCCAGGAGAGTTGTGGAAAGGGAAGCAGAGGAGACAGTGGTAAAGGGTGAACGGATTAGCCTGCCCAGTGTAGCTGCCTCACATAGTCAGACAGGGGTGAAGGATGTGTCAGATGTGTCAAATCCTATCAGTTCATGGCTAAGACTCGCTAAGAGAGTACCCTCAACTTCTGGCCTCTGCTGCCCAGTGCTTCTGTATGTCACAGAAGGATTTTTCAGAACCTGGCAGGTTATGGGCAGACAGTGATAGATCCTGTCACTCGTCCCCTGTAATTAAAGTTTGAATAACACAGAAACTATGCCCCTGCAGGATCTATTGCTGTAGTGACACATTAAACTTAATTAAAATTAAAGCTGAAAAGCAATTGCTTTAGTTCCATTACCCACATTTCAAGTGCTCAGCAAGCACTTGTGGTCGTGGGATACAAAACTAGACAACGTTACAGCTAGAGAACACTCTCATAGCTCAGAGGAGTTCACTGTGTCTGTTAGTTCAGTTTATACAACAACATAGGACCATTGTGTGGAATGAGTCCAAAAAGTCACTTGAAAAAATTTTATAACTATTTTTACCTTCACAATACGGTGTGTATCTGTGGTATGGTATACATGTGGATTTGTGAGTATGCATGAGCCTATGTGGTTATGTGTGAATGTATGTGCCTGTGTGGGTATATGTGAATGCATGTACCTATGTGGGCATGTGTAAGTTCATGTACCTGTATGGGTATATGTGTATGCATGTACCTGTATGGGCATGTGGGTATGCATGTTCCTGTGTGGGCATGTGGGCCTGCATGGGCCTATGTGAGCATGTGTGAATGCATGAACTTATGTGGACATGTGTGCATGCATGAGCCTATGTGGATGTGTCTGAATGCATGAGCCTATGTGGGTATGTGTGAATGCATGGGTCTGTGCATGCATATGTGTATACATGTGCCTATGTGGGCATGTGTGTATGCATGTGTCTGGTGTGTGTGTGTGTGCGTGTGTGTGTGGTATATGCATCTGTGTGGGCATGTGTGAATGCATGCACTTGTGTGGGCATGTGTTCATGCAAGTATGGGAATTTATATATGCATGAACCTGTATGGGCACGTGTGTATGCATGAGCCTATGTGGGCATGTATGTATGCATGTGCCTATATGGGAATGTGTGTATGTATGTGCTTGTGTAGGCATGTGTAAATGTACGTGCCTATGTGGAAATGTGTGTATGACTGTGTCTGCATATGCATGTGTATATGCATGAGACTGTATGTACATATGTACATGCATGTGCCTATGTGAATATGTGTGTATGCATGTGCCTGTGTGAACATGTATGAATGCAAGTACCTGTATGGGCATGTATGTATGCATGTGCCTGTGTGTGTGCATGTGTCTGATGTCTGTGTGTCTGTGTGTGTATAAATGTATGCATGTGCCTGTGTGGGTATCTGTGAATGCATGTGCCTGTGTGAGCATGTGTAAATGCATGTGCCTGTGTGGGTATGTGTGAATGCAAATGTCTGTGTAGGCATGTGTGAATGCCAGAGGTTATTAGGATGTCTTTTCCCAACTACTTCTTTGCCTTATTTTTTCTATGAAGATAAATGACTCAAGAAAATACAAATATAAAACCGTGCATTGCTGTCTTCATGGTGTTAAAACATATATGTTGTGGGGTTTAAATATGTTTCCCTGCATCCTACATATTTTTGATATTTTCTAGACTGGAAATATTATTCCAACAAGTAGGAATAAAAGTACATACATTTGTATTAAACACTTGTAAGATTTTTGAGATCTTTGTTCTCCTATTAAGTCGTTGTTAATACTATTGAATGAAACCTAACTGAAGGCTGAATTGACTGAGAAGACTTTGAAGAGCTTTCTGGATTCAGTTTAACATGTTTCAAATGTTTTCAGCAGTCAGTAAATTTGTGTAGAAGTCCCGTGTGTGGGCACCCAACCTTCATCTCTTTCCCTTGACCACAGATGTTATTAAGACTCCTTCAAATAGGATAGAAGACCACACATCACAATGTTCATTCAACAAACATGTATTAAAGACCCCTCTTGCCTGCACTAAACAAGATGGGTCCCATGGTTGTATATGCAAGAGGCAGCAAAAACTAGCTTCCCCCAAAGTGCATCAGTCAGTCACCTCTTAAGAGTGATCAGAACAGGATATCAGATTTTCTGTGTTTTAGCTGTTCTGGGATGGCACCAGCCTGCTCAACACTTGCCTCATGTACCTCTTAAAGTCTGGTACAGAACTCTTGAAATTGTGGTGCAAGTATTTTGAGTGAAAGAGTTCCAGTATAAGACCTAGAGACAGCTCCGTCAATAAAGTACTTGCCTTGCAAACGTGAGGACCTGCACTTTTGGAGGAGGGGTGCAGCTTGTTCATCCTGGCTGCCCAGAACCAAAATAACCACACAGAAACTATATTAATTAAAACACTGCTTGGCCCATTAGCTCTAACTTCTTATTGGCTAACTCTTACATCTTAATTTAACCCATCTCCATTAATCAGTGTATCGCCACGTGACCATGGCTTACCGGCATTCAGCATGTCTGACTCTGGAGGCAGCTCCATGGCAACTCTCCAACTCCACCTTTCTCCTCCCATGCTATAGGCCAAGTCAGTTCTTTATTCATTAACCAATAAAAGCAACACATAGACAGAAGGACCTCCCACACCATTTCCCCTTTTCTGTTTAAAAAAAACCGAAGACTTTAATGTTGACATAGTAAAATTACATATAACGAAACAGTTATCAAGCAAGAATTACAGTTACAATATTTATAACTATTTTATCTTTTATCATAAATAAGGAAAACTGTAACTACAATTATAAATTCTTCAAGTCCATCAAAGACTCCAGAAGAATATAATATTACCTAAGTAAACAGGAAGTGCATTGTAAGCAACTTCCAAAATTCTAGAATGGACAGAGACATCTCGCTGCCTGGACAGTCACCCAAAGTTCTTCTGTACCGTTGGGGCATCCATCTTTAGCCTACAGGCCCATAGTATCCAGCAGACTTTTCCACAAAGGAGGAAATTTCAAAGACAGTTCCACATATATTGGCAGTTTGCCAGTCACTTTCTTTTGTGTCCTGAATGTGTCTGGCAGATTCTTTCATGAAGCAGAAACCCTGAAGGATCGTCTCGCCGTTAGGCAAGTACAGCAGTCCTTTCTTTGTGCGTCTTGCATGTCCAGTCAAGCAGTCTAGGCAAGAGCAGTTTCTTGCCCAGATGGCTAACCTACTCCATAAGAAGCCTCTTCGATGCCGTATATACTATAATAATGGCGCAGCTTAAGTTTTAAGAAGCACTTAGCATTTTTAAAAAGCACTTGTGGACAGTAAAGAATTGCAGATATGCAATAAAGACAAATCCAGATGATTCATAGTATTGGATAAATTATGTAGGCTTGGAAGAAAGAAGAAAAAGAGTGTAGAGAGGCATAAAATAAAGTTAATGCTTTAAAAAGGGTAAAGTTTTAAAGAGACAGAGTATAGATAGTCATAGATTAAGAGGAGTAAAGAAAACTAAGCCATGTAAAAATGGAAAATTCACAGAGAGTATTTATTATGTATATTATTGTGTTATCTTTAAATTTTTTGACTGTGAATGGGCTAAGTATTGAAAGACATTTCATTGTAGGGGCTGCTAAGCTAAACCAGCATGAATATTATAAAGGTATCATAGCTTCCTAATTTGGACCTAAGGATATATTTATTTGGAAAAGAGGTTCTTCTCTTGTTTTGACAGTGGATAAAAACCTGTGGATTACTTCCAGACTGGTTTGGTTTGATGGAACAAGATCCCCCAAAGGTTGCCATGAAAACTCACAAAATTTACTTCGCCCAACTGCTGACTGAGATGAACCTATCACACGGGATATACCATGAAAGACCTGATTAGTATCACCCCCAATCAGCAAGAAACAGTTTTAATAAAACTATGCCATAAATGTTTGTTTACATTTAAAGAGAGATATGCTATAGAGATTTGCATTGGTATGGATCTTGGTTTATTGATACAAATTTAAGGTCAATTTTCTTATACATATATTCCTGCTCTTGATGAAGATATTGTGTTTGTGCAGCTCAATTAAAAAATGTAGTGTATAATTAAGAAATATAGGTTAATAAATAATTATCTATAATAGTCAAGCTTATAGTTAGATTTTCTAGATATATAGAGATAAATTTCAGTTAGTTAGGTATTATTCAAATCTTTCAGAGATCTTCAGAATATGGCATTTAAAATGTTTTAAGAACTTAAGACTTTTCATGACAGTGAGGCACATCTGCTCCTGGCAGCACCAAGCTACACCAAGAGGAAGATGGGCATTAAAGAGGCTTCTTATGGAGTAGGTTAGCCATCTGGGCAAGAAACTGCTCTTGCCTAGACTGCTTGACTAGACATGCAGGATCCACAGAGAAAGGACTACTGTACTTGCCTAAAGGTGAGACGATCCTTCAGGGTTTCTACTTCATGAAAGAATCTGCCAGACACATTTAGGACACAAAAGAAAGTGACTGGCAAACTGCCAATATATGTGGAACTGTCTTTGAAATTTCCTCCTTTGTGGAAAAGTCTGCTGGATACTATGGGCCTGTCGGCTAAAGATGGATGCCCCAATGGTACAGAAGAACTTTGGGTGACTGTCCAGGCAGCAAAATGTCTCTGTCAATTCTAGAGTTTTAGAAGTTGCTTATTGTTACTGAGGTAATATTATATCCTTCTGGAGTCTTTGATGGAGTTGAAGAATAGATAGATAGTTATAGTTTTCCTTGAATACGATAAAAGATAAAGTAGATATAAATATTATAACTAATTCTTGCTTGATACCTGTCTTGTTATATATAATTTTACTATGTTAAAGTTAAAGCCTTCCTTTTTTATTTAAACAAAAAAGGGGAGGTGATGTGGGATTTCCCTTTATATGCTGTTAATACAATTGGTTAATTAATAAAGACAACTGGCTTGACCTGATAGGGCAAAAGACTAGAGGTAGGCAGGGAAAACTAAACTGAGTGCTGGAAGGATGAAAGCAGAGTCATAGAGAAGCCATGTAGCCCCACCAAACACAGACACCAGAACTATAGCTGGGAAGCCACAGCCATGTGACAAGACCCAGATTAATAGATATTGGTTAAATTAATATGTAAGAGTTAGCCAATAAAAAGCTAGAGCTAATGGGCAAGGCAGTGATTTAATTAATACAGTTTCTGTGTGATTATTTTGTGGCTAAGCAGCCAGGAACAAACTAGTAGCCTTCCTCCTACAGTTTGGAGTCTGTTTGTCCCAAGTAATGAGAAAAGGCACGGAGTTTCACATCACTTGGACTTTCCTCATCTTATTCACTGTCACTGTGTAATATATTCCATAACACGAACATGGCTTGGAGACAGTAGTCAAGGGGAAATCTGGCTTTTAGTGATTGGGCACATAGTGTTCGGTCACAATAACCACTGTCTTTACTCAACTTCACTACTACATATGGGCCATGTTTAGGCACAAGAAGCTTTTTCTTAAATGAAAACATATTTTTAAACAGTATCATCTTCCCCTCCTCCTACTCCTCCCAGGTCCTTTTCACCTTCCCACGTACCCAACTCTATGTTTTTTCTTTCTTTTTGAAAAACAAACAATCAGCCGTCGTGACCTAGCCGCAGAGGAAGCAAGATGTAACTGCCTCCCCGAAAAAAGTACCAGGACACACGGCTAACTCAGACAAGAATTATGGGCTAATGTAAGTTATAAAAATTAGTTAATAAGAAGCCTGAGCTAATGGGTCAATCAGTTTATAACTAATGTATACTTCTGTGTGATTTCTTTGGGGCTAAATGGCTGTGGGACCTGGTGGGATAGAAAACCTCAGGCAACAGAATGGCATCCACATGGGGCTCAAACCCATGACACTGAGATTAAGAGTCTCATGCTCTACTGACTGATCTAGCTGAGCTTTAATCATAGCCATATTGCTTACCAAATTAAAGACTCATGTGGTCAGAAAAAGAGACATATACAGTAAAGATAGATTCAGATGACGAAAACCTCTGAATGGTGTACAGTGTGATTAAAAATACATGCAAGCTTGGGAAAAAGAAAAAAGGATAAAGTTCTTAAAATAAAGAAGGAGAGTAGTTGGGTGTGGTAGCACATGCCTTCATTCACAATACTTGGGAGGCAGAGGCAGGCCGATCTCTGTAAGTTCAAGGTGTGGTGGCACATGCCTTTAACCCAAACACTTGGAAGGCAGAGACAGACCAACCTCTGTGAGTTCAAGGATAGCCTGGTCTACAGAGTGAGTTCCAGGACAAAGATACATAGAAAAACCCTGTCTCAAAAAGCCAAAAATTAAAAATAAAAGAAATAGAGTTTAAAATAAAGCCATGTAAAGATGGAAAACACACACAGAATCTTGACACTATATGTTATTATATTCTCTTTGATTGTTTGAATGCTGAGAAAGGAGCAACAGTTGCTAAAAGGTTTTGTTTATAAATGCTACTGAATTAATCCAAGATAGGTATTTTGAAAATACCTTGACTTCAAAATTGAAGTCAAAAAGTATGTTGCTTTATAGAAGATGTTTTGCTTTTGTTTCTACAGGAAATGAGAGGCTGCAGATTTATTCTGAGTTAAGAAAAATCAGGTTTGATCAAGGAAGACCATCTGAGAAATCTCTGGTAGGAAAGGATGGCCCAGATGTCTGAGTTCTACATCAATAACAGACTCAAGACTGCTTCTTGAGATGATCAAGCTTCACAGGATACTCCAGTCATGGCTTGATCATAATTTTAAATTTTGTTTAGGTCCCATAAGATTATCAGTGCCTCCAATCAGCAAGAAGTAACTTAGATAAACTATGCCCACATTGCAAAAAAAACAGACTATGGATATTTTCCTTTGTTTAGAACGTTGGTTACAAGTTGTTATGGATAATGATCAGGAAAAAAGCTAAACAAAGAATATTAGATTCAGAGTTCTTGTTCATTAAAAAGGTGGGTGGTGGCAGTGCTGTGGGACAATGGTTTTATTCTATAAACATTTGCTTCTTGTACGTATTAATAAAATGCTGATTGGCCAGTAGCCAAGCAGGAAGCAGAGGCAGGGTAATGAGAACAGGAGAATTCTGGGAAGAGGATTCTTGCAGTCTCCAGTCAAGACTTAGCCGCAGAGGAAGCAAGATGTGACTGCCTTGCCAAAAAAGGTACCAAACCACGTGGCTAACTCAGACACAAATTATGGACTAATGTAAGTTATAAAAATTAGTTAGTAAGAAGCCTGAGCTAATGGGCCAAGCAGTTTATAACTTTAAAAAAAGGAAAAACAAACAATCACTGAAGAAATTCACATACCAAAAATCAGAAACCAAAATATACGAGCAGAAGATCAATGAGGCAAAAAGTACCCAAACACAATATGAAACAAAAAGTCTATATAAATACCATTCAGTTCATTTTGTGTTTGCCATCTACTGCTGGGCATGTGGCCTACCCTAAAATGTGGTTAATATACTCAGTGAGAATCCATTGACGTCAACTAATTTTTTTTCTTTGCAAGTGGGTGTCAATTAAAGACAGCTTCTTGTCTAGAGGTGGAAGTCCATGTGTGTTAATGCTGGCATCCCATCCACCATGAGTCTGAGGCACAAAAAAAATTAACCAAAGGCCTCAGGTTCCCCAAATCTGTGCAGAGATTCAAGTTCAGGAATACTCCCTCCTTTGAAGTGCTACAAGGAGGCCAAGGTGCTTCTTCTCCAGAGGTCTTCCCAATCAGGATATTCTCTAAGATGGAAAAACACTTAAACTTTTTTTAGGGCTCTGGATTTTGCTTTAAAACACTAGAAACCTCCATAATCATTTCTATTTTGTATGTTATGACTTTGCTCCCTGGGAGCAATAAGCCCAGAGTCCATCCTGGAGAGAGGAGACAGCGAAAAGGAGTATGGATACAATGCGCAGACACACACTGTAATGTCTTCATGTATCATTAGTGCTAACACTGCCTACCTGAAGGCCCCAGTAGCCCCTTTTTATGTTGAGCGAATTTAGCTAGGGAGGTATTTCCATAACCAAGTTTGTTTCTGAATGTCCATGTTCTCTCTGGCCCACTTCATACCAACAGTTCTGAACTCACACTCAGACTAACATCAACAAGAGAGCATTGCCCAATCATAACGGCTGTGACCCACTTAGCCTCTGGTATGGAAGATGGGTACCTGCATCTTTTTTTTTTTTTTTTTTGGTTCCCTGGAGATGGGCATGACTCCAACTCTCATGTGCCCATCCCTTCCTGTGTTTCTACACTTCATTTTCCAGCCTAGCTCTGTGCTTTCCAAATTGCTCTCATCAAGGCATATATGAAAATAAAAACACAGCATGATGGCCTAAATGACATCTAAATGCCTGACATCTCTAGAAATCTGGAAGAGCTGGAACTGCAGACATAGTAGAGTCCAGTTCTCGAAATAATCCCAGATCAGAGATGCCCGGGGAGGCCTACCCGACCTCAGACACTCCTTGGAAATCTCCTCTTTCTCGCCCAGCACCTTGAGGAGCTTCTGCAGGCAGGAGATTGCTACAGAGTGAGCCTTTGCGGGTATGTACAGCTATAGGAATAAGCCCAGCCCCTTAGGGCGCGTGTTCGCCTCGGGTGAATGTTTACTTATAATTCGGGCGAGCGGGAGCCCGTGCGCCCCTTCTGTTTTCCTGGTCTCTGCGGGAACGGTGGTTCTGTAAGTCTATTTCCCCATTAAAGCTGTATATATTTTTACAATCTGTCTGCATTCATTTACGCCGTTACACACAGCACTGTAGGTGCAGGGCAACAAGAAAACAGGTGGGAGAGAGTCCTCACATTTTACCTGGCTAACTAGGTTCAGGCACCTCTCCATCTACATAGACATCTGGCCCTGTACATATGACATCGGTAGAATTTTCTTCAGAGCACAGTCACCCAGGAATTCCACCTGAGTCTCTGCTTAAAATGTTAACTCGGTATGTGTCTTGGTTAGTTTTTATTGTCAGCTTGACACAACCTAGAGTCACCTCAGAAGACGGAACCTCAATTGGAAAATTACCTTTATCCGTAAGAGGTTATCTGGGTTGATGACTGGCGTGCAGGAATCAAGCCGCTGTGGGCGGTGCCGTTCCTCGGCAGTTGGGCCTAGGATATATAGGGAAGTCAACTGAGCATTCGCCGGTCGACAAATGGGTAAGCAGCCTTCTCCCTCTTCAGGTTCCTGCTTGAGTTTTTGCCTTGACAACCCTCAGTTCTACACTGTGACCTGGAAATAAAAGTCAAGCAAACCCCTTCTTCCCTTAAGTAGCTTTTGGTCCCAGTGTTTTATCAGAGTAACAGAAAGGAAAGTGAACCATGTCCTTTGCCAGCCTACAGTGTGTCGAAGAGCTCAGCACACAGACATAAAGATGAACAGACACAGTTGTCATCCCATTAGAGCTCCTGGCTTTTACTGCTCTGAAAAGGTTTTATTGCATACTATCATTAAATACAGCTCATTTTATTTGCTGTACCAACACAGTAAACGTTTATCTCGGGCTCAATGGGCTAAAAATTCACTGCACAATCATAAGTCTTGAGCTCAGTGCTCTGTACCCACATAAAAGTCAGGTATGGCAGTAAACACCTATAGTACCAGCAACAGAAGGTGCCGCAGTCGGGGCATGTAAACTCCATATTACATCCAGACAAAAGAGAGAGCTCTGGCTCTAGAGAGAGATCCCATCTCATAAATAAATTTAAAAGGTCGATAACTAAATAAGGTGGGAAGTGGCAGAGAAGCAAAAGTGGATGTGTGCACACATGAGCACAAGTGTACATACATGTATACAAACACGCACGCACACACCATACATAGACATTCAATCATTTTTAAAATATATTTTATTTTTCTAGTTTTGTGTAAAGACACTTCACACTCCTGAAAGCCTTTGTTCATCTAGAAAGTGAAAGGATTTTACCAGATCATCTGTGTGGCTCCCCTTATGCTGCTGATGCAGCAGGAGATAGAGTGCACCAGTGATTAGTATAAATTTCTATAGCATTAAAGTCGGATTAGGAAGAAGGCTGTGCTGGCTCAGCCTTTAATCCCTGCATTCCAAAGACCTAGCAAAAGGGTTGCTGCAAATTCAAGGCTAGCCTGTGTTGCAGAGTAAAATCCAGGCCAGCCTGGGCTAACAAGGGAGACCCTATTTCAAAAAACTAAAACTAAAAACTCACAAAATCAGATTTCTAAAGCAGAGCTTGAATTGATACTTGTGTGATGTACACGAAAAAGGGGTCCAACCCAACTACGTCTTCCCTAAGTAGCAGATAAAACATGGTAGATCCTGTGATAGCCTATTAGACAGTCATTGGAAGAAAGGAGATTCTAATATGCTTGACAACATAGATGGAGCTTCTGGAAATTATTCTAAGTGAAGTACTAGGGATGTGAACATAGCTCAGTTGGTGAAGATTTTCTCTAGCAAATGTGAAGCCTTGGAACCAGTTCCCAGCACCACATAATCCAGGCATGGTGGTATAGCCTAATTACACCGCTGGGAAGGTGGAGGCAGGAGATTCAAAACAACAAGGCTAGATAGTGAGTCTGGGGCCAGCCTAGGCTATATAAGACACTGTGATAGTTTTAATAAGAATGGCCCTCATAGGCTCATATCTTTGAATGCTTAGTCACCAGGAAGTAGCACTATTTGAAAGGATTAGAAGGGCTAGGACATGTAGCCTTGTTGGAGAAAGTGTGACGGTGCAGGTAGGCTTTTGAAAGGCCCAGTCTCTCTCATGTTCCCTACTATGATGACAATGGACTAAACCTCTGAAACTGTAAGCCAGCCCCCAGTTAAATGCTTCCTTTTATAAAAGTTGCTTTGGATACAGTGTCTTTGTCACAATAATAGAACAGTGACTAGGGCAGAAACTGTCTCAAAAAAGAAAAAGAAAAAAGCAGCTAGACACACAGTAATAGACGTATGATTCTAGTTATATCGAAATCTAGATCAGTAAAATTCAATCATGAACCCACTGCAGTTGTGTTTACTCACACAAGATTGCACAGACTTAATCCTATCAGTGTTCACCATGCATAGATGAGGACCTCATGAGGCCTTGTCCTTATTATTTTCACTGGGTTTTACGGAAATGGATATCATTGCCTTAAGCAGTGTAGCAACCAACCAGTTGCCCATGTTTCAGTAAATTAAACCCCTCCTCCTGCTAGCAATCATGATTAAATTCTGTAGGTCACACACACACACACAAAAAGGAGGTTTCTTGTTGCAAGAAGAATTTCAGAATGGTGTAAAGAGGGTAATGGGGTTAAAATATTCCACATAAGTACTTACATGAATAAATTTTTTTAATTAAAATTTCATAGGAACAGGAAGTCTAATCCTTGCTCCCAAAGGCTACAAATTAGGAGTTATGGTCAATGAACAGAGTTTTTAGTTACAAGGTTTTTGAAAAAATGGACAGTGATGTTTTCAGAGTGATGTAAATTTACCTCAAAGGGTTAAAACAGTAATTTCATGTTTTACATATTTTTCCACAGAGAAAAACAACTTTATAATCAGTTTATAAATCAGGTTCCTATGTACGCTTTATACACGTAGGTTTATAAAACTATAAGGACAGTTATAGGGCTCACCCCAATCCAACTGAACCACAATATTTTTGGGAAAAGCATTGGGAGTCAATAGTCAATGTTTTCATGAAGAGTCCACAGCTGACTCATATGAGATGAGCCAGAAGATCCATTTTTAAAAAGAAATTTCTTTATTCAATAGAAAGAGCAGCATGGGTCAACAGCAACCTCACACCCCTCAGGAGCAACTCTTCCCCCTGCAAGACACAGCCTCTGCACACTCCCACACAAGAAACTCAGGGAAAGGAACTGAACCCTGTGCTAGAGCAACTGCTGCTGTCCTGAGACACGAAGGTTCTCAACCTTCCTAATGCTACAACCCTTTAAAACAGTTCCTCATATTGTGGTGACCCCCAACCATCAAATTATTTTCATTGCTTCTTCATAGCTATATTTTATTACTGTTATGAATCAAAATGTAGATATCTGTTTTCCAGTGGTCTTAGGTGACCCCTGTGAAAGAGTCGACTCCCAAAGGGGTAAAGACCTACAGGTGGAGAACCACTGTGCTAAGCGCTTCTGCAGCAGTGGATAGAACTTGGTACCCGGGATAAAACACTCTGATGGCAAGAGCCTACCACAGGACAAAAGTGGCAGAGCACAGAGAGATGTCATACTTTATTCTCTTCACACACTTAGGTCATGTTATTTTAGATGTGCTGTCGTTGAACCATCTGTCTCTGCTGTTTCTCCAGGTAGGGTCTTTCCAGAGTACTTCTGATTTGCATAATGTTCCACTCATTGGTTAACTCACACACTGTTCTAACATGTGCTTGCTGTGGCACATGGCCTGTGTTCGTTTCTTCTCTATGTAATGTTATGAAGTATTAATTCGGTGTCATTTGGTGAGGATATTTTGGAAGTTTATTGGCAATAATAATGGCTTTTAAATCGGTTAGATTAGAATTCAAAGCCATGCTACAAAATTTTATATGAATCGTCTCTGTAAGTTGCATGACTTTTACTCATAAAATGAAAACAGCATGACAGAAAAGCTCTACCGGTCTCTGCTCTGTAACAATGCAGGACACACTCGGGACCGGAACCTTTGCTGAGGCTATTTTCAAACAGAATAAATCAAAATGGAAGTTAATTATCTTTATTACAAAGAACATGAGATATTTTAGGTTTAAAATTTAGTTTATAAATTGTACATTATTTTTAAATATTGGCATATTTATCCTGTTGGTTTATGTACACATATGTATTTTATATATATACAAATATATGTGAAATATATTCATCATTTGTTTTATGTAATCATATTTTGTCATTTTAATTAATTTTCCATTTAAACATTTAATTCAATTAAATAGCTTATTTGTTTTATAGGTGATATGAGCATTGTCTTAATACAATGTGTTCATTAATGCCTTTTCTTGACACTAATTTTGAGCAGTGGTCTTAGCTCTCCCAGTTGTGAATTTTCATTTCCCTGTTCCCATGCTACTTCCCATACTAGAAAGCGACTCCCTTTTGTTCCTTTACATGGCCTGTATCTTTATTATAACTATAGGATATGTTTTATTGTCCAGCAGCTAAAGTCATCCAGTGAAATATTTCAGCCTCTTTTTTCCCCAACTGAACACTAGAAAGTAAAACATATTAACCTTATTTGGAATTTATAAATGAATTTTGAAAGAACTGACAACCACAAACGGCAGTTTGACGTTATGTCTCTACCAAGAGCTGGGAAGATATTTGCTCTGCTCCCAAGCCCTGAGTTTTGATCATAAAATACTCAGAAGCAGGAACTAGACAAGTGACCCAGGTGTTTGTGACTGAGAAGTCATGAAAGAGACTGAAAGACCCTACTCAGGGCTGCTCTCCTTTGTTTATTTATTTATTTATTTATTTATTTATTTTTGGTTTTTCGAGAGAGGGTTTCTCTGTGGCTTTAGAGCCTGTCCTGGAACTAGCTCTGTAGACCAGGCTGGTCTCGAACTCACAGAGATCCGCCTGCCTCTGCCTCCCAAGTGCTGGGATTAAAGGCATGCGCCACCATCGCCCAGCTCTCCTTCGTTATTTTAATTAAACCTCACAGATTGTGTCTTGATAAACATGAGAATATAAAATGTAAGGGCAAGTCTGACAATTGAATTCAGTCCCTCGACCCCATGCAAAAGTGGAAGGAGAGAAACATATCACAAAACCACCCTGTGAGTCCACGGCACACTGTGACATGTGCTCACTGCCCACCCCCCAACAGGTACACATACAATAATAAATAAATAAAATTAGGTAAGTATTCTCCTGCTCACTCCTTTCCCTCTTCCTCAGTTTCACACAAGTGGTAAATTATAGATCCCTTTGAAAAGATCTGCTGGAGAAAAGGATCGAAGACCGAAGCCAAACAATCAAAAATTCCAATCATACAGCTGAGGCATCATAAACATTTTTGCGTGGGAGCTGGGAACTGAGCCCCATGTCTTGGGCAGACTATGCAGGTGGACTTCTGTTGAGTTATCTCACCGAACACCTTCAATCGCGGACTCTTGTGTGTACAAAATCAGCCAGTTCCTATGGCTCACGGGGCAACCTCAATGAGTGTGGCTAGCTTTGTAGTCGCTGATGTTTTTCTGGCAAAAATTGATGGGGGAAAATGAAATATTATTCCTATAAGAGTTTAGGGCTTTAAAAAAATCTACACTTTGAAAAATGACTGAAAATTGATACTTGTATTAACGCCAGAAGAAATTAAACTCTTCTAGCACATGTGACTTTTACTTCAAGAAAGATTCCTTTCTTGTAGTCTTCTGACTTTGCTGCCTAAATAACCTTGTGAAAGCACTAAACACTCTCTCAATCAATGGCACTCCCAAGCCCAAGCCGTTCTACAAACAGCTCATAAATCCAAGCAACACTGCCTAACATGTAGCTTCCGTTCCAGAAGCCTTGAGGTCTACTCATATGGACCACACCTTCCCCAGCTCCTTCACTGTTTAAAGTCACATGATGAACAAAGACTTTTGTCATTTCCCAGATGTTAGAGGGAAATTCAGCAGCCCGGTATTTCCCAGCATTGTTCCCCATCCCAACGAGACCCGCTTCTCTGGCAGCGGGCATCTTATGTATCTCCGTACATCTGCTCACCCTGAACTGGGTTATCTGCAGCAAACATCCTGATAACTGAAGTAAGAAAGGAATCCTCGTTGACTCTTCCAGGGTGTAGGCCTTGGATGTTGGTCCAAGTAGATAAGGTGGTGGGTGACCAGCACACTGATGCTGTCACTTCAAATGCTACCAAGACTGCTACCCAACACAACGGCCTAGACGCTGGACAATATGACAGCTATGGTTTGGCATAGTTCTTCTCCATGGCTCGTTTTGTTCTGTTCAGAAAGTTAGAAGCTCTTTGTAAGGTGGGATGAGGGAATGTTCCAGAAGAGGACACGTTCTACAAGCAAAGCTCTTAGAAACTTTCTTGTCTCAGCTTTTAGACTGAAGGAAAATGAAAAATGGAAACAGAAAAAAAGGCAAACTCTTTTAATATTTTACTAAAATATTAAAAACTGCTCCTTTGTGGTTAATACTTTGTATTATATTACAAATTCTAAGTCATGCTCACAGCAGTCTATATTATTATCTTCCTTGGAGTTTAGTAAAAATTTATTAAATAAAATTCCCTTCTATGTAGGCTGCCTTTCCTTAAATTTTACCTCTTTGTGGCTTTAGTTAGAAGGTCCCTTCCCTTTAATATTTAATATAAATTTATTTCATTGAAGTAAAACTTAATAGAATTAGAGTTGTTGGCTGGTGTGCTCATACATGGTACTAATTTTTCTTTTTTCTTTTTTCTTTTCTTGCTATTGTGTGAGGTAAGTATTTAGAACGAGTACTTGCCCTCATCTTTTGACATATTTTCAAGGTTTCAGAAAGTTAACCTGAAGCTCCTTGATAACATTTTTTTTCTCATTGGGTGTAGTGCTTTTTCTAAGGTAATAGTGTCAGATTGCCTAGGTAGCAATAATATTTTACTTAATATTCAGAAAAACCAAAATAAAAACTACCAGTTTGTCTGAGTTCATTATTCAATAATTGTTGTGTTTTTATCAGAAGAAGAATTAGAGTAAATTCCTACCAACTAAAAATACCTATGCTTCCAAACATTGTTTTTCTTTCCTTTTTCCTATCGATGGCTGCCTTCAAGGCAGGGTTTTCTATTCTGCATACCGCCTAATCTTGGTATTTAGAGATTGTTTTTCTCTCCCTCTCCTTTCTTACTTCTCTATTTTTTTTCTAACTCTTACTCTTTGCAAGGAAGTCAGAAGTGTGACAGAAAGGTGTGATTTTTAATTTACACCAGCGCCTTGCAAATAATGACTTTTCACACCCCGCGATTGCTGCTTAGCCTGGGGGAGGAGCGCTGTGGCTACTGTTTGCTGAAGCAAATCAGATCCACTGCTGGGATTCAGAAGGTGTGCTTCTGTATTTAACCCTTGTTTTCAGTTTTTCCAGTGCGTGTTTGTGGATACTTAGGAGTATGTGGCCCGTTACTTTGAAGTTTCTTGTTTTCTAGGAAATTGCTTTTCAAGTCTGTTCTTATCAGACTGTCCTGAATGAAGGGTACATCTTTTTTCTTCCCACCGGTCTTAGTCTGACATAACTTACTTGAACACACACACAAGCAAAAATGTTTCTTTTTAAAAACTTCCAGCAATAAAGGTTAAACACATAAACAAATACATTAGTGTTTTATTTGTCCTTATAATTCCAATTCCACCAATGGAACTTTTTCTCTCTCTCTTTATAAAATAATATTATACAGTGAAATGATAAATCATCTAGAATAAAAGTCAACATTGAAAGTAACGGTGAAAGGTTAACGTATTTTAGGATTGCTTTTTTTCTTTTATCAATTCGTTAGAAGTCCCGAGTTGAATTATAAAGGCAGGAAAGACCCTTCCTCGAGAAAATAGGAAAACGATGGAAGTTGATAGGGTAGGATGGTGGCATGAAAAGTCAGTGAGTAGTTAAGAATGTACCTGGCAATGTCTATGCTTGCTTCTTTCCCTTCGACATTAATATTTCAATTATTTCCTAATATTGAATCTTCCCAGCCAATTTTAAAAAATTATACTAGTTACTTTTCCAGTTATAGTGGTGTTTGGTACCATTTGGGAATGTAATAGAATATGTGAGAGCAATACTGGAAGGATGGGAGAATGATATTTAAAGTCACCTTCCCCAGAGAAAACTGGCAGGGACATCTATCTGCTAATCCAAAGCTGCCAGGGTGGTGGGAAGCCCCAGCTCCTAGCTGGGAAAAGAAGGGGTTAAACCATCCTGGTTTACTCATATCTCTCAGTCAGGCTTCTATCTGATCCCATCCTCCCTTTCTCCCCTGCCCACCCCTCTGTAAATGTCAACCACTTCCTGATGATTTTACACCTTTCTGTTCTTTGTGAAGAAGCCTGGGTGTTAATGGTACAGGATTGGGTGCCATTGTATGCACGGACTGCCTGTGAGTTAAACTGGAGGGATGCCTGTGGAATTAAAGTGGGAGGCGGTGAAGACATGAGAGTAGGCAATAGGCTAAAAAGCCACGTTTGAAGCAAGTATTTGTTTTATTAGCAACTTCTAAGTGTGCATTGTAAAAAGGAAAAAAAAACTAATCTTTTTAAGAGCTAAATATTGAAAAGAGTGTAGCAGAGTAGAAGAAAAGAAATCAAGGACGAACAATAAGGAAGGAAGAAAGGAAGGAAGGAAGGAAGGAAGGAAGGAAGGAAGGAAGGAAGGAAGGAAGGAAGGTCATCCTCACCTTTCATTCTACAGGTGTACTCACAAGAACCCGGCAATGGAAGCATGGTCAGTGGATGAGGTCTGCAAGTGGTTGGTGGAGAAAAACTTAGGTGAGCTAGTCCCCAGATTTCAAGGTGAGTCCTTTATTCTTCCAGTGAATTTGATTTGAGTCCTGCAGTTGTGCAGGTGCCCTCTGTCGTGAAGGCTCCTTTTGTTACCTAGTGTCTGCCTGTGGTGGAAAGGAGCTGTTTGGGTGAAGAACTTCGTCTCTCTTCTACAGACTGGGGCAGTTTACCTACCATGCTCTGAAGAGAAGCAATGCCTAGACGATTGCAAACTCTTGGGAGTTACTTTTGATACAGACATTGTGTGTTTCTTTTGTCTTATGGAATCACATGTGTTTTACACCGTGTGGGATGTGCCAATATTAAACATCAACTAGGAGGTATTATAAAAAGAGCTTCCCCAAAGACCTTCTGTTTCTTTTGGCTGTTAAAATTGGCCTGGAGAAGGTGTTAATGTGCATACAAAAAAAGTTTTTATATAGGGACTCTGTGTTCTGGTAATTTTTTAGCAGGAGACATCAAGTCAAAACTATGCACTATCAGAACTCTAACAGACATGGCTATTGCAAGTTTAGATAATCCTTTAAATACTAGAAAACTCATTTTCTCTCTTTTTCCAAGCCCATGTTTTACTGGGAAGTGATATAGAAGCTAATTTTCTTTTTCCCAGAGGAAGAAGTCAGTGGAGCCGCACTCCTGGCTCTTAATGACCGGATGATCCAGCAACTAGTCAAGAAAATTGGACACCAGGCTGTTCTGCTAGACTTCATTAAAAAATACAAGCAGAGCAATCAATGGCTGAAGCCCACTGGAGGCCCCAGAGAGACATCCCTGTTGACCCTGGCACAAGCTACCCCTGAGTGAGTACACTTGGTTTTCGTTCCCTGTTTCTGCATGGCTTCTGCTTCATGGCAAGCAATCAAAGCTCTTTCAAAACTGTGGCCAATTTTCAGCTAGATGGTGTGCACAGTGTTTCTACTATTGGACTGATGCTTATGAAGAATTGGGTCAGGATCTGTTGTTTTTCTTTCCACTGGTCTTTAAACACTGACTGGGGTTGTTAGGGCAATGCTGCAGGCAAGAAGTTCCTTCAGGAGCTGTTGCAGAGCCAACAGTAAAAATGCATGTTAAGTTGTGGAAAGGGGGATGAGATGCAGTAACTGGGCAACCACCAGGACCTGCGGCTATGCCCTTGCCTTGTCCCAAGCTGTTTCTTCATTTGTGTGTTTATTTGCTTAGCTCTTTCTTTGGTATACAATTTGTACTCTCTTCTTTAGGACCTTCACAATAGAATTTGCTCACCCCTTTGCCACAATTGAGCTTCATGATTCTTTTGGAGTTAGTCATAAAATATGGAACACTGTGATAGAACACTGGAGAAAATGTGCAGAAAATTCATGGAGTCAGATAAAATCTCGAAGGTTGGAGGGTGGCTTTGCTTGTTTTCACATCTGACTTTTCAATCTAAAGGAATGATAACAAGATTTATCAAGTAAAATGTTCATTTCACAAATCTATGCTTCAAGATGCCCTCAGGCACTCTGGTTTAGTGCTTCTATATTTAAGACTTGCCAAGACCTTTAAGGCTAAATATTTGCTATTGACCAATCACTGTTCATTAAAAACAAAAAAAGTAAGATGGGTATCATTTTATTTTAACCTTTCCTGAAATTAGTCCTGTAATTATAAATACTTTTCTTTTTCTTGATAAGCAATATAATGTTAGAGGGACTTAGCTTAAGTAATTTAATTGCTAAAGTATTTAAATATTTGGGACAGGTAGCCGTGAAGGGTTAGTCTTATATTGGGCTGAAGAGTAGGACATGGTTGATTTGTAACTCCAGTCCTTGAGAGTCTGAGACAGAAGGGTTCTTGTGAGTTTGAGACTGATTTAGACTAGAGTTAGATGTTGTCTTTTTAAAAAGTAATAATAATAACAATAATTATAAATGAGATCAAACTGGAAATTCTGCAAGTGACGTATCTGAAGGATTTCTTCCAAACATGGTTGAGACATGGTCTTGGGTCTGTGACTTTGCAGAATTCCCGTTGTACAATTGTAATTCTCTCTAGCAAAAGGAGGTGTGAACTTCAAAGAGATTGCAATGTTTCCCAGCACTTTGGCATGGCTAGAACTTTTGAACTGGAAGTCCCCCCCCATTGACTGGAACCCTGATCTTTCTTTGGGCACAGCTCAAAGGAAAACCAGCAGCCTTTGAATTCACTTACACTGCTCTGTGGCACACTGGAGCTGCTCTGTGGCACACTGGAGCTGCTCTGTGGCACACTGGAGCTGGTTGGACTGCCAAGAGCTCGGGGCTTCATCCCTGCTTTTACCACTGGCTTGGATTGATTTTGTTCCTGTGTTGGAGATCTTGTGTCTTCATCTACAGACTGAAATTGCACTCTTTACTGCTTAAATTTACACTGAGACATCATAATCTCGTGGCAAATCTTTGCTCCCTTTAATCAAACCAACATAGTTCTTTGTTAGTTGAAGCTTTCTTAACCAGGTTATGAATGCTAGTTTCAGCTGTAGGCAAGGCTGAGAAGACTGGCAGCAGAGATTTATGAATGTGAGTTTATTGCTCTATCCCAGCAAGTTCCCAGTTTCCTTTAAGGATTTGTGTAGTCTTGTGGTCCGGTGAAAGTGTTCTTGTGTGAAATTACAAGTTGCCTGTTGGCTATATTGGCCAAGCACATTGTACTTAAAGAATATGTTGTCACTTGAGGACAATGATAAAGCAGATATAAATATATGCCATGGAGTCAAACATTTGTAAAAATGCTTAATAAAGACCAGAAACTTGATGCACAACTAAACGTGATTTCCGATCCCTGCTATATTTGCTACTTGTCTGATCTTGGGCATTTCTTTGACTTTTTACTACGTTTATTTTGAGCCTGTTCAACTGTAAGATGAAATACAGAATAAATGATTCTTTTGATCTATTCTTAAAAGTCTATGAAACAGTTAAATCAGAGAGAGCAAATGGGTTCTAAACTTGATTAAAATTCCATTCAATGGTTCCCTGGTAAAGTGTTTTGGAAAGAAACATCTGAAGAGGATGCATTCTATTCAAAACTGCACAGATAACAGGAATGTCTAGCCTGCAGTGCTTTTCGATTGTTGTTTTCATTAGATCTGGTATAGGAATCAGTGAAAAGGAAATAGGAGGAAATAGGTGCAGATTCTGACACACAGAACTAAACTTGTGGCCGTGAGCAAGTTTTCTTCCATTCTGGGCTTCTGGGTTTCCTCACTTAGGAGTGATGGAGTGCAGTTCTAAGAGGAAAAGATTTTATGATAATAAAAAAAAATCCCTTGAAAATAGTAGGAAGCTGCAGAGAGGCCAGACACAGCTAAGCATTTGTTTTTACTACAAGAATATTTACAGAGAAAGACAGACTCTGCTATCACCATCACTTCGTAAAGGAAAGTCTTAACACGATTTAAAAATGTGCCACATCGGGTGCTGAGGGGATGGCTCAGTTATAACTGCTTGCTATGTAAGCATGAAGACACACGCTCACTACACAGTGCCCTCATGAAAGGGCAGGTGTCATGACAGACAATTGCAACCTAGCACTGAGGAAACAGGGAAAGGCTGATAGCTGGGGCGACTGTCCAGCCAGCCTAGAGTAACCGGCAGGTCCCAATTCATAATAAAATGAGGTTGAAGGCTCCTGAGAAATGACAACGGAGATTGGCTTCTAATGTACACACACACACACACACATACACACACACACACACACCCTCTGCCAGACTCATGAAGGCAATAAGGTAAACTGGCAGCAGTCTGCTCCATAAAGAAGTCACTGGGTGAGGTGATGATGCCTGGGGTCTTTTTTGCAATCAATATTTTTAGCCATGAGCCTCATGTGCGCTTGGATAAGGATGAAGACGAGCTGAGTCTTCCCTTTCAAACACCATGAGATCAGTGGTCAATGCTTCTGTTTAACACCCCATGTCAATCACACAGATCTTCCCCTTTACTACAGGCATGAAGAGAACTCCAGTCGCACCAGCTATGGGGACCAGACATCATTGTATCCAGTGGAAAACCTTGATAATGGGCTCATTGACCAAAGAGTATTGAAGCAGAGGTGAGATGCCAACTTTATAATATTTTAAGGCCAAATGGTATTTGTCTTTGTTTATAAAATTTCATGTGTTTAGATACACTAAATCTAAATTTTTATTAAATCTTTTTCATTGTCCTAAAAGGCAAGCTTTTATCAAGGAATGGAGATACTGGATAAAATATCAAGGCTGAGTTGACAAAGGAGTTTTGATGATGCTATGCATTTCTTTCAAGTGTTTATTCTTTGGTGGGAAAAAGGATGTTCCTCCATCATAATCTATCCAGGGTAATTTGTAGATAACGTCCCATAGATCTTGAATTGAGTAAAAAATCTTTGGTTTTGCCTTGAATTTTGGAGGCTGCTTTAACTTGACTATTCCAGAGGGAGGCACTGTTCTCATAAGCAGTTCGTTAAATTTTCTGGTGATATTTCAGTGTCTGGGTTCCATTGCACCAAAGAGGAGAGGGGGAGCTATGGACCTAGAGAACCACATGTCGGAATCCAGTGCTCAGATAAAACTGATGAGATGGTAGCAGAAAAGAGGTACCTCCGCGTCCTCCTCTAGCCTCTTGCAGTCACCCAGTCCAGGAGTCCATTCATCCAGTGTGAATGGTAAGGATCCCTGCAGAATGAAATATTTCAGATGGTCCATTCATCTGCCATGCATGGTAAGAGTTCCTGCAGAGTGGGCCATGCATTCACCATGCATAGTAGAAGTCCTTGCATAGTAAAGCATTTCAGGAGGTCCGTTCAGCTACCATGCATGGTAGCAGTCCCTGCAGAGTGAAGCATTTTTCAGAATGGGAGAAATATCCATAGCAACCAAGCAGGACTATAGTCCTTTGTGGTGTGTGTGTGTGTGTGTGTGTGTGTGTGTGTGGTGTGTGTGTGTGTGTGTTTACAACCCCTTTACATTATCATTATATAGTCTCCCTGGCACAGCCCACAAAGAAAGGAGATTTTGCTTTCTCTTTTAATGAATGAGTAAAACTGAGAGTTGGGGAAGTTGAGGGATTTCTAGACAGTTTCCCGACAGCCTCTGGATTACAGCTCAGCCGCCTTTATTCCATGGCTCCTTTGGGGCTGGTGGACTAGAAGATGAAAAGGAGAGCTGTGCTCATTGGTACAGGCTTTTAATAAATAGCAGCTACCTGAGAGGCTGAAGGGGTCACCCTGGGCAGCTTAGTGAAACCCATTTCAAAATGAAACAAAAGTATAGATATACTACAGCTAGGTACAACAAACAGGAAAGGCAGAAAATCAGTCCCTTGGGAATTCGTGGTTCAAGAATGGTTCAGAAAATGCAAATCCATTTTCAAGGAAGCTACATTCCCACCTTTCTGCCCACGGTGCAGATTGATTCCTGAAGCTTTCCTGTATTAGATCACCTATTACCCATCCATCTGGAAAAGGACCTCAAATTATATACACACACACACACATACATACATACATACACACACAACACACGCACACACACACACACACACACATATATATATATGACTCAAAAACATGAATCAGTCTCTCCTACCTTCAAGCACATGTAAGTTTAAGAAACAAAAATTTATGAAAACTAAAGATAAAATAGGCTTATTGTAAGAAAACAACTCATATTCTGAGGCAGAATCTTTAAGCTCCCCTGGCTCCAAGGGTCTGGTTCTGGACACCTTTCTTTTGTTCTTTCTTCCTTGCCTGCCTTGTGGTAAAAGGCCACTTGGTCGCTTGTTCATTTCCCGGCCACCCAGACCTGAATAACCACACAGAAACTGTGTTAATTAAATCACTGTTTGACCTATTAGCTCTAACTTCTCATCGGCTAGCTCTTACATATTAATTTAACCCATTTCTATTAATCTGTGTATCACCACGAGGCTGTAGCTTATGGGGTAAAGTTCCTAAGTCTATCTCCGATGGGGCTACATGGCTTCTCCCTGACTCTGCCTCCTTTCTTCCAGCACTCAGTTTAGTTTTCCCCTCCTAGCTCTACTCTACACTCCCAGGCCAAGCCAGTTTCTTTATGAACCAATGGTATTCACAGCATACAGAGGGAAATTTCACATCACTGCCTACTTCCTTCCTTTGCTAATGATGGATACCCTGCTCCCTCCATACTGCCTCACCCAGAACCAACTCCATAGAAATCCTTTCGATAATAGCTCAGATCTCCAATGTCAATGGACCCAATCATTCATTACTGTATCTGGGGAAGGGAAACCCACGGGCCATGCATGGTCAAATACCTTCTCCTGAGCAACTGGTTCTGAGACAAGTTAAGATCACAGTGGTCCTATAGATTGGAGAATAGAGATCTCATCACCTCGTGCTTGATCTCTTTCCTGCCATGTAAACTAAAATAATTGAAGGTATCCTCCATCCTCTTCTTCTGTCTCTTTGCCATTCTACCCAATTAATAGTTATGCATCAAGGGTCTCTTGTTTCCTTTTTCATTAGGCTGCATGGTCCTCTCGCCTGCCTCCCTAAAGCCTGCCCACCCTTTAAAACTAGTCAGCCTTCAGTGACACCCAGATCATTCAGGTTCAGTCCTTCTAGAAATAGTGTCTTCTTTGTATTTCTTGTTCTGCTCACAAAAGGGGACAATAATCTTAGTTTATTAAAGTCTATTCCCTCCTCAGACGATAAACACCTCAGAGACAATGACCACATCCTGTTATTTTATAGAGTGAATTTATCTCAGCCTCTGGCACCTCAAAATCTAATCAGGCTTCCAAACCTGAGCTGATGAATGTGAACCAAAAAAAGACAATATACTTTGGGGAGACAGGATATATATTTGAGTAGCAGCAATTTCCTTTTAGACCTTTTGAGACATTCCATAGCAAATGTGGTGATCTTACAAACACAGCTTCAAGTATTTCCCATTTACTCAGAGCAGGCAATAAATTTGAAGGTGTTGCCCACTAGACTTTCATGAAGCCAACTGCTTTCAAGAATGAGTGGTGGAGCAAGTGCTGGTTTCAGGGTTCAGTCCCTTTCCACTTGCCTCCCCCAATTGTTTCTGTAACTATTTGAAATGAAAACACCACCTGATACCCATAGGGACTTGATGGGAGACACATCTATGGACCTGACACGTGTCACCAGGTCACACGAAGGCAGTTGAGGATATTTGGGATATTTGTTTCCTGACAGTGGAAACAAATAAACTTTCCATGCAGGCTATTTGTAGATAAAAAGGAAAAAGCAGGTCTCTAGAGGCTGCAAACTCACCTAACTCTAGTTGTAGTCAACGTCTCTGGAAAAGTCTTTGGTTGCAGACATTTGTCCCGGGGGTTGAAACACCGTGGCCCTCTGGAGCAGGGGACTTTTCTTGGGTGATGGGTGCTTGTTACTGTATGGTTTAAATACCTTTCTGGATCATTAGGTGATATCATCACGTACTGGTGATGTATTGGGGATGGTTTCTTCTGCAGTGGAATTCTTTCTTCTTTTATTTACATACTTAAAAACTGTTCATTTCTCTTTTAGTGACCAATAAGGCAAGAAATCAAATAAACTGTGGTTTCCTACGCATTGCTTTAAATATTCAACTTGAACTTTAAGTAGATGTGCCAGGCTTTGCTCCTGCCTTGGGACATAATTGGAAGTTAGTTATGGTTTCATGCATATTTAAGAATTAGTTTAATGACTTTTTTCGTGGTCTGGCTACTGCTGTGGGATGGTGTAGAAAGAGTTTTTCCTGCCTCTTTCTCTGTGAAGCAAATGTCAATGGATCGTCAGCATTTCTGATATATTAGTTGCAGTCGTTTTCACATCCGTGTTTCAGACAAGAGACAGCAGCCCAGCTGTGGATGCGTTCTATTCCAGACTGTAATAAAGGGAAGGCTTCGTAAATAAAGCATGGCAGCCCAGGTAGAGTTGCTCAGTACAAGTTCTGATAAGATATGCAGCGAGTCTTCTCAGCAATGCTGGTGAATAAAATCGGGGGGTCACACATGCTAATGGAGCGCTCTACCACTGTGCTAGGTCCCAGCCTTGTGACTGGCATTTCCAGTACCTATATGCTTCTGCCCTTTTTTCTGTTGGCCAAGAGGCATGGAAGGTGATTATCAGGGACTAATCATACCTTTGTCATATCACCAAATATTCACTATAGAAGGAGAGTAGTATTTTATGAATTTTCCATGACTTCTTCATAGTTGAGTCAAATCTATATGACCAGATTGGAAAATGAATCTTTCAGGAGAACTTTGTGATTAGATGGGAGGTCTTGGGACCTGCTACCACAGTTAGTGGCTCCCACACAACTCTCCATAGCTGATGAGCTGAGAAAGGGGTAACTGTAAGTATTAGATGGAAGAATAAGCATGTCAACCCTGAGATGGCAGAGTTAATAAGGCTGGGGACCAGGGGCAAGCAGATAGTTAAGAGCTTAGTTTTGGAGTCTGGTTTGTTATTTACCATCATTTACAACTAAGTAACAAATTCTGCAGCCTAAGTAGGCCTTTTCTCATCTGCAAATCAATAGAATAGTGAGTTAATACATGAAAAGTTCTTAGGACCTGGCACACAGTCGGCATGCATATATTTTAACTATTGCTTGCATTAAGGCAAGCACGGTGTTCAGTGAGATTTAAAAGATTCTAATCTCAACTCTCACAAGTGGTCCTAGGTGGAAGATCAAGGCTTATACCAGGATGTTTGGGACAGCAATCCCCTCCTGGGACTCAGGCTCTAAAATAGAATAGGGGACATTCCTGTCCTAGAAGGTCCGGTCATGGGTTGAGAGTTGCAGTAGAAAACTGAACAAGGAGTCCTGTGGGCCTGTGTAAACAATGAGAGTTGAAGAGAAGCTTCCAGACCTCATGGACAGACATCATTGCCATTCCAAGGACATCAGAGAGCACACAGGTGGGTAGAGCCATATTTAACAACTGAATCCCAGGACAGTGGATCCACAGGCTCTCCTACCAAAGATCTGTGTTTGAGACCCATGACAAGCTAAGCCCCATCCCTTGGTCAGAAACTCTCAGTATACAATCATATAGTAGAGGCTATGAAAAATCCTATAGATAAAACATGCCCTGGAATGTTCTGCCTTTGTCTCCCAAGTGCTGATCTACAGGCTTGCGCTACTATGCACAGCTTTTACAGCACTTTCTACATAGCATCTCTCCTCTTCGCACATTCCTAGAGCTTTTCAGAACACTATTATCACACAATCCATTTCACACTATGAGGATAGGATGTTACTACAGTCCCTGGTCACAAAGGCCTGGTGTGTGACCTGGTGACTCACCTGCACAGAGGGAAAATGACGTCAAATATACAAAATGGATTTATTAACATTCTTACATTTGAGCCAAAAACTAAAGAGCTGCTCACTGTCTCTCCCTTTCCCACAGCAATATTAATAGAAAGAATGGAGCAACAGCCAGAAGGCATACATACAAACATACACAGAGGAGGGAGGGACTGAGGGAGGGAGAGATTTAGCTCTGAGACCCTGCCAGATGAGCTGAGAGGTCACAAAAGTCACAGTTCTTACTTTTCAGACTCTTGTTATAGCCTCTTTCAACCCAAGTGCTGAGGGATCCCTCAGCTCTCAGTGTGATATTCCCTGTGGACCTAGAAAAGGATAATTTAAAAAGTCCTGATTTGCAAGGGGTACAGTTACACAACAAGGGAATCAAGATAGGCAAGAATAGTTGCAAGTCCACATTCGATGCTGGATCAGGCAGTGTTGTTACTTCTGCCAAGGAAGGGCGCGGTAGGGCTACCAAAGTAGCAATGAGTATCCATCTGAGGAGAGGCTTAGTATACGCTAGGAAGAGGGAGAGAGGGTTAAGGTGCTGACACTGGTGCATTCCAGACTTTTTGTAAAGCTTGTAGCTTGCTATTATGAAAAAAGAACTCTGGTAGTAACACACTTGAAGTTGTGTGATCAAGCCCAGATTAATGTGGGAGCATAAATCATCATGAGGAATAGATAATGCAAGGGGTACAATGCAAGAAATTTTCATGATGCCTGAGGATATGGAATGAAGATGAAAGACGCCAAGGCTTACCATACTAAGAGGAAGATGCACGGTAAAATCTACCAGGAAATCAGCCACTGTCTTAGCCACAACAATTATTACAGGCTGAGTAGTTTACACAACACAAATTTATATTCTGATTTTAGAGCCTCAAATTTAAGGTCACAGTGGTGATCATTTTGTTCTCTGATAAGACCCTCAATTGAGAAAATGCCTCCAAAAGATCAGGCTGATAGCAGATACGTCTGTAGGGCATTTTCCTAATTAACGATTCATGTTTGAAGGCCCAGCCCATTTTTGGTAGTGTCACTCCTGGGCTGATGGTCCTGGGTTCTTTAAGAAAGCAGGCTGAGCAAGCCATGAGGAGCAAGCCAGCAAGCAGCATTCCTTCATCGCCTCTGTATCAACTCCTGCCCCCATATTCCTGTCTGGTTTGAGTTCCTGCCCTGGCTTCCCTCAATGATCCCTGATCCTGGATATATAAGCAAAATAGACCCTTTCCTTCCCAAGTTGCTTTGGTCATAGTGTTTCATCACAGCAATCACCTTAACTAGGACAGCCACCTTCTCTCTACATCTTCACATGGCCCTGAGAAAGGAGGTGCACTTCATAAAAGGATGCTAAGTCTCAATCAACCTCCGTGGCCTCATCTAGCTCAAGTTACCTACATAAAGCCTGTCCCCGGGTGTAGTCATATCACATACAGGTTAGGGATTCAATATGGAATCTGGGGAGGAGGGGAACACAAATGAGCATCTAGAATTTAAAAAAAAAGTGATGAACTATTTCAGAAGCTTTGAATGGGAGGTAAACAGAGTAAAATCGTTGGCAATGTTGGGTAGGACGTGGAAAAGAGACTCTTAGCAGATGGAGAAGGGGCTCACCAGTTAACAGCACTTGCTGCTTGCTTTTCCAGAGTACCCATTAGGTTCCCAATACCTCCACTGAGCAGTTCACAACTTACATGTTGTGAGCCCTTCCAGCTCTAGAGAATATGGAGTCTTCTTACAGCCTCCTTGGGTACCCACACATGTGGCATAAATACGCATAAATAAAAATAAACCTTCAAAACAGAAGGGAGACTTGATGACAAAGCATTATCAAAAGAATGATTGAGAAGAGATTAAGATAAAAAAAATTCAAAGAAAGTCACGGGGAGAGTGCATGGAGGCACCATTTGGATTTAAATGAAGATATGGATGTGAATTCTTTCTGTTTGCTTTTCCCACTCTCTTAAGAGAAATCGCCATACATTAACCTTGCTAAGCAATGCTCTGCACACTGCAAAGAAAGAGTTCCTACCCCCGTGTAACAACCAGGTCTCTCCTGCTTCCTACTGGTGCTCAGCAATATTCCCTGTCAAGGGTTTTCCTTAGTGGGCTGATATTCCGCTGAAACTGTTCTTCACAGAAATAGCATTATTACCCTATGTGAACCCCATTAAACTACAGTTAGTCTGCTCTTGGAAAGAGCTGAATGATTTTTCATTCTTATTAAATTTAGACAAAGTTAGAAAACCAATGAGCCTTTTATGAGAACTCCCATCTCATCATTTAAAAAAATTAGTGCGCAATTTAAAAATATAATGTTTCAGTTGGGCAGGTGAAGTGACTGAGGAGAATTGGGGATGATGGATAGGTTAATCTGCTTGACTCAATAATTCCCCATTGTATAAATATACCATAGGTATACCACGGTATCTCTTTAATCTTATAAATATATATAATTATCATTTGTCAGTATATGAAACAAGTTTGAAACTGTAATAATGGCATTGCAATTTATCATTGCTCACTTTATTACAAATTTTATCATGAATATGTATTTTTATCATTGTATGCACTGAGCAGTTAGCAAGCAGTATGTTTTCAGACTTGTGGGGGTCACATTAACATATTTTAAATGGCTTGCAGGCTTATTTTATACCCAGAATTGCTGGTCAGCTTGTCTAAGAACCCTGACTTAGAAGTGAGAAGAGAAATATTAGTGTCCTTTTAACTTGAAAGTCCATTCGACTTCTGGATTTTGTTTGGGGCAACCTGCCGGGGTTATGCTAAACCCTAGCTTACTAAAGATCCTGGGAATAATTTTATCATCACAGTACAGAGCTTTATAGTGCAGTGCAAATATAATTTTACAGATGGGAAATAGCTGTGGCTGTAGTTATCTACATCTGAATTAGAATACATTTGTTAACTTTGGGGAGTTATTTTTTTGCATAATATCCATTTTAACTAGTATTCGGTTGCATTGCTTAGATTATATTCACTTCAGAAAAGTGTGTTGATTGTTTAGATGTGAAGGAAAGGAACGTTGATGCCTCTGATTTGTCTCGTCTGTTTAGTCAGAGCCTGATGGACTATTACTGTCAGTGCATCCTACAAGGGTTATAATGCATTCTGAATATTTGATAGAGTGATCTCATGACTTATAGTCCCGACCCTAATGTAGAGGACGAGAAACATACAAAAAAATAGGGGTACAAAAGGGCAGAGATTGAACTAAGTTCTCTCCGACACTGCTGGAATACTGAAGTTATTTCATGAAGCATGAAATGAGTGAAAGCCGCCTTAGAAGGGCACAGAGAGTGGGCGGCTGGCTTTGCTGCTTAAACACTCGCTGGAGAAAAAGCAGCCCAGTTTAACATTGGCCTCCTACCATCACCTCTGTAAGACTCTGGGGCGGCATAGAGTCTAGTCCTCGGAATTGTCTTTTCACCTCCTACCCTCAGTCTCTGGACATAAGCGAGAATGAATCTACCATGAGAGGATCTAAGTCGTGGGAGGAAATGCGGGCGGTGTCAGGGCAGCCAGCATGAGAGACTCCCAGTACATGTTGTCTGAGTGGGTGAGTGAAATGGGAGAAACGATGGGAAATGATTTGAGCTGAGGTAGAAGTTTCTGTCTGAGAGTTGCCTGTTGCTGTATTACGCCCAGTATGAAATTAGTGGTGTGCTTATTGCTGTCACGTCTTTCACCGTGGCTACGGTGAATGCCAGGGGAAGGAAATGGGAGGCAGCTTACTTTAAGGATAGGTAGATATGCCTTCTGTGTCCCGAGTTCCCACCTTCCATGTCAGCATGTGTGTTCTGATAAAGGATGATTTACAATGCTAAGGGAAGCTTGGCTTTTGAAAATGCATTTGAATTTTATTTGAACAACTAAACTCAGCCATGCTCAGAGACTTAACCTGCTTACACTAGTTTAAGACATGCCTCTATTGTCTTGTACTTGGCTTGCCACTGCCCCTTCACTTCCAGCCTACACAATCTTAGTGAACTAGGTTGACAGCTGCCTACTGCCGTTGATTAATGGTGGTTTCTAAGTCTTATTTTGAAGCCTTCTTTGTGTATGCATAAAGACGGGGCTCTGATTTAAAGTTTCAGCATGGTTCTGAAGCTCAATTTTATAAACAACGTTGAACTTAAATGGCATAAAATCCACTAATTTCAAGTGTACAGCTAGTTAATTTCAGTAAAATTAGGTTTAGAAGATTTTGTCTAGCCACCAGCACAATCCGTTTGGCTGTCTGCAGCCTTGGGCAGCAGATGACTGAGTTTGGGAAGTTATAGTTTCCCATCACCTTCCATAGGATCAGGAATCTTGTGGAATAAGAACACCGAGTCTTATTTTAGTGTCGAGACCAGTTTTCTCTTATTGAAATAGTCAAGGACCAAGTCAGGTACATCTTGTATTTTGCTACAAACAGCAGTAGAGTAGATGAGAAGAGTTTTCTTAACTGGGTACTAAAACAGATTCATTGTGGCTCCACTTGCTTGGCAGAATTGCAGCTTATCACTTCTGTCTATTAAATAAATATTTTATTAAGTTTTGAGATATGCGTTACAACTTACTCTTCAAGACATATGGAGTAATATTTTCGAGCATTGACCTTAATTCTAAACCCATGTGATTATGTGTGTATGGCATATTTAGGTGTCAGGAAGTGGTCTTCAGAGTGTAGAGAATTAATACATTGCATATAGATGCAACACAGAATTTCACTCTTTGTGTTTTTATCCCACAGAAGAAATTCGAAGCCTGTTCTAGCAAGGCATAAAGCGTTACAATGGACTAAGTCCTATATCTTACCAGAGTTTCCCTATGATGTCAAGTGCATGCTGGCGGAGCAGAAGTGCCCTGATCACAGCATGAGGATAAGGATCATCGAGTTTCTCCAGGCAGATATGACTAAGTACCTGGAAGGCTCGCTGTGAGTAGTAACAGTGAAGAGGTGATCTGTGCTCAGAGGAGAGTAGAATTTGTGTGGGTCCAGGTCTCTTTGGCTTACGTCTGACAAAGTGAATAAAAGTTCAATATGCGGATTTAGAAGAAGGCCTGTGGTCATCGTCTCAGTTGGTTAAGTGCTTGCTGCATAACCCCCAACACCCATATAAAAATCCAGGCATGGCAGCACATGTTTGTGAGGGGGATAGATAGATGGGTGCCTGGTACTCGCTGGCTAGCCAGCCTCATCTAAACCACCAGTGAGTCCAGTTTGCCTTGAGAAACCCTGTCTTAACAAACAAGGTTGACTGTTTTGGGGAACGGGTTAACTTCAGGCCTCCATACCCACACACACACACACACACACACACACACATGCACACACACAAAGAGATACAAGACAGAAAGACACCACAGCAAGAGAAAGTTCAGAGGAAACCTGTGTTCCTTAGACTCACCTTAACTGGGGGCTGCTGGAAATGAGTGCTGCCTTATCTCTTGTGAACAGGTACCCCACCACCCAGCAGTACAACGACGTGGTCAACGCTCTGCTGCAGGCTCACCCTTTCCTGGACGAGGACGGCTGTGGCTTTGTAAGTGACTGCACGGCCCCACCTTCCTGTCCATCTCAGATCACTTGAAATAAGAGTTTTGCATTTTCCACTCCAGCTCTGGTGTCTTTTTTCATTTTCTTAATTTTTCTTTTATCTTTAAGATTATAACAATTACGTCATTTATCCCTTTTCTTTTCTCCCTCCAAATTTTTCATATACCCTCCTCACTCTTTCAAATTCATAAAATTTATTCATTGTTACATTTATATATGTGTGTGTGTGTGTGTGTGTGTGTGTACACATATATATTCCTAAGTATAACCCGCTTAGTCTGCATGCTGTGTATATGTTTTCAGGGATGACCATTTGGTATTGGATAATAAATTGGTGTGTTCTATTCTGAAGAACACTATTTCTCCCAATCTCAGTATTTCTCAGTTGCCTATAGTTCTTTGTGTAGGGTTGAAACATTGTGGAAACAGGAAACCATGCTCATGTCCTGCTCTCCCTCTCTCCCTCCCTCTTTCTCTCCCTCCTCTCTTCTCTTTCTCCTTGTCTTTTCTCTATCTCTCCTTTTTCCTCTCTTTCTCTTCTCTCCCTCTCTTCTTTCTGTCTTTCTCTCTCCTCTCTCTCCTTCCCTCTCTTCTCTACTTTCTCCCTCTCCCTTCTCTCTCCTCTTTCTTCCCTCTCTCCGCTTCCTCTCACCCCTCTTCTTTGTTATTCCTTCTCTGACTCTATCCCATGTATCTTTGTCTTCATCTGTGAGTCCCCATCTTTCTATCTTTCTCCTAAAGCATCCCAGGAGCTCCTAACTAACTCACAGTTCTCGTGAGTGACTACAAGAGTTCTTGGTGGCATCAAAGCTGTTATTGATGGACTGCTTCTTGCTTTCTGATCTAATCAAAGGAGAAGTTGTCTGGCTTTGAAGTCTTGTCCTCCTGCCTCACCCACCCTCTCATATCTCTGCTGCCTGGATTAGATAGATTCCAAAGATGTTCTAAAAAAGAAAAAGAAAAGAAAAAAGAAAGAAAGAAAGAAAGAAAGAAAGAAAGAAAGAAAGAAAGAAAGAAAGAAAGAAAACAGTTTCAAGGTGTTTGTCCTCAGGAACACCGGGGATTCTGATTTAAATGATGTAAGGGCAGATCCTGACAGCAAGGGTTTCAAAAGATTCCCAAGGCTCTAAGGAGAGCAAGTGTTGAGAACCGCTGCTCAAGCATGCTTAGGAAATGGCATATCAGCTGAGGTATGACCACAAGGCAGGCTGGGACAGGAGGACCAGGAGCTTGAAGCTAGTTTAGGCTACATGAGATGCCGTTTCACACAAGACAAGAACATCCATGTAACAATGGAAATATGTTTAGTATTATTGAACAATAAACTTTAAAAAGTACTTGAAAATTGTAACAAAAAGTTGGATTTTAGTAACAGGAAATAGATGATTTGAGAAACAGTGTTGAGAAACTATAGGTATGTGTTCTTGAAGATAAGCTGCTACTCCCGCCCCTGTCTTTATATGAGTCCATTTTGGTAAATATAGTTAGCATGATAGATGTGTTTCTATCTATCATCTCATTACCTCATCATCTCAACTACATACTGGGAAGGAATTTTTTTCCTCTTTCCCTCCTCACCTCCATTCTTCTCTCCGTTTTGCTTTTCTTCCTTCCTTTTCTTTCTATCATCTTTCCTTCTTCAGGTAAATGCTTCACATATATAGGTAAAATCAGAAGATTCTGAATGACAGATGGCCTTAAAAAATTCTTTTTCCCCCTCCAAAAGCAGAAAAGATGTGGTATCCCATGTCCGAAAATAACAGTCAGTCACGACTAGGATTCAGGCACTCTTGCTCACAAAGCATGATGCCCTTTTTAAAAATGCCTTTCAGTATATAATGCATGCTACAAAAGAATCCAATTTTCCTTTTGCTAAAGTCAAAATAGTGCAAATCAAACAACACCACAAATCTGGGGTTCTGACATCTCCAGACATGATAGGTAACATTGACCTTCAGTGCTCCTTCTCCATTCAAGAATATATAATATTATATTATAATATAATGCTGGCCATCTGGTCAGTGACACAGCAATAGAATTCCAGACTCGTCTCTGTCTCTGTAAATCCCGCATCCTCAGCTTCAATCAGTCTCTGATACAGTGCTATGTAGTTAGGACCAAGATGGTGTACTTGTAGTGAACTTGAACAGATTACTTTTCTGCCATTGTCTCCCAAGCAATGCAACACTTACCTGGCATTTACATGGTATTGTATATCCCAGGTAGCACAGAGAAATCTGAAATTCAATTCAATTCTCTTCTCTCTCTCTCTGTGTGTGTGTGTGTGTTTGCGTGTGTGTGTGTATGTGTGTGTATGACATATAGATGGATGTAGAGGACAATTTGTGGGGATCAGTTCTCTCTTTCCATTGTGTAGGTCCCAGTAATCAAATTCAGGTCATCAGGCTTGGCAACTAACACCTTTACCACTAAATCTTCTCTCCTACCCCACCAGTTACATTTTGACCTTCACTTGATGGTTATTGAAGTGAGATTCCTACAAAGTAATGAATAATGTCTACTGGGCTCCTGTGGGCATTTGATCTATGTGTTCCCAGATATTATGTAAAGATAATAAAGAGGCATAGAAAATTACTTAGCAGGTTGTGGCCTCGTTTGGACAATTAAAGAGTGTAAAGTGAGGGCTGGTGCATGGATAGGTATTTGCCCAAACTCTCATCACATCTGTATATGAGGTTGTGGTCCTCATATTAAATTGTATAATATAGAAAATGCCTATGAATATTGAGAGATATGAAGAAATGGAGGAAGAAAAAGAGGGGAGAGAATATTTGATCATTTTTAAGGATGATTTTTATTTTTACTGCCTGTCTCATAAATTTTCAAATCTACACAGTGGTTTGCCACAGACCTTTCGAGAACAAGATTTCTCTTCATATGATTGCACTTGGTGCTGGATAATTATGAGTTCTCTGTAGTGGGGACCATCCTGGGACAGTGGACAGGACTCTTGACACCCACTAGGTGTGCATAGCTCCCTGTCCACTCCAATCCTAGCACATGTCCTCAAGCATCAATGAGATGTCTTCTGGGGAAGAGAAGGGGCGGTGCCAGCAGGCGGGTGGAAAGTCCCGACGCTGCTATTCCAGGCTCATCAGCTATTGTGGCATTTTTCTTCTTCCTGCATGTTGTTTGAGCTACATGATTGTTTAGAAACAAGTTACTGATGACATCTCTAAGCATCTTTTTGCTGTAATTGCTGTTTTTGCCATACTGGGGATTGAACTTGGGGTTTCTCACATTTTAGGCAAATGTTCTATCACAGAGCCATAGCCACGGTCCTTTCAGCATAGGTCTTAAAAGGATAACGACAATTTCCTCTGTTGCAACAAATACTATTTTTGTGCCTATGAAAATTAATAATAGTTACATAATGTCCCATATAATCTGTATTGAAGATTACTTCTGATTCTTCTGTTTCTGGTTTCTTTTCTTTCTTTTCTAATTCAGTCTCTTTGTCCTCTTTTGTTTTCCCTAATGTTGACTTTCTCGTCAAGCTGTTGTTTTTCACACTAAATGTCATGTCAGATGACATATGTACTACAGTTATCTGTATGTTTCTTACTGCTTATATTGGGGTTCGCAACTGGAGCATCACCTGCCCGGTGCTACAGATTGCCACACGTGTCACAAGAAGCATGCAGTTTCAGAATGATTAGAAAGGTTGTGTCTGTGTAGGACTTTTCACATCTTCTTCCGCTAGAGACTATGGGGGAGGGAAGGAATTTTTCTACAGCACAAATAGCTTCCGCTGACTCTACTTACCTCATACTGCTAAGTGAATAACTCACAATACAGACATCTAGCAGGTGGTGCTCACTAAATACTCACAGAGTGAACACTCACGTGGGTGATCATATTTAACTGGTCTTTTTCAGACTGAGGGATGTGTGAATACCCTAGCAATTGATGGCTGTAATAGCTTCAGCACAGCTAGGGTCCTTTCTGAGCTGTAGGAAACACAGAAACAAATATATTTGAACTAGTGCATATTTCAGGACTGAGGAAAAAAACACAAGCCATCTATTAGTTCTTGCTGTTGTAAAACAGCAATGACAGAACAGATAAACCTGTGGAAGGTGATGGAGCATCACTGACTTGCACATGCCCGGGGGCTTAATCAAAGCACAAACCAGCCCCCGACTGAGCCTACAGAACGGCTCACTAGGACTTTCGAACTGTCAAGGGGCTTCATGAACAGCACTTTCTACGTGTAACTATTGACAAAATTCTCTCTCTCTCTCTCTCTCTCTCTCTCTCTCTCTCTCTCTCTCTGTGTGTGTGTGTGTGTGTGTGTGTGTGTTTTAGAGAAAGGATTTCTCTGTGTATCCCTAGTTGTCCTAGAACTATGATCCCTGTGCTGGGAAAGTGGAGACTCCTGAAAAATGGCACCCAACGTTCACCTCTGGCTTCCGTATGCCTATGCACACATGTGAAGTACCCCCGCTTGTGCACCTGCATACACACTCAGTGCACTGGGTAGGAAATACCATGCTGTTCCATTTGGTAGCTGAAGAACCTAGACTAAAAAGGTCACTTATTGAAAATTACTTGATCAGTACATACTAGGTTTAGTGCTGGAATCTGACTCTTCCCGACCTATGCTGTAGAGCTTGCTGAGGATCCAGGAATGCTGGATCTTGAGCCATGAAACCAGGAATGGCAATAACTAAATGCCAGATCATTGACTACAGCTTTCTCAGTCGTTCCATTGCTCACAAGGAAATAAAGTACATTTGTTTGTTTGGATTTTTTTGGTTTGTTTGTTTGTTTTGTTTTGTTTCCTTAGCTGTAACTTGGGGATTATAATTTGAACAGTAACATCACAAAAGTGTTGTCAGGATAAATCTAAGGATAGATTCACGGCTTCTATCATAATAAAATGAAAATAATTTCAACCCTCTGGGTGACATACAAAAATTATGCCATTCTATAAAGATTAGGCAATCTTTAATGAGTGATTGGCCTGCTTTGCTATTTTACACAGTTTTTATGGAAACGAGCCCTCAAAGATCGCTTTAAATATGTTCGAAGACCCATCGAAGACGATGAGCAAGTCATGAGAAACAAGTGCAAATTTGGACACCGAAGAGGCCAGAGAAGGAAGTCTCTCACTGACACAAGATCTGACGAAATTAAAATTGTGCAGATAAAAGTAAGCCCGAATCCTAAACACTGTGACAGCTATGGCTGATTGATCAACTATGACAATGATTTATAGCATTAAAACAAATGAGACACCTTCTAAAAGCTACCAATAAAAGGGATGGTTTACATGGCTGACCTAATGTTTCTTAAAGTGGGTGTCAGTAAACATTTGGACACCATGATGCTACTAAACATCTCATGACCAATTTTCTTCACAGACTTTGAAGAAACTGGAAAAATCCTTAAGCTTTGGTTTCCTGAATTCTTTCTCTTCTACTCTTGCTATAATGCTTTGCATATTCTTTTTTCCTCTTAGTTTGAGGAATGTCTCATGGAACTCAAACTTGTTTCAAATTCCTTATGTAGCCAAAGATGACCTCGGATGACTGACCCTCCTGCCTTCACCTTCCAAATGATAAAATTATAGGCCTGTGTTTCTCGCCCATTTTGTGGCTCATATTGTGATGTTCAAATTACTAAATCAAGTAGGATTCTTTTGTGTTGTTGTTGTTGTTTGAGACAGGGTTTCTTTGTGTAGCCCTGGCTGTCCTGGGACTAGTTTTGTAGACCAGACTGACTTTGAACTTGCAGAGATTTGTTTCCTTCTGCCTCCCAAGTGCTGGGATTAAAGGTGTGAGCCAGCACTGCTCAGCTTGAAAGTTGTAATAACATTAATTTAGTCACTGATTTTAAGTCTTTTGTCAAAGCACCTTAGAATTGTTCAGAGCTACAGCCTGTGTAGGCCTTTTAGACCCTCAATGGTGCCCACATCATGGGATGGACCCCTCTAAGGCCTATGACACAGGGGCATTGTTTAAAAAGGAACAGGGAATTGAATTTTTCAGGGCTAGTCTTTATTTTGTAATTAAACAGATTTTACCTTCCTGTCATCTAAGCTCAGTAGGTGGTTATTGTTTATATCTGAGGATACAACATTTTTTCTGGGAAAGGAATCCCATTGGAATTATTTCTTCTTTTCCCTTCTCAAATGGAGCTGTAAATCACTGTTTCCTAAACGTCTATAGCTTCTCTGTTTATGGTTCTATAAAGTCATAGCTTTTAAAGGATGCAGCACAGAATCCACATATTTCTATGTATTTTATTTTAGCTCCTATGGTGATAAAAAATATATGAATATGAGAGTGGAGGTTGGCAGATTCTCAATGCACTGGATTTGTGTCATGGCATTTAGTATCTCATGCTGATTGCTTGAATTACTTTCAATCTCCGTTTTGACCTTCGGATAGCTCTCTTACGGTTTGAACATCAAAGATGTTTAGAGTTAGATATCACTGGGGAATTTTCATATTTAAAAAGTACCTTGACTGGTACAATATTTACACACTATAGAAAAAATAAATCTATTTCATATGCTGTAGAGGTGCCAAATGTTAGTGCAGGCAAGAAGGGTGAGGTTGCCCATGCATTCTAAGGTGGGGAAGAGGGTTTGGGCCCCTTAGAGGAAGGGATATGGGAGAAGGGATTGATTTGATTGGCTTTGTTTTTCGCTCTGATTTTTTTTCCCCTTTGGTGATAGGACCCACAAATGGGAAATATCTCTAGGAACAAAGACAGGTTTCTTAGTCCTATCACATAGCTTTCATTGGTAACAAAGAACCTTGTGCGGCTCTGACAGGGGCTACAGATCTTTTGTTCGGAATCCTCACTTCTACAGTCTCTCGGGTTTGCTCTGCACAAACTGTACTTTTTGGCTACAGGACCCAAAGCAGGAGCAATGCCAATGCCCTACCTGTGCGTGTGTGCCGGAGTGCCTCTGGCTATTCCACCAACACTTGCACCATATTTTAAGGTTGGCTTGCCTTGCCAAGATTCTGAGCTGCATCTCTAGACCAATCTCTCAAGAAGCTGGGTATTTTGCCATTTAAAAAAAAAATGCCTTCTCTTCCGATCTGCGATCCTCGTGGTGCCGCTAGACTGGCCTTGCAGTCAGTGCAGTGGCTGTTCCGTAACTTCCTAGGCATTGCCTTTCAGTGTCAAAAGAAATAAAACAGGAGAAAGGCTGAGAGCAGGGTACTGGTAGCCTGCTGTGAGTCAGCGAATATGTCCAGATAATCCAGAACCAAATAATTTATCGTTCCATGCATTGAACACTATGTTTCTTTTCGTTTTTTAATTAATTAATTATCGGTGTGCATGTATGATGTATGTGCTCGTGTGCGCTCCACGGTGCGTGTGTGGAAGTCAGAGGACAACTTCGTGGGGCCAGTTCTCTCCTTCCATCTTCATGTGGGTTATGGGATTGGACTCAGGCCACCAGGCTTATGCAGTATGTCCTTTGGCCCAGTGACCCGTGTCACCCTCTTGCTGACTCACTTTCGTAAAATTCTGTTTAGTTTCCACTTAATTCTACTTTACTGTATATTTATTGCTGAATATGCTGGCTAGTCTTATGTCAACTAGACACACAAACTAGAGTTATCTGAAAGGAGGGAACCTCAGTTAAGAAAATGCTTCCAAAGGACCCAGCTATAAGGCATTTTCTTAATTAGTGATTGATGAGGGAGGGCTCAGACTGTTGTGGGTGGTTCCATCTCTGGGCTGCTGGTCCTGGATTCTATAAGAAAGCAGACTGAGTAAGCAAGGAGAGTAAGCCAATACACAGCACTCTTCCATGGCCTCTGCATCAGCTCCTGGCCCCTGGTTTCTGTCCTGCTTGAGATCCTACCCTTATTTCCTTCTGTGATAAACAGTTCTGTGAAAGTGCAAGTCAAATAAACCCTTTCCTCCCCTACTTGCTTTCGCTCATGATGTTTTATTGCAGCAATAGAAACCCTAACTAGGACAGCAAATTAATAAAAACGTTATAGATTCTCAAAGCAGATCATCTAACTTCGGTCATCGTATAAGCTGCTGTTCCCTATTCTGCTCTGCTGTTCTCTTGGTGTCGTGCCTCCCCTCACTGCATTCGCTTCTTACTGTTCCTTACTGAGTGTTTATCACCCGCGCTTAGTGTAAAGGCATTTGTTGTTTATTACCAGTGAATGAGTTACTTCAGAATAAGGGGAAGGATGGCTGATCTCCTATTGGACTCAGACCTACTTTGTAGGATTAGTTTTCTCATGCTACAAAGAACCATGGACTAAAAGAGGGCTGCTACATTAAAGTAAGATCCTTGGGCCAGGAAAAGCTTCCAAATACTGACCAGCCCAAGGGACACCATGATCAACACTGTCTTGTTCCTTTGGAGGCTACCATGACAGTGTGGAAAGGGCTATAGGGAAGAGTCCTGTTTGCTCTCATCCAGCAAGGTGTACTTGCTGGTACACAAAAAGACACTGGACCTTGGTGCCCCACATAATACCACGGGCTGATGTTTATTCTTTTCCCCATGTCTCTTTATCCAAAGGATCCCTTAAAGACCCCCTGGGTCTCTTCTAAACACGCCCAACAAACCATTGGGTTATAAACAAACCTTTAAAGAAAATATTTGCTTATTTTATTGAGATAAGACCTTACTAGGTAGCCTTGGTTGGCCTAGAACTTGCTGTGTAGACTAGGCTGGCCTTAAATTCATAGAGATCTGCCTGGCTTTGCCACTTGAGTCCTGGGATTAAAGGTGTGCACCATCATGTACAGCTTTATTATTGTATATGTGTGTGTGTGGGGGGGGGGTTATGTACCTACGTGTGAAGGTGACCACAGAGGCCAGAAGTGTCTGGTCTCCTGGAGCTTGAGTTCCAAGTGGTTGTGAGCGAGACCCAAGTTGGGTCTTCGGTAAGAGTGTCCCATCTTAACGTTTGAGTCATCTATCCAGCCCTCTAAACACATCCTTTGAAAGATCTAAATTCTTAGTACTTTTTTTGTGGGATGCCAATATGCATGCCTAGCCTGAGCAGCACTAGGAACTCCAGGCTTCAGCTTTGCTTCTCTGTGGCTTTTCTGTCCTTCTGTCAGCCTCCTGGAGATGCATTCCTGAGGATCTGCCTGGCCCCGCCTCCTCCCCACGTTTTTGTTCTGTAGCCGGAGATAGATCTGTGAGAAGCATTGCCACGTGTTGTAGTCTGCTTAAAAAGTGGGAAAATGATTTCACTTTATATAAACACACCCACTTTTCATTTCCCTTCCTAAGACATTTGGAAATCCTTATCAGCCTTCAGTCTAGGGACAGATTGTTTCCAATGTGACCTTAATTTTAAGGACACTTCTCAAAACCTGAAACATGGAAAGAAAATGAATATTTATCCCACTGGGATGTGAAACTTGGAAATTTGGACCTCCTTTTTTTTTTTTACCTACATATATAGGCTAGTGACATAGGAATCTGACAGATGTTTTTAATGGTGCCCTTGTATCCCAAAGCTTTCCGAGTATTTGTTAAATACGTGAGAAACACTAACTAATCACCACTTGTTAAGTTACCGACACCGTATTTACCATTCAGCTTGCTCCTTAAAGTGTTTTCCTCTTTATTCAGTTTGTACGCACCTCCTTTGCTTAAAGTTGTGAAGCGGTGTTTTGTGTCACTTCGTTTGGCCCAGAAATAAAATGGGTTGCAAGTTGTGCCAAAGCCTGCCCAGGAATCCTTACAGAGCCCCCTTGGCTGTTTCTCAGGGCATTGCTATTTCTTTCATACCGCAGCTGACACACAGTGATTAATTGCATAAATACTCATTATTTTTATATCCGTTTCCACAGATGTTTCTCTCTCGGTCCAAAACCAAACTAGACAGCAGAAAATGAAGAAAAATGTTGCCAGTTAGCTGTATTCTGGAAAGAATGCAATTATTGCCATCAGCGGGCAGCTAATCTACTAATGCTCGGAAGTTTCACGAGTCAGCTGAAAACTTGAGAGCACTGGGCGAGACTTAGGGAGCAAACTGCTTGCTGATCGCCTCAGAGGCAGGTCTGCATGCTAGCCCAGAGGCTGATCAGAATCCATAGGGAAAACATCATTTTCAAATTCTACTTAATGACAATAAAATTAAAAACAGGCACAATTGGAATTTGGTATGAACAAACCCTCAGCTTCCAACATGGCCCTCCCTCTTCAACAAAAACATAATATGAACCACATAGGTAATTTTTGGTTTTCTAGGAACCACATTATGTAAGGGAAAAAGAAGCAGATGGAATTGGTGCTAATAGTATCTTTTACTGAACCAACTCTGGTTGCCGTATCTTCATTTCAATGTGTAATTATTATAAAAATCAACGATATAGTCTGTATTCTGTCCTTGGCTATGAAATCTTTGAAAGCTAATATTACCAGCATGCCCTGCAAATGAACTATCCAGATTTAAACTGATCAGTAGCCACAAGTGCTTACCACATCTGGTCTTTCAAGCTCATTTAACCTTTGAAAAAATAGAGAACTTAATAGCGACACTTAATAGCAAACACCGTAGTAGCAGACTTTATTTTCCACAGTGCCATTAAAGTAGATTTTTTTGATAGTATACTAAAGGAGAAAGAAAAATTTTAAATAACATGCTTAAAGTCTTTAAAGATTGCATGTGTGGAAATGTTTTGCCTGATCCTCCATGAGTGTACCACATGCATGCCAGCTGTCCCTGGAGGCTAGAAGAGGGCATTGGATAAACTGGCATTGAAGTCGCTTAGGGCTATGAGCCACTGTGTGGGTGCTAGGAATCCAACACAGGTCCTCTGAAAGACCAGCCAGTGCTCTTAGCTGCTGAGCCATCTCTCCAGCCCCATTTTTGTGTTTGATGCCGGCTCTCAGGTAGCCCAGGTTAGCCTTGAACTCACTATGTAGACAAAGATGACCTTAAACTTCCATCCTCCTGGGATCCACGTGTTGGGATGATGGATTTGTACCTTCACACTGGGCTCATAACAAGATACTTTTTTTTTTTTTTTTTTTTTTTTTTACAGAATCATTCAGACTGCAGAGTCCAAAGCAAAAGTTTGTGTGGTAAAATGCAACTTGAGTTTCTTCACCTCTGGGAGGAAGAAAAAGTTTAGTAGCATTTAACTATCCTGTATTTTCCTTTCTCCAAAGCAGTCTCAATCATCTGTTGACATCTAATTTGGACATATTCATCCTCCCATTTCTGTCCCAGCCATAAACTGAGACTCCGATGTTCCCCTGAACCTCTTGGTCTTGTAGAGACAACTCCACAACTATCAATATGGTAAAGGAAGATCTATGCATCTGAATCCAACTGGTGTTCATTTCCTGATTAATTGATGATGATTTCCCTTGAGGCCACTGTCCTGTATGTCCTTTTCTGTTTCCCCGAACAGGAGTGGTGTCTGTGGCCTTCGACTTTCCTTCCTCTTCCCTTTGCCTCGATTCTTATGAGGGCACGTCTCATATTTTCTTTATGAAAGACATCTCAATGGCAGTTCTATAAGAGTCAGATGTGCTGATCCCCCTCTACCCAGTGTTCACTACTAGGGAATGGAACTTGGGAACAAGAGAAGCGAGCAGAAACATCCTCTTTCCTCTGGCCTTCTCTGTGTTTGAAAAGCCACTTTGACTTTGAGGAACTCAGTGTGCTCATTCCTAAGGAGAGAGACCTGGACCAACCAATTTCTAAATTCCTTCGAGCTCTGACAATATAAAGTCCATTGATAACACACCTACAGATAAGTCATTCAAAGGGCAAGAGTATTGAGAAGTTAAAATTCTGATGCCCTCTTCTAATAAGTAAATATACTCAATCCGGGACACAAACCCTAAACATTCTAGTCCTATGAGTAGATCACATAGGAGCTGCCTAGATATTTTGGTGTCATAACAGGTAAGGGATGGTACAATGGATAAGTACCTTATACATATAGTAGCTTATAAATGTCAATTTCAGCAACAAAATGCCATTATATTCAATGGTGGTAAGCTGTTCCTGTAACTCAAATTTAGATTCACTTTTTTTCAAGCAAATATGACATTTTTTGTTAAAAGATACTGTCTATGCATTTGAGATAATACAAAACAATGTGTGGTGTGTGACATATATATGACTTATGAGACAAAATGGACACCAGGAGTGAAATTTAGCTTACAACTGGATCACTGCCAGTTTCAGTGTACGGGCCTGAGTTCCCCTTCCCTCCCTCAGTGCTCACCTGGCCAACACCATGGCATGCGGAAGTAACTGTGCCTTGGAATCCTATGTCATCATTCACGACTTTTTAAGACAATACCTTTTTTTGTCATTGATGCATAAGTTCCCAACGAGTCTCTTGTTCCATCTGGCTAATTTCTGATATGTGGAGTCTTGGATATGATTGACTTTGGATCGCCTCCTGTTTTCCGCTTGCTGTAATGTCTTTGGGATCCAATCAGGGTGTTGAGTTCAATGGGGCATTTATTTATTTTTCCAGGGCTGGGTAATCTAATGGGACAGGGAACCCTGCTGTATCTGGCTGCTCGCCTGTCCACCACCGTCTGACTTGTGTCTGGTTTTGGCTGTTAGGACATGCTGCCTTGGTTCCTGTGCAGGAGCTTTTGCCAAAGACTTTTGCTTGGTAAGGAACTGCTGGCTAAGAGATCATGCAAATATGCAACTTTGTAAAACAGAGTAAAATCGTTTCTGTGACTGTAGAATGTGAGTCCCTCTGCAACACTTATTATTGGATCTTTTTTACACTCAAAACTACTGCAAATAAACTGGCATTTTATTGGTACTGATTTTTATTATAATTATGGATTGATCATATCTTCATATATTTGTAAATGGGTCACATTTACTTCTCCATAAAATTCCTGGTCATATTTTTTACTGTGAAGTTTTTACTTATTTTTAGGAATCATATATGTATATATATAATTTGTATTTCATTGCTTTATCAATTATATCCACTATAAGTATCTTTATTCAGTCTGTGTCTTTCCTTTTAAATTTTTTTCTGGGTGTGTTTTAACAAGCAAAGTTGTCATTTTAATACAATTATTGTTATCAGAAATTTCTATTTTGATTTAACACCTTTGGGAAATCTTTTGCCACCTTGAAGTGATAAAAATATTCTTCTATTTCCTTTATTTTTTTTAAAAAAAGAGTTTTGCCTTTAACATTAGAGTCCTTAAACCATGAAAGATTCTTTTTCATTTTTGGGCAAATTAATACTGTATACCTTTATAAAACAGCCCTTCTTTTCCCCAGGGGCCTGTGGTCCATCTTTGCTGCTTCTCTGGTTTTGTGTCTGAAAGTATTTTGTACCACACTACTCTAGCCATCTACCTCTGCAACAACAGCAGCATTCCTTGATTACACAGCTGTGAAACATCTGGATACCTTTCCATCACTCCCTTATTCTTTTTCAGAAGAGCCTTATACTTGAATTTTAAATTGTTTTGAGTACATGTATGTGGGAGTGGTATGTGTTCATGCGTGTGTGGTGTGTGCACATGTGATTGGTGTGTGCACATGTGCATGCCTATGTATTGTGGTACATATGTGTGTGTACTTGTGTTTGTGCATGTGTATGGTGTGTGTGTGTATGTGTATGTGAGAGATAGACATGTGGTGTGTGTGGTATGAGTGCATTGTGTGTGCATATGTATGTGTTGTGTGTGCATGCACATGTATGTGTAGTATTGTGTATGTGGAGGGTGTGCATATGTGTGTATGTATATGTGTGTGAGTGTGCAGTGTGCACATGTGTTGTGTGAGTGCATGTGTGTGTGTGTTGGGGGGGAACAAGCATGAATGCCAGAAGACAAGTCTCAGGAATTGACTCTTTCCTGACACCTTGTCGAATCCAAGGATTAGAGTGAGATCAGCAGGTCTGTGAACCAGTTCCTCTGTCAACTAAACATCTCATGGGCCCACTCTTAGGCTTTACATATTTCTTTCATGAGTTTTAGAATTTGATGAAGTTACTAGTTGTTTTTACTTTTGATAATTTTTTTTAAAGATAAGAGGATTTGTTTTGCTCTTTATTTATATGTATGTGTATCTGTGTCTGTGTGCACGTATATGTACTTGCATGTAAGTACCCATAGAAGACAAAAGGGAGCATCAGATCCCCAGGAGCTGGGTTTACAGGGAGTTGTGTGCCTCCTGACATGAATTCTAGGAACCAAGCTCTGGTCCTCAGAAAGAATGGTAAGTGCTTTTAACTGCTGAGTCATCTCTCCAGTTCCGGGTATTAATTATATATTAATACAAATGTTGTTGAACCTATAATTCTTTTTGGAAAAAAGATGACTTCTTACAAGCTGAATCTTTCTAACTATAAATGGTCACTCCACACATTTATTTATTACTGAAATTTTCTTCAAGCATACCTTGTGTGTCATTTCTTAGATTTATTCCTGATTACATTAAAAGTGCTTTAGTATTAATTTTTGAAATAGTGAAAATATTTTATAGCTGGGAGGAATGACACATGCCTGTAGTCTCAACACTTAAAAGACTGAAGTAGAAGAATTGAAGAACTGGAGGCCAGCCTGGGCTACATGGTAAAACTTTCTCTGAAGATAATATAGCTTTTGTTTGTTAGTACATGATGTGTATTGATGTTTCCAGCAGTTCAGAAAATCTTCCCTTCAGCCATAGTGTGTATGCTCTGGTGTTTTCCTTAAACAATCTCATAATTTAGGAATAATGCAAATTCCTTTCTAGTGCTAGGTTTTAGAACAGATTTTTTCTTTCTTTTAAGTAAATTTTATGACATTTGTATGCACGTGTGTGTGTGTGTTAGTACAACATGTAGACTTGTTTTTTCCCTTCTACTCTGTGAGTTCAATCCCAGAAATAAACTCAGATTGTTAAACTTACTGGCAGGTGCCTTAACCCACCGAATCATCTCACCGGTACCTGTTTCTCTTTCCTTGTCTCAGCAGGCAGCTGCATAAGATAATACAGCATATTTGACATTTCTCTAATTTTGAAGAGAATTCTTTTGAAAATTTCACCACTCAAAATGATGTTATTTTTGTTGTTGTTCAATAACTATAGTCTTTTAATTTTATTATTTTACTCCGATTAATGTTTTATCTTAAATCATAAATAGATGTGGAACTATCTGAGAAGCTTTTCAACATTATTTGAAATGATCATGTTTTTATTTCAAACCGGCTCATGCCCTATATAATGTTTATGTACATTTCTACGGGCCAAATAAATGATGGGGCTTTTAATACACAGCATTTCTTTTTTATGTCTAAAACCTCCCCATAACGGTGGCTCCCAAACTGGGATTTCAGTGTGATCCCTTGTGAAATGTTAGGAGAAATCAGTCACGTTTATCTTTAGATCCGTAGTTCCCTCGCGATGCCAAGTGAACCCTGCATTTCAGTGATAAGCCCGTTAGTTTTCCTGGTCCCTGGTATTTCAACCTCTTTCTTGAATGTGATCTGAATTCCCCTCTCTTACACTGTCCTATCATCTCTGAGGGGCACATCAGAGAGGCATCGCAGAATAGCTGGAGGCATTCTCTTTTCTTCTTAATTCTCTGGCAAACTTTGCCTAACTTTAGAGCACTCAGCCTCAAATGTCAAGTAGAATTTAGCTCTAAAATCCCTACTTCTTCTTTGTGGAAAGATTCCTATCTCTAATGAAATTTATGTAAGATTGGAGACATTTTATTTTAAGCTGTTGTGATGAATGATATTTTTCTAGGAAGTCACTTGATCTATGTCTGGGGAGCCATCCTGAGCTCACAAGACAGCAGGATGGACACAAAGTCTCCCTAGCGTTTGTGACGCTTTGATGCCAAAGCGCTCTAGTTCCTTAATATCGTCTTCCTCACGGACAGGTAACAACGGTGCAACACCTCGTGGAGAGCTAGACTGCAGGTTGACCTCCATTCAGAGGTCATCAGCTGGGCTCCTCAGAGTGGATTTCTATAGAAACGGTTCCTTCTTGCTTCCTCAACACTGTGGTCTTAGATGTTTTTATTTTTTAGCAAGGGTATATGAGCTAGTCTTTGCTACACCTAACCCACCCAGTGCATAATGAACAAGATTGACACATTGATAATTTATTGTCACAAAAAAAAAAAAAAACAGTTCTAGGCCAGGAGATGGTGGGGCACGCCTTTAATCCCAGCACTCAGGAGGCAGAGGCAGGTGAATCCTTGTGAGTCCTAAGCCAGCCTGGTCTACAAAAGCTAGTTTTAGGACAGGTAGAACTGTTATACAGGGCAACCCTGTCTTGAAAAAACAAAAAACAAAAACAAAAAAAAAAAAACAACAAACCAAAAAAACAAAACAAAAACAATTGTTCGTTTGAATTTTGGTGGCTGGCATGCTTGGTACCTGTAAAGAGGGTGACTTAAAAAGAAAAAGAACTGGGTAGACTTTTTAGTGGGTGAGTAAAGTGTTTATCGAATAAACACGGAGCTAAGTTCAGTCTTCAGCACTCTTGTGGCTATGGTGACATGAGCCTGTGACCCGAGTCCATTGATGGAGAGGGACAGACTGGAGGATCCCTGGCCTCCCGATCAGCCAACTAGTCATACTTCAGGTTCAGTTCAGCAAGAGCCCTTGTCACACAAACCAACAATATGGCCAATAATCAAGGAAGATATCTATTGTCAACCTCTGACCTTTACACTCATGTGCATACATGTGTACCCTACACACACACACGAGAGAAAAATAACAAAACCTTAATTAAAACCTTTTATTGTCTTCTAAGAATTAAATGCATAGAATTAACAACACAGGTAAATTGTGAATTTTCTGGATAATCTGATTCCACGTAACCAGATAAGTAGGAATTAATATAACTTTTTTATCAGAGACCAGCTTCGAGAAAAATACCACTTACCAGGGTAGGGGCATGGGGATTAGAAAAGTTAGTAAAGGGTTCGAAGACGTGAGTGAAAATAAGAAAACAGAAACATAGACTAGTACTGGGAGGGAGTTGCAGTGAGTACTGAAATCGCCCACGTTTAATTTCCATTTGCAAAAAAAAAAAAAAAAAACCGTCCCCAAGAGGTAGAAGTAAGATTTAAAAAAAAAAAACTGCATTAATATAACACAAGGAAACAAACAAATCAGTAGAAGGTTGTGGTCTACATTCTTAGTTAAACATTCTCTAGCTAGAACAAGACAAGTAACGCTCACACCCTAGACCAAAACATTCTGTAAGCAAACCGCTCCCAGGGTGGAATGAATTCCTTGTTTCTCCCTAAGGGAACTGGAATTTAGTTGGAGCCTCAGACTTTTGTTTGGGGTAGGAACAGATCTACTTCTCTATTCCTGAAATACAAGGCGTGGCTATTAGTCAACACCTGCTGACAATAACCTTGAGAGAGCAGAATTCTCTGGTCTAAATCTAGGTGGGACCTTTGTTTGAGGTAGAAACAGGCAATAACCTTGAAGAAATAGAAGTTCCAACTCTCTGACCTTTGGTCAGGGTGGAAAAATAGGCTCCCAATTTTGGTCCTCCACACTCTTTTCAATTTTTTTTTTTTCGAGACAGGGTTTCTCTGTAGCTTTGGAACCTGCTCTGGAACTAGCTTTTGTAGACCAGGCTGACCTCAAATTCACAGATATCCGCCAGTCTCTGCCTCCCGACTGCTGGAATTAAAGGCGTGCGCCACCACCACCTGGATTCTTTTAAATTTTTCAAGAGCACAGGAAGCTGGAAAGATGGCTCAGAAGCTAACAGAACTTGCTCCTATTTCCAAGAACCTGGGTTCAGTTCCAGCACCTATACTGAGCAGCTCACAACGGCCGGTTCATCATGGCGCACATACAGAGAAATAGACACACAGGCATAAATATAACAACTACAAAGTTTTTTTTTAAAGCATAGATTATAATTCCATTATAAGTACCTAAGTTTCTTTCATAAATGACCATCCCTTGGTTAACCACATGACAATACACATCTTAGGGATATATCATAAAGAATGCAATAACAGTCCCTCAGAGAGCCGGGTTTCCATGAAGTTCTCCTCTGTCTTGAAACGTGATATTAACTGATACTTTGAAAATATTCGGCAGGAAGAATCCGTTTATTTAGATTCGGAGGTGGATGAGCATATTCACTGGTTCCAGCGAGAATTTATGAAAACAGACAAGGACTGGAGAGAAATTGACAAGAGGATGAGCCAGACTCTGGAAATCAGAAGAAAGATGATTGACCGCCGAGCACCCCTCAAGGACATTCTCACGATGTTTCCTTTCCTGAAGTGCCCTTACCAGGTAAGCGTCTCTGGTCTTGGTGTCACGTTCGCATCACGTTTGTTTTCTTCCTCTTTCCTCTGGAGTGGTGACCAGACAACCTGGCAAGGCAGTGGGTGTGGCTCTCAGTGTGGTGTAAGCAGGACAGTTAAGGAAGTCAAAGCTGTAGGAAGCCCCTTCAAGAAAACTAGCGCTGATGTCTTTAGGATCAGTGTTTCCTGTAGGGCACAGGATGGGGTGATGGGGTTGGGGGGGGAGTGGCGAGGTGTCTGTATGTATTTAGACAGTTAAGACGGTATGTTCAGAACTCCTCCCATATAACATTTTTCTATGTCTTTTATACTAACAAATCTTAGGGTCTTAGGGTTTCCATTTCTGTGATAAAACACCATAACCAAAAGCTGCTCTAGGAAGAAAGGATTTATTTGAGAAAAACCAACCAGATCTTAAAGTGGTTTGACTGCTTCACTGTCCTGTAACCACTCAGAGTTCATTTGCTGGGGAGGTAGGCTCTGAGGTAGAGAAGCAGCTGCTGGGGGAGGGGCCCTGGCAGTTAAGCCCTATCCTCTCCTTTAAAACTCTTTCAACAGATTATTTTTTTTTCTTCGTGATGAGGTTTCTCTGTGTAGCCTTGGAGTTGTCCTGGTACTTTCTCTGTAGACCAGGCTGGTCTCGAACACACAGAGATCCTCCTGCCTCTGCCTCCAGAGTGCTAGGGTTAAAGGTATTTGCCACCTCCCGGCCTCCATGGAAAATTTAAAAATGAATAACAAAATCACATTTGATTGTATAGAACTTCATCTAGGATTCTGTTACTGGGCTTTATGGATATGATGAAAGCCAAGCAGGGCTGAGATTTATGAGGGTGAAGAAGTTTCTTGAGGTCTTTGAGATGCTACCACGGTTTCCTTCCTGTGAAGCAGCCTCAATAGCCACCTCTTAGTTAAGTGAAAATGGGTTCTGGATTAAAACTGTTGTCCCAGCCAATCAGAAGATGACAGGAGGGGCCTTTACGCCAGGGTGTTTAAGGCCAACTTTACTCAAAAACAAAACAAAACAAAACCCATAACTTCACCAAAACACCTAAGAATGAAGCTAATAGAGCATGGAAAACATTGGTAAAGTATCTGAGTTTTGCTTTTGCTCTAATGGAGTAGGGATACTACTGCCAGCATGGACAGAGCTGAGAAACCGAACTGGATTGCAGGCCTTAGCTCCTTGGGCCTGGCATCATTGGTCGGGGAGGCACTTGCTGTGCAGAACTACAGTGAGATGGCTCTTCTGACAGGTGGGAGCATGCAGCGCTTAGTGGTCCCACTCAGCCCAACAGGAAGAGCCTGGGGGGTTTGGGGATGATAGACAGCTGTTGTTTGCTGGACAGGATTCTGGAAGAAGAGTGGGGCATGGGAAGAAGCTCCCTGTCTGGCATCTGGTCCCCGTAATGCCTTGAAAACGGAGGCTGCTACAGGACTGTGGGAGTCCCTTTGTATGCTGTGAATATGATTGGTTAATTAATAAAGAAAACTGGCTTGCCCTGATAGGTCAAAAGAATACAGGTAGGCGAGGAAAACTAAAGTGAATGCTGGGAGAAGGAAGGGCAGAATCAGGGAGAAGCCATGGAGCCTCCGCCAGAGACAGACATGCTGAAACTTTGCCAGTAAGTCACTGACACGTGGTGATATACAGATTAATGGAGATGGGTTAAATTAATATGTAAGAGTTAACCATTAAGAAGCTAATGGGCGGCTGGATTGCAGCCGCCAAAATGAAGTTCAATCCCTTTGTGACTTCTGACCGGAGCAAGAACCGCAAACGGCATTTCAGTGCACCTTCTCACATTCGGAGGAAGATCATGTCTTCCCCCCTTTCCAAAGAGCTGAGACAGAAGTACAATGTTCGCTCGATGCCCATTCGAAAGGATGACGAAGTTCAGGTTGTCCGGGGACACTACAAAGGCCAGCAGATTGGCAAAGTGGTCCAAGTGTACAGGAAGAAATACGTCATCTACACTGAACGGGTGCAGCGGGAAAAGGCTAATGGCACAACTGTCCACGTGGGCATCCACCCCAGCAAGGTGGTGATCACCAGGCTAAAGCTGGACAAAGACCGAAAGAAGATCCTGGAAAGGAAAGCCAAGTCTCGACAAGTAGGAAAGGAGAAGGGCAAATACAAGGAAGAAACGATTGAGAAGATGCAGGAGTAGGGGCATCTCATACAGTTTTCATTAAAGACTGCTTGAGTAAAAAAAAAAAAAAAAAAAAGAAGCTAATGGGCCAAACAGTGATTTAAATAGTATAGTTTCTGTGTGATTATTTCGGTTTGGGGAGGCCAGGAAAAACAAGCGGTCTCCCCTCAACAACTGAGGGCTGATGCAGGAAGTACACAGTTCGATAAGAGCACTCACACTCTTGTGTGGCATCCAGAAATCCAAGCCTTGTAAGAATCACCCCTAGGCTCGGTTTATCCCAGCCAAGGGCAAAACCCAAAACAAACTTACCTAAACAAATGATGAAGTCTGGCAGGCAGGGAGGAACATCAGGTTCTTAATGACCGACAGTCCAAAATTTTGCATCCTGTAAAGGAAAACCAGTTACTGGGAACTCCCTGCTGGTGGGTCGCCAGGAGACACCCATGCAGTGAGCAGTGTTGTTCTGGTTGCTGTGCTAGATTTCTGAACTCATGAGTCCAGACTATGGAAGAACCAGCCCCATCCATTGAACAACAGTTTAGAGTTTAGACAGCCCTGATGAAGCTTATCTCCACCCAGCTCATATAGCCATTTGATTGGTCCTACCCATGACCCAGCCTTCCAATGGCTGTCAAGCCAGTAGCTTAGGTGTGGTGGGAAACATAGTATGATCAGTGAACCTGAATTATCATGTATATGGGAAATCTCAGCAGACACAGTGAATATAGGGGAAAAAAGATAGAGAAATTTAGAATTGAAAAGCACTTTATTCGAAGTGAGTGCCTTACTGGGTAGGCTTAACAGCACAGTGAAAACCAAAGCAAGAAGCTGAACTTGAAGATGACCAGTAGAAATTTTCCAATACGTGTAACTAGGAAAAAATGATTAAAATTGTGCGGAAGGGCTTTTCCACCTGTCATTCATTGGGACTCTGGTGACTGTGTCTGCATTGAAGATATTGGCAGGCAATAACACTGCGAAGTTAGAAGCATGGAAAGAGAAAACTCTGTGAGCTATGCTAGATCTCAACGTATCAGTATGGTTGGGTCTACTTATATGCAAGAACATAAGCAGTCATTCATTTTTATGTTTCTCTTCCTTGTCACTTAAATGGCACATGGGAGATTCTCAGTGGATAATGGATTTGAAAATGGAAACCATGGTGTGAGATTATTGGTTCTGGTGAGGGGTAGGCATAGTAAGGATGGAAAAAACAGGATCTAAAACTCAAAATGAGGAAGATTAGATGAACTGCTTTTGAAACATTAATCCTTGGCTATAAGGTCACTATCAAGGTTAAACAGGCAGGCGGCCAAGTGTCCTTGCAGAAGTCTTTTGTGTATAAGATTGTGGTAGCACCAAAAGCAATCTACAGATTCAATGCCATGCCCATCAAAATCCCAGCAAAATTCTTCAAAGACCTCAAAAGAACGGTATTCAACTTCATTTGGAAAAGCAAAAAATCCAGGATAGCCAAAATAATCCTGTGCAATAAAAGAACTTCTGGAGGCATCACAATCCCTGACTTCAAACTCTACTACAGAGCTACAGTACTGAAAACAGCCTGGTATTGGCATAAGAACAGACAGGAAGACAAATGGAACAGAATAGAAGACCTAGATAACAATCCACACATCTTCGAATACCTGATCCTTGATAAAGAAGCAAAAAATATCATGGAAAAAAAGAAAGCATATTTAACAAATGGTGCTGGCATAACTGGATATCAACATGTAGAAAAATGAAAATAGACCCATATCTATCACCATGCACAAAACTCAAGTCCAAATGGATCAAAGGCCTCAATATAAAGCCAGCCACACTGAATCTTATAAAAGAGAAAGTGGGAAGAACACTTGAACGCATTGGCACAGGGAACCACTTCCTAAATATAATCCCAGCAGCACAGACAATGAGAGAAACAATTACTAAATGGGACTTCCTGGGCTGGAGAGATGGCTCAGTGGTTAAGAGCATTGCCTGCTCTTCCAAAGTTCCTGAGTTCAATTCCTGGCAACCACATGGTGGCTCACAACCATCTGTAATGAGGTCTAGTGCTCTCTTCTGGCCTGCAGTCATATACACAGACAGAATATTGTATACATAATAAATAAATAAATATTTAAAAAAATAAAAATAAATAAATGGGACCTCCTGAAATTGAAATGCTTCTGTAAAGCAAAGGACATGATCAATAAGACAAAACAACAGCCTACAGAATGGGAAAAGATCTTCACTAACTCCACATCAGACAGAGATCTGATCTCCAAAATATACAAAGAACTCAAGAAATTGGACACCAAAAGATCATATGATCCAATAAAATATGGAGTACAGAATTAAACAGAGAACTCTCAACAGAGGAATCTAAAATGGCTGAAAGACACTTAAAGAAATGTTCAACATCCTTAATCATCAGAGAAATGCAAATCAAAACAACTCTGAGATTCCATCTTACACCTGTAAGAATGGCCAAGATCAAAAACACTGATGACAACTTATGCTGGAGAGGTTTTGGGGAAAAGGGAACACTTCTGCATTGCTGGTGGGAATGCAAGCTGGTGCAACCCCTTTGGATGTCAGCGTGGCAATTTCTCAGAAAATTAGGAAACAGCCTTCTTCAAGACCCAGCAATACCACTTTTGGGTATATATCCCAAGGATGCTCAATTGTGCCACAAGGACATGTGCTCAACTATGTTAATAGCAGCTTTGTTTGTCATAGCCAGAACCTGGAAACAACCTGAATGCCCCTTGATCAAGAATGGCTAAGAAAAATGTGGTATATTTACACAATGGAGTACTACACAGCAGAAAAAATGACCACTTGAATTTTGCAGGAAAATGGATGGAGCTAGAAAAGAAAATTTTGAGTGAGGTAACCCAGACACAGAAAGACAGTTATCACATGTACTCACTCATAGGTGGTTTTTGAACATAAAGCAAAGAAAGCCAGCCTACAAACCACAATCCCAGAGAACTTACACAATAATGTGGACACTAAGAGAAACTTACATAGATATAATCTACATGAGAAGTGGAAACTAGGAAAAGACAAGATCTCCTGAATAAATTGGGAGCATGGAGACCTTGGGGGAGGATTGAAGTGTGGAGGAGGGAGGCAAAGAGGGGAGCAGAGAAAAATGTAGAGATCAATAAATATCAATAAAATAAAAAAATTATCTGAAAAAAAGGATTATGGTGGCCTTTGTGCATGGTTATGGTTGTGACAGGTTTTGGTGATCAGGTATATATATATACAGTGAAGTCCTCCTGTGTGGCCTCTTAGCTTCTCTTTGGCTGGTGTTTGAAATAAGTCACTCTATCTTGATTTTAACACTGTTCACAGTATATGGAACATATTCCTCAGCCTTGCTTTATGAGAATGCCTACAGCAATAACATTTCTGGAGAAAGAGGCACATTTTGCGGGTTGAAATTTTAATTTCTGAATGGTATTTTCCAATAGAACTAGAAATTTTGAGAAACATTGTGAACTCTATGGTTAAGAAACACACATGATACATATATTGTGTATATACATATATGCACATACATATATATGTAGTATATATAATAAGCCTGAAATATTGTGAAATGCCACAATTAAGGAAATGTTCACCAACTATTGGGCTACATCAAGAGGACATACTGGAAAAAATCTGGAAAATAAACAAAATTATATAAATATTTTGAGGATCATATTTGTAATCCTTTTAGGGAAATAGGAATTTATTAGTATGCTATGTTATAAAATAAGTAAATAAATTTACAAAAAGAGAAAATTCTACCCCATGGAAAGGAGAGCACCAACCAATACATTTAGAGAAGACAGATAAGACAAATGCCACTTGGCAGTGAACACAGTGGTATTTGCAGCAGTGGACATTAAATCTGGTAGATTAAGTTACATGAGCTAGCCAGGTGTTCTGGTGCTTGTCTATAATTCCTGCACTTGGGAGGCAGGAGGCAGGTTGGGGTACCTAGTGAGTTCCAAGTCATTCTGGGCTCCATAGACTCCCTAGCAAAATCTTGTGTCAAAAATCCATATAAAAGATCATTGTTCTCAATACGTCTTCTCATAAAATTCAACATAGTTCAGATGCTGAGATGGGAAAAGCTGGTAAATTCCAATTTAATTAGCTGATAAAAGTTAGTTTGTTTCTTCTCTATAGGGACAAATTCCCATTTAGTGCTCCCGATCCAGTGAGAAATGCAAGCATTTATGATCTCAAATGCATGAGCCCTGGGGAAATACTACACAAACAGGGAGAAAGGGTATCCATAGTGATGGACCATCTTTCAAAAATGCCCAAGAAATCTAGCGGTTATTTCAGGCAAGAGACTTGGTTTGAGATATGGTATTTACATTTTACAAGTGACCCTGAATCTATAAACAATATGGTTGAAACTACTAGCAAATCTGAATGAGACAGAAAATTAGATTCCCCAGTTTTAATTGTCTTTGTACTTAGGAAGTGCACATAGGAAAATGAAGAGGAGGCGTCATGTCTACTTACTATTTATTGTCTTCATGAGGGGCTTTCTGTAAGCTCTATTTATTTAAACTTTAATATCAACTTGAAACTAACTCAAAATAAAGAAAAAACACAAACAAAAGCCAAAATCAGACAAACAAATAACAAAACCCCCACAACTCTAAGCCCTGAGCCCAGGCAAGTGGCAGATTGGACCTTCTTAACAGTTGCTTTCCTGTCTGCCTAGTGAGAGCCCTTTCCTGAGGCTTAGTGCTCCACTAAGAGCTGGCCTGCTGAGACTCACTGTGCCATGATGACTTCTAGCTTCGACTGACTTAGTTTTCAGACCTAATCCTTAGTCCATTTATGATTTACTAAAGTATCTAAGGAACCGTGAAGCCCCATGGGTAACATTAAATGCTACAATTTTCGGGACCGTGGTGACTAAATTAATTCATACTGGTGTAGATGACTAGGGGTCTGAGGGCTTTGTTCTGTCAACAAAGGAGGAGGGGCAGTAAGGGTGGAATTCTCTGGGAAGCCAATTTAGAAAATCCTGGGAAAGGTAGAGAAAAGTAGTTTGGAGTCAAGGGGCTTCCACGGGTTTTTGCTTCAGCTCAGAGGTCAACCCTTCTACACGTATGCTGTTTAACTCATCTTTTTTTTTTATTGAAAAAAAAAATTCCTGCCTCCTCCCAGCCTCCCATTTCCCTCTCCATCCTCCCGCCCCCTCCCCCTCCCCCCACTCTTCTCCCCCTCTCCCCCTCCCTCTCCAGTTCAAAGAGCAGTCAGGGTTCCCTGCCCTGTGGAAAGTCCAGGGTCTTCTCCCCTCCATCCAGGTCTAGGAAGGTGAACATCCAAACTGGCTAGGCTCCCACAAAGCCAGAACATGAAGTAGGAACAAAACCCCATGCCATTGTCCTTGGCTTCTCATCAGCCCTCATTGTCCGCCATGTTCTGAGAGTCCAGTTTTATCCCATGCTTTTTCAGTCACAGTCCAGCTGGCCTTGGTGAGCTCCCAATAGATCAGCCCCACTGTCTCGGTGGATGGGTGCACCTCTCGTGGTCCTGACTTCCATGCTCATGTTCCCCCTCCTTCTGCTCCTCATTGGGACTTTGGGAGCTTAGTCCGATGCTCCAGTGTGGGTCTCTGTCTCTATCTCCATCCATCGCTAGATGAAGGTTCTATGGTGATATGCAAGATATTCATCAGTATGGCTATAGGATAGGGTCATTTCAGGTTCCCTAGTACTACTCTGCCATAAAAAACAATGACTTCTCGAATTTTGCATGCAAATGGATGGAAATAGAAAACACTATCCTGAGTGAGGTAACCCAGACCCAAAACGAGGATCATGGGATGTACTCACTCATAATTGGTTTCTAGCCATAAGTATAGGTCACTGAGTCTATAATTTGTGATCCTAAAGAAGCTAAATAAGAAGGTGAACCCAAAGAAAAACATATAGTTATTATCCCTGCTATGGGAAATAGACAAGATTGCTGGGAAAAAAATTGGGATCTTGGGGGTGGGGTGGGATGGGGGTAAGGGGAGATGGGGAGAGAAAAGTGAGAAGGGGAGGAGGATAGGGGGAACTTGGGGAAACGGGATGATTGGAGATAAAACAAGGTTGGATAGAGGAGCAGGGAATCACATAACTTAATTAAGGGAACCACCTTAGGGTTGGTAAGAGACATGAACCTAGAGTGGCTCCCAGGTGCCCAGGGCAATGTCCCCAGTTAATTCCTTGTTTAAGTCATCTTACAGTCTCTAAAACACTCCTTTAGGGTCCTACGATTGGGTATTTTTCAAGAGTTTTGTCTGAAAGTCCAATAGGGTTCCTATTTTGCCTCTTGTTGGATGCTGCTGAAACATGACAGTCCTAGCTTGGTTTCCGTTGATGTGACGACGCAGACCCAAACCAATTCTGTTTATTTGGCTTGAAGGTTACACAGTCCATCATCAAGAAAAGCCAAGGCAGAGACTTGGAGGCAGCAACTGAGGCAGAAACCATGGAGGAACAGTGCTTACTAGCTTGCTTCCCTGGTTTGCCTTTTTTTTTTTTAAATTTATTTATTTATTTATTAAAGATTTCTGTCTCTTCCCCACCGCTGCCTCCCCTTTCCCTCCCCCTCCCCCAATCAAGTCCCCCTCCCTCGTCAGCCCAAAGAGCAATCAGGGTTCCCTGCCCTGTGCTGGCCTGGGTCTGAAAAAGCCTGGGTTAAAACCGGCCTTTTTTTTTTTTTTACAGAGCCCAGGCAGGTGCCACATGGGCCTCCTAAATTAATTAGCAATTAAGAAGATGCTCGCAGATATCCTCACTGTCCAATCTAACAGAGGCCATTTCTCAATTGAGAGTCTCTCTTCCCCGCTATGTCTGGATTTATGTTGAGTTAAGAAAATGAACTGTAATGGCAAAAATGCGGTTTATATAAAGAAACGTGTCTAGAATTCTACCTGTGTGACCCAGGTGGCAGCCAGAATATGTGTGTATACACTGTTTGTGAGCCTCATTTAGTGGAATCTATATCTAAAATTTTAATTGGTAATTGACCTTATTCTCAATTCTAGTATTGTAAAACATCCAATTCCTTAAAATAGAACAAATATAAAATAAAAAACAAATGTTTTCCTTAGGTTTTGTTGTTTTGTTTTTCAAGACAGGTTTCTCTATATGGCCCTTGCTGTCTTGGAAGTTGTTCTGTGGACAAGGCTAGCCTTGAACTCAGTGATCTACTTGCCTTGCCTCCTGAGCGCTGGGATTAAAGGTGTGTGCTAGCACGCCAGGCTCCAAAGTTTTGATTCTGTATCTATTATTTGTTTTGCTATTCACTTCAGACTTTCATTCTTTTCCTGCTTGTCCTATGTCCACTACACTAAGAAACTAAGAACACAGGTATATAGTCTATGCTATTTGCCAAAGCTTCATGCAATGGCAATGAGCTCTCTGCTCCCTTATATTATGAACGCTAATAACCTTTACACGTGGCCTGATGTATGTATTCCACTCTTCAATCAGATGTTCCGAGAAGTCCAACTTCTTACAAGAACAGATATCTATAAGAAAACAAGGCATATTCTGGAATCCTACTCGGAGAATATACTGACTGCGTTTTCTGTGGTGAACAATCCAATCAACACAGCGCTGCAAGAGAAGATGAAACACTATACAGATGAAGGAGTGCTGAAGTGTCAGTAAAGCCCAGGGGCAGGGGAGGGTCAGAGCTATGTCTGTACCTACAGGGATGGGGGAGGGTCACAGCCATGTCTGTAACTACAGGGGCGGGGAGGGTCACAGCCAGGTTTGTAACCACAGGGGCGGGGGAGGGTCACAGCCACGTCTGTAACTACAGGGATGGGGGAGGGTCATAGCCATGTCTGTAACCACGGGGCGGGGGAGGTTCGCAGCTATGTCTGTAACCACAGGGGCGGGGGAGGGTCTCAGCCACGTCTGTAACTACAGACAGAAGAGTTTTGTTGCAATGAGTGAAATTTGAGGAGACAGGAAAGAATTTTTGAAATGAGAGAGAAAGAAAAAGCCTAGGTTCAAAAAGTACACTCAACATTATAAAGTTATATTATGGGCACCAGTACCCTTTAACTTTATAAGACACACCACAAGGCCAAACACATTAAATCATCATGGCAAATGGACACAGTACAGACCGTTGGCCTCTAGAGGGGAAACTTGAAGTTTGGAAGTTTTCATTAGAATATCTTTGTTCAAAATGGTTGTGGGGGTGGGTGGGTGGGGGGAAGCAATCAGAGTAGTGTTTGTTGTGCAAGCATTAGGACAAAAGTTCTAGACCCCAGAACCCATGGAAGAGCTGGGCAGCTGTGTGGCCATCTGCAATCCCAGCCCTTGGGAGGCAGAGACAGGATTCTGAGGCAAGATGGCTAACTGGACTAACTGAATGGTCTAGCTCCAGGCACAACAGGAAATGCTTCTTCAATAAATAAATGGAGGGAGACACTGGGTGTCAACTTTGGGTATTCACACACACTTGCATGCACACCCACCCATATGTAAAGAAGATGCATACACATATGTACACAGACCACACATACACATGCTCAAAGTGGTTGTGAAATACTTGAGATTTGCTCTTCGCACTGGAAGGTAACGACAATTTAGTAAAAAGCAAACCCATCTTCATGGTAGGTTTTCTTACAATTTCTCAAAGCCCATTTTCTTTACCTGGACATGCTTGTTCTGACAGATATGAAGATGACGGCCACATGTTTACTCCTCCCAGATGTTTTTGGGGATGATCCCAGCCTTTTTGTCGTTGTGAATGAGAAGGTATGCAGTATGTTAATGTCATTCATTTTATACCTTCACATAACTTATAAGGTCAGTGATCTATTCAAGTTGTTTTTATCATACTCACATTTAGGCTACATAGTAACTAGCTCATTTACAGTAATATTGCGTGAATTTCAGGCACCCTTTATCATCTATATTTATATATCAGTGGGTAGTGACGCCATTCCTCTTTCTTAGGTGCTTGCATCAACCCCGGTGCTGGAGGTTAAAAACCCTTTCCACATCAATGGCTGTGAGTTCTCTCTGTATCTGGACAAAGAGAAGCTTGCCAAGGTGGACGACTGTGTCACAGCCCTGGCTGCTTTGGTGGCCGCTTTTCGTGTGTTTGGGATTGAGTGTCCAAGAAGACTGTCCCAAACCTTTAACTTCCTGGAGACCTTGATCTTTGATGCACAGAGTCCCTGTATTCCATCTTTGAAAGAAAAGGAAATCAGATCTCAGCTTCCCATCACTTAAGAGTATCCGAATTAGCCTTCGGGGCAACTGAAGCTTCATAAACAACTGCAGAATCATTTAGGGTTGCCTCAGAGGTAGGGATTGGAAAAACCATGTTGTTTTTTGTGTCAATGAATTTTTGATGCGTCTGTCCTTAACTTAGATACTTAAGCTCTCTGTTAAGTTTGGTAATAAAATACTACTTAAAAGTTCTGCATTTGGCCGGGCAATGGTGGTGCACGCCTTTAATCCCAGCACTCAGGAGGCAGAGGCAGGCGGATCTCTGTGAGTTCGAGACCAGCCTGGTCTACAGAGCTAGTTCCAGGACAGGCTCCAAAGCCACAGAGAAACCCTGTCTCAAAAAAACAACAAAAAAAAAAAGTTCTGCATTTGATCTAAGTTCATAGGAATATGGCCACGATTACATGTTCAGCAGTGTCAGTTTTTAAGACGTTATGAGGTGTATCATCCTCCCAGTTAGGGTCTGACCCTGAATGTAACTCAGTGTGATAACGTGAAAGTCCAGGAATTGGACAACAACCTCTTAAGTCTTTTTGGTTAGAACATTGATTGGAAATATCTTGAACTTTAATATTTAAAAAAGAAATACATAATCCTCAGTTTCCTTACCCCAGATGGCCTGCCTGGTCTGATACGTTTTGGTTTCCTTCTATTAATATTGAACACGAGGACAGCTGCAGTCTTGAGGCAACCTCCTTGGTAGATAGTCTTTATGGCACAAGGTCAGCATGCATGTCCATCTTCCATGGTTCCTTCCCTACAGGCTCAGCCTGTGGTCTATGGTCTCATTAGAAATGTATTTGTTCACTCATAATAATGGTGAGGCAGTACTTCTGAGATCTAACAAGACTCAGTACTCGGTTTTCTGAAAAACAGTAAAGCAATAGCTTAAGGTATGCCTTGATAGTATCATCAAAATATCATGTTATTTCCTAATTCACATCCTAGATATTACAGAGATTTCAGTGTGTTAATACTTGCAACATAATCGGGTAAGCATTTTCTGGATTATTTCATCAAATGAAGTTTTAAAATATGCTGAAAAATTTAATTTTTTTTCCTTTTCACTAAGATAAAATAACTGCCTTACAAACTTTTATTACTCAAATTATCCTCTCGAATCCATTGTTTAAAAATTCCACAATCTGTCTTCAATCTGGGTTTACTAAATTTTGAAGTGCGTCTTTCCTTATAGGATCACAGTCGGAAGCTGAGTGTCGCTGTCGCTCAGAGTGACGGGCAGAGGCTATGGATAGTTGGGCTATGGATAGATGGGCCTGTAGGCAGGCCTCATTTGCCCCTGTACAGTACTGTACATCTTTTGGAACCGCAAGGACAGTCCCTGCGCATCCCACAGAGGCATCCTTCTCTTTTGTCTCATCCTAAGCCAAGCCCTTCCTATTTCCTCCTTTAACACTTAGGCCATATTGCAGCCATGGGACAGCGAAAGATCACATGCTTGAGGTACATGGAATCCTCACCACTCAGGGATGTTCAATGCTTTGCTTTTCCTACAACAGAACAGCACACTGCTTAGGAGAAAAGTCTTTTTTTTTTTTTTTGTTTCCCCAGACAGGGTTTTTCTGTGTAGCCCTGAGTTAAATCTTTAATAAAATTTAGGAAATCTCTTTCATTATAGCATACACTTTAAATTAGAAAAAAAAACATATTCTCAATGTGTAAGAAAACTACTTGGGCTAAAAACGTGATTGCTGAATTTTTAAAAAAAATGCTTATCCTTCCCTAAGTACACTGACAAAAATACTCAATCCAACAGTCATTAGATCGCTATGTTGCCACCCTGCCACACACACCTTTCCTTTGTGGTGTGTGTACTGGTTCCTGTGTGTCTATGTGTGGTCAGTGGTCCATTTCCTATAATCCTGTGTCTTTCTGTATTATTACTCTCTGCACCCCACTTCCTCTTTAGGAAGTATGAGTGTTTGCCCGCATGTAACTCCGTACACCGTATGTGCCCAAAGCCTATGGAGGCCAGAAGAGGGGACTAGACACTTGTAACTGCAGCTACAGATAGCTGAGAATCAAGTATTCTTAGCCATTGGCCTATTTCTCTAGCCTCACAACCTATGCTTTTTTGAGGCATGGCCTCTTAACTAAATTTGGAGTCTTTACGTAGATTTCCTGGCCAATGGGCTTCAGGTATCCCTTTGTCTTTGGCCCCACAGCCCCAGGGTTACAGATGTGCCTGGTTTCTACATGGGTGCTGGGTTGTAATAGGAGCGGCGGGCTATGTTCCTGGCACCCGGCCACCCGCACGGCTAGCTTTATACCCAAAATAATTACACGGAAACTGTATTCTTTTAAATACTGCCTGGCCCATTAGTTATAACCTCTTATTGGCTAGCTCTTACATATTGATCTAACACACTTCTAATATTCTGTGCAGCACGATGAGCTGGCTTACCAGGAAAGAGCTTAACCTGCGCTTGTCTGGAGTGGGAGAATCATGGCGACTGAGCTCACGTCCTCTTCCTCCCAGCATTCTGTTCTGTTTACTCCACCCACCTATGTTCTAACCTATCAGGCCAAGCAGTTTCTTTATTAATTAACCAATGACCTTCCTCCATCACCGGGCACTCACACTATCCTGACAGGGACTTCAGCAATGGAGGCAGCTCCCCGGTCTGATGATATCTTTAATGTTGTTGCTGTAGTTTATGTGTTGTTGTTTTGTCGTGGATCAAGGCCAGGGTCTCACAAATAAATGCCAGGTAGGTGTTCTAATATACACTCATGCCTTATACCTTTTCTTAGAAATGATGTTATCCCTGCCTTTCCCTACCTCTCCAATGTAACAACCTCCTTAAAAAATCATACATATAATAAAGAGAATCTGCAATTAAGTTTTTATTTCATTCATATCACATGTAACAAGTGCAAGTTAATGTACAAATACTGAACACAACAAAAAAGGAAAAATAACAACAAAAAAGCTTCTTTAGTAGAGTCATGCAGAGAAATGAATTGGACACGGCAGATGTCACGGACCCTGTTTCACCTTGAATCATGACAAATGCAAAGGGCTGATAATAAACCCCTACGATGGCACATCAAAGGAAGTCCTACGTCAGAGAAGCATTAGAGAGTTTATGGAAAGAGGTGGGACTTTCCCCCAGAGTTCCAACAGCATGCCACGAAACTTTCTATTTTTAAAGCGGTCCTTGAACAAATGTCTAATCCTGGCATTAGAAAGTCCATCAAAAGCCTGACAAAATAATTTACCTTTCCCCTAGAAGTGCATGCTTACAAAAGAAACACCGCCAGCTATGGACTTATAAATAACCAGGGGCTTTCATTTAAAGTGCATCCAGGTGCTTAAAAAAAAAAATCAAGGCAAAATATTTAATAGGAAAAGGAATCGCTCCACATTGGCAGCTCCCGATTGCGGCTCTGGGAACCACTCCCTTGGGACTTGTGGGCATGGAGAATTTTTGGGTCTGCTGGTGTGACTCTCTCTGTCACACAGGACTGTGCAGTACCATCCACACACTGCCTCTCAGCTCACTCGGAGGAAATCCCGTGGGTCTGGAGGACCTGGGAGACGGATGGGATCACTTAAACGATTAGTGTTTCTGTCAACAGAACGAGTCCTTTCCTGTAAAGCACCAGTTACTTTCATGCCGTTTACAGCGATGCACACGGTAATCTCGGAGATCAAGCTCGATCAACCCTGGAAGGTAACCAACCACACACAATTCTCCGGAGCTGACTGCTGCAAACACGTGGGCACCATGATGTACAAAACTGATCCGCTCAGATACACTGCTTCATCCAAATCTAAGTAGGTTTATATATTTTATTTTTCAATTCCGTTCTTTTATATACATTTTTTTTTGGTAACAACAGTAAAGATGCTGGTGAAAAGTAATTTGTTTAACAATTCATAATACGTGCAAAAGTAAAAACATGGATTCAAAGAAAGGCAGTATTTACAGTTCTTCAGTCCCAACGAAGGATGACACACAGTTAGGCAATATCGTGACTCGCGAAATTACACTTGGCTAATGCTGCAATTCCAAATATGGCACAGGGCGACCACGACTGACACTAGTCCCAGGCTACACTCAGCCAGGTTTCAACGGATTTGGTTTAGGTTGAAATTCAGTTATATAAAAAGGTTTCTGAAAGTATTGAAAAAAAGAACGTGTACATGAAAGAGAATCCAACAATGTTTACAAAATGCCAAAAGTTCTTATTTTGCCCCCCCATCCATAAATAATGAAGCCCCCGTTTTCCCACCCTCCTCCCACCTCCAAAAGATTTACAAAGGTTAAGTTTAGCTCGGTGAGCAGAACTGAAAGATGACTGGTGCTGGCCAGCGGCTGGTGAGAAGCCCAGGCAACGGTTCAGGAACGCATGCGCAGTCTGGAGGGCCCATGGACTCCCGTGCGCTGCCCTTGTGAGTCCTGAAAACTTCTCCCTCAGGAGCTAGAACCGCCCTTGTGCTTTGAATAAACATGATGAGCTATAAAGCGGAAGCTGAGGGTACCAGAATTCACCGCCTTCACAGTTCATTGTGGGAATTCTTCTCCGCAGCTTTAAACATCAGAATAGAATTGAAAATTTTGAGAGCTGGACCCAGCTTAATGCTCATAATTTTAACAATGTCTGTTTGGGTCATGAGTAAAAATGCTTCTCCATCAATTTGCTGAAATAAAGGAAGGAAAAAACAAACAAAGGAATATGGATTAACCAGATGCATTGTTGCGGGACATACACAGCTATATGCTGTATTATATACAGGTGACTGCACAGCAATACTCAGAAGGCATACACTAGAGTTCATACAACAGTCCTGATTTATGGGTCTTTCTTACCTAAAATCATACATCCAACAAGGTAAAATTCAATTGTCTGAAACCTGAGTCCACAGAAAAAATAGAAGGTGGTCATACTCACTTATAACTTGAAGTGTGTGTGTGTGGTGAGAAAGAGAGGGAGTGTGTATATGTGTGTGTGTGTGTGTGTGTATGGTGAGAAAGAGAGGGAGTGTGTATATATATGTGTGTGTGTGTGTGTGTGAATGTATGTGTACAGAAAGCCGGAGTTCAATTTTGCATGCCTAACTCTATAGCTCTCCACCTTACTCTTACTGAGACAGATACGGTCTCTTACTGAACCTGGAGCTTGTCATTCCAGCTCAACTGTGTAGCCAGCGAGTCCCAGGAAACCAGCTGTTTCTCAGTGCTGGAGTTACAGACATGTGCTGCCCTGCCTGGTTTTCTATTTGAGTGGTGGGGATCAAAGGTCTTTATGTTCATGTTGCAATCCCTTTACCCACTGAGCCATCTCCCCATCCCCAAACCTTGTGTTCCTCTGAGTCCTTCTTTTTAGTTACAAAAGATAATAATGCTTTTGGACAAAAAAAAAAAAAAAAAAAAAAAAAAAACTCAGGCAAAGAACCAGTTATATATAAACACCTAACAGATTCAGCCTTCTACCGTGAGCGAAAATACAGTATTTTTTTTTTCTGGCGAGGCCATACTCAGCTTCCATAAGCAGAAGAGACAACAACAGTAGGGGTGGAAGAATGTGAGGCCAGTGTTAAGCATCACAGACTGTAGGCTGTTTCTTTCACTATCGGGGTGATTGTGCACAGCCTTTTCTTTCTAGGCCCCTTCTAAGATGAAAAGCTGAATTACAGAATAGGACACTTTGAAATTCAAAGCTACAAGATGATGAAAATGCTTATTTGGTTTAGTAGAGTGAAAATGTGACAGATTTCACACACACATGCACACACAAGTTTCAACCTTTAAGGAATTGGATGGCCTTAAAACATCAATTTCTTCAATTTCCCCATTTTGAACAACAACAAGAAAGACATTTTTTCTGTCTCAGAGTAATTGGAAAGTTTGACACAGTGAATGGCTTGATGGGGTTAAACTGAAAATTCTTTTTTGTTTGTTTTGTTTTTGTTTTTCTGACATCCCTGTTTTTCTACATCCCTGGATGTCTTGGAATTCACTATGTAGATTAGGTTAGCCTTGATCTCACAGAGATCTACCTACCCCTGCCTCTGGAATGCTGTGGTGAAAGGGGTGTACCACAATGCCAAGCTGCAAATTCTTTAAGCCTTCCTTTGGGTCCGTCCTTCCTTCCTTTTTTCCTCCCTCCCTCCCTTATTTTATGTGTATTGTTGTTTTGCCTGTATGTATAACTGTACACCACACATGTGCATTGCCTGTGGAGGATAGAAGGAGGTAGTGGATCCCTTTGGTACTGGAGTTAAAGACAGTTGTGAGCTTCCATGTGGGTGCTGGGACTCAAACTTGTGTCCTCTAGAAGAGCAGTGCTGCTAACCACAGAGACATCCTTCCAGGCCCTCTTTTGCAAATTCTGCACTGAATTCCTAAGCCCTACCTAGTTGCTCAGAATGAAACTTATTAGTGGAAATAATGTCATTGCGATGGTAAGTAGCAACTGGTTAAGAAAGTTCACACAGGCCAGGTGAGCTCTTGGTCCAGGAGCTCCACAAGACAAAAGGTTTTCTTCTTTTTTTTTTTAAAAAGGTAAATTTGGACACAGAGACAGACACATAGGAAAACAGAAAGTGAACTATCTATAAGCTACAGGACAGGCTAGAATAGACGTTAGAAGTCCGATTTCTAGGCTTGCCTCCTGAATTGTGAGACAGTTTATTTCTGCTATTTAAACTACGGATCGATGCTTTGCCATGGTACACCAAGCAAGCTACTACAAGCCTGGATTCCTTGGAATTAACTACTTGCAGGCTTATAGAAGTAAGTAGCTGTTTTTGTTTTTAACGTCTTCCCCATTCTATGAAATATAGAATGCAGAGGTTGTTGAAATGGCCCACTGGATAAAGCCTGACAACATGGGTTTCATCCTGGGACCCACATGAGAAAGAGAACTGACTGCCCCGTGTTATTCATCGATTGCTACATACGTTCTGACATCAAGAAAACAAATGAGAGCAAATATTGGAGATGATGTGGGGAAAAGAAGAACCCTTACCCACTGCTAGAAAGAGTGCAAACTGGTGCAGCCCTGTCGGAAATCAGTGTAAAAGTTTCTCACAGAACAAAATATAATCACCATAAGACCCAGCTATGAGACTCCTTGGTAGCTAAAGGCCTCTACATCCCCACAAAACCATGTTTATTGCTGCTCTATTCACAGCAGCAAGGGAATGCAATCAGTCTATACGTTCATCGATACTTTAATGGGAAAGAAAGATGTTGGACATATGGGGCTGGAGAGATGGCTCAGCGGTTAAGGGCATTCATTGCCTGCTCTTCCAAAGGTCCTGAGTTCAATTCCCAGCAACCACATGGTGGCTCACAACCATCTGTAATGAGGTCTGGTGCCCTCTTCTGTCCTTCAGGCATACACGCAGAAAGAATATTGTATACATAATAAATAAATAATTAAATAAATAAAAGTTGGACATATACACAATGGCATTTTACTCGGTCAGAGAGAAATAAAAATATGAAATTTGCAGGAAAATTAGTTGGGTCTGTACATGACCATATTAGTTCAAGTAACCAGACTGAATACTGTATGCTGTCTCAGATACAATCTAGCTTCTAATTGCAAGTATTAAGGAAGCAGGATGGGAAGGGTGGTGGACCACATGTGACATGAAACTGAACAAGGAATACCAGGGGCAGAATGGGACAAGAGGGCATGAACAGGGAGATGGGGGAGAACCCTGTGTGGGAAAGCATTCGTCAGAAATAGTGTATATGAAAATGCCATAAGAAAACCTGTTACTTTTACACTAATTTGAAATAAATAAATACTTTTAAAAGATATAATCTCAAGGTAGACAGTGACAAATCCCTGTTCTTACACATACTACTGAGACATGGGTAAGACTGCTTCTGGCTCTAATGGTAATCTTTATTCTGATCATCAAACAGAGCCAGGACTGATGCTGTTATGGGTTATCAGAAATTAAAATAATAAGGGAAAATTCCCATATTAAAGCACTGCTAATTTCTTCCTTTGATTTATTTCTGTGCTATATGAGACTATATGAACTGTGCTTATGAACTATATAAGAACATGCCATTGAGTTTTGTGGGGAGTGTTAGAATGAGCCTTGTTCTACTGTGCACGATCATGAAATGCTTTGTCCAAGCTTTCCTTGGCCCTCATCTTCTGTAAGTGGTTAATGTCACTTGTAATGCAGTTACACCAGAAGTGTCTTCTTTGATCGCACTTGTCTCTTCCTGCCTGCTAACTTAACACATTTCCCCACTGTTGCATCTCCGGGCTTTGATTCGTTAAGAAACATATTGCAATATAGACGAACACTTACTTCATCCTTAAACACCTTTCCATGTTCTTCACACCCAGGCAAGCTCTGAATGAATTCTGATACCTGTCAAAAATAATATCAAAATTCCAAGTGTTTAATAAAAAGCAAAAAGAAATTGGGATCCAAGTGCTGCAGCTTCTAAAATACATTTGAAACTTATAGTTTAGGTAGTTCTCTCCAAACAAAGTTTCTCTTATTCCTCCAAGAGACTAGACTCCACTCAGTAAATGCATTTACCACTCATGAGGCCAATATTTTTGCACTGTAGACCAAATATGACAACAACATAAAGTAACAAAAGCAAACATACCTCATCTGTGCTCCATTTGGAAACTCTACTGGCAGGGATTCCAGCGACAGTTGGAAGAAGCTTGCTTTGCTGCTCCCAGCGCAGGGGCAGACATGGAATTGGGGGCTTAAAGGAGAGAAAGACAGCTGACCGCCTCTGAGCCTGCTGGGCCTGCTGGGCCTGCTGGGGAGTCTGCTGTGCCTGTGCAGTCGGCTGGGCCTGCTGGGCCTGCTGGGGAGGCTGCTGAGGCTGCTGAGCGGATGGAGGCAGCTGCTGAGCCTGCTGTGTCTGCGGGGTCTGCTGCCCCTGTTGAACCTGCTGAGGCGGCTGGGTCTGCGGCGCCTTCGGAGACTGCTGAGGCTGCGGTACCTGTGGGGGCTGCTGAACAGCCTGAGCCTGCTGTACTTGCGATACCTGTTGAGTCTTCTGTACCTGCTGAGCCTGCTGGATGGTAGGGGTAGGTTCTTCCCGAACAACTAGTCAATGGAAAAAGAGAAAGAAGGAAATGTGTCTCTGAAAGGCAAGAGGACGGCCCCACGTGCCAGGCATCCCACGAGCTAATGACATCAGGGAGGTGGACATGGAAAGACTTTGTACTTTCAATACTACACGCATTGAGTAATTATACTTGCTGATGTTTGCCATGGTGAGTAAACTGTAGGTTCAGTTTACACACACTGTTGATGACTATGACGTGCTGCTCGATGGTGCTTCTTGAATGCTCTAGGTAACTGTGCCTCAGGACAGAACTCTGTCCTTCAGAAATTCTGTCTGTTCGCCTATGCTTTAAATGACGCCAATCTGCAGCTCCTGCAACTTGTTCGCAGGCAGCTGGTTCTCCTGACTTGTTCCAGCCTCGGTCACTTATCAGAGTGATGTACATAGTCATCAACTTTTTAAAAGGAGATAAGAAACTATTGTAGTTTGAGGCCAGGCTACACAAAGAAAGCCTTAAAAAAAAAAAAAGCTATTGCAATAAAAGGAAACAGTTAACCAAGTGGAGAGGAAATCCACTGAATAGTAAAAAATATCTAGATTATACAAAAAAAACCAAGCAACAAAAGAAAAATCCAATTAATAAGTGTGCAAATGAAATGAACAGACAATTCACAAAGGAAGAAATACAATAACCAATTAACATATGGAAAAAAATGCTCAACCCAACCTCACGAACCACCAGAAAGATATAAATAAAAAAATCTCAATCTACGCAGTGACAGTCATTTAAGAAAAATAAATAAGTCCAGGCACAGAGTGGACAAAAAGAAACCCTTAGACCTTGATGGTGGGAATCAGTCCAGCCACTCCACTCCTGACCTCGTATGGAGGGTTCTTAAAGAACTCTGACCCAGATCTCCCACTGCTGGTTGTTACCCAAAAGAGCAAGTAGACACGTTAGAGATACTTGCACATCAATGTTCATGATAACTAACTTATGGAACCAACCTAGGTGTCCAACAACAGAGGAGAGGCTAAGGAAAACGTGGTGTATATGTATGATGGAAATTTTCTCAGCCCTAAATGACAATAAATGTTTTGTCATTTATTGGAAAATGGATGCACCAGGACACAATCACAGACCTTATGATACCTCTTTTCCATGCTTCATCAAATCCAGGTTTCAGTACTTGTCCTATTTTTACTGACTAGGTATTATAAACCAAATATAAACCACCACATTTATTTTATTCCTTTAAATAATTTAAAGCACATTTGTTTTATTCTTTTAATTTAAATTATTTAAGTTGAAAATAGGGGTGGGGCTGGATGCAGCTCTGTGGCAGAGTGCTTGCTTAGAATGCACAAGAACCCAGGTTTGACCCTCCAGTACTTAATAAAAAATGTGGGAGAAGGTGAGTAACCTAATAGCTTCATCTCAGATATCCCCAAGAGCTTAGCAAGTACTTGAAATGAATGTGCACACAAGGCTGGCTGACAGGAACGGTAAGACTGTCTTCACACTAGAGGAACAGGATAGAGATTGCTTTATAATTTGGCTTCTGATTGCATGCCATATGTAACTCTTCTACAAATGTATGCTCATTCCGTCCTATAATTGTTTGTGCTCTAGTAACACTGGCACTTGGCTCCATCACTCCCATTCCATCCATTTCCTGCTGGACGCTGTATTCTTCACAGCTCGTTTCTAGTGCTCTGTGTTGTTCATCAGAAAACCAACACCAACAACCATGCTAATGTACCAGATCTTGTCACCACAAGTCTAAAGTCTTTGAAGATGGTACAATAAACATATACCACTCCGATTCTACTACCACAGTGGTTCTCAGCCTTCCTAGTACTGGGGTCCATTGACACCGTTTCTCATGTTGGGGTGACCCCCAACTGTAAAACTCCTTTCGTTGCTACTTCACAACAGTAATTTTGCTACTGTAAATATCTGTGTTTTTCCATGGTCTTAGGCGACCCCTGTGAAAATGTCACTTGACCCCAGAAGGTGGAGAAATGCTGTCCCAGTGACTCAGGCACTCCTTCCTTTGGCAGCTTTTTTGTTATAGCTGAGGCATCCATCAACCATAAAACACATTCCTTCCTATTCTCATCCAAATGGGATAAAGAAAGCATCTTCACATAAGCGACTATTTGATTCCTTAAACTGCACACAGGATGTCGTTCCAGGATTTGATTAAACATGCACTGCAGACTAAAATAAATGCAAGTAGACTTCGGTGGCAATGGTTGGCACAATGGTGAGTGAAAAAGAGGGGGCTTGCAGTGTACAGCGTGCTTCAGAAAGCACAGACATTCAATTTGGAAGGCACCTGTGCCACTCCTGTCTCACCAAGACTCCATTTCTTACTGCCCTCCTCATACCCCATCTACCTGAATGAAAAACAACACTTTCAAGGAGTTTTCCATCATTTAGAAATGTCCTAAAGTGAAACCGATCAAACGATTGGAGCAAAGTCTTCCCCGACACACGTTACTTGGTTCGTTAAGCATTCTTCGCTTTTAAGTCAGTGACAAAAGTGGAGCAAGACCCTCCAAGTGTCTCCTGTCACTGCAGTGTCATCCAGGGCCATGATGGTGCTCTTTGGAACAGAAAGGAAAGAAAGAAGTTCAGCCACACAGAGATATGAGAAGTGAAAGGCTGTCTTCCTGGCCCCTTCAACGACAGGGTCCTGATCGAGATGCTACATGCTGGATTCAGGTAAACACAATCTAGACCTCTGCTCTCTCATCTCAGTGGAGCCAATTTAAAATCTACTGGAAGAACTGCATGAGGTTTCCACAGCGCTTATCCTAACATACAGTGCTTGGCAGGTGGTAGAAATTACTTCTGTCTTGAAAGGAATGAAAATAATCAACAGTCTTTTAGATTCAAAGTGGTAAAAATGAAAATGAGTCAATAATCCATCTAGACTGATATTCTAGGAGCCTATAAAAGGGGTTTTTAATGAGAAAGGAAGAAATGCAGAAGAAATGGAATGCATCTGTTAAAAATTGATGAGCAAATGGAAAAAAGGGTGAACAAAAAGTGTTTCATAAAACAAGCGGGTTCGAATCACCAAGCACAGACATACAGTTGACTTCCAAGTTAGATTTAAATTCAGGACTGAAATCTGAGGGTAATGTCAATGCCAAAAATCCAAATAATCAATCCAACTGTTCTAAAGGCAAAAAGGATGCTCCATGTCCCCAGGAGAATTTGACATGACACTAGACAGCATTCAGCTTCAGGACATGAGTATCCTATGAGGAAGAATGCTTGCAAACAAAGAACTGTACCTTCCCCACGACATAAGGATGCCAGGGAAAGAGCCAGTTTATAGAATCTCCACCATGTAGGTTTTCCCACAATGGTGGAAATGAGTATTTCTCTTTTCAAGTAAAGGAGATAAAAAATAAAAAAAGGAGCAAATTGTAGTCAGTTTCCCAAGACCAAGCTCAGAAACAGTACAGAAAAAGGTCACGATTACACAGACTGTACTGGCTTCACTGGAAAGATCTGAGTCTTTTTTTTTTTTTGTTGTTGTTGTTTTAGGAAGAACTTCCTTCCTTCCTTCCTTCCTTCCTTCCTTCCTTCCTTCCTTCCTTCCTTCCTTCCTTCCTTCCT